>JAYESA010000019.1:151718308-152318308 GCA_036927795.1 Iris macrosiphon | reverse complement strand
TGCGAATGTACATAGAAGTTTCTGCTTTACTTCAATCGAATGTTGCCTCTTACTTGTTGCATCACTATATCATGCATTGAGCATTCATGGTTAGTGTTTGTGTCAAGTATAAAAGAAGAAGAAGACGGATCTAGTAGTCCGCCCTAACGTCCGGTCCTTCGGGGATCTTGGGGGGTGTGGCTATTAGATGGTTATATGCTTGTTATGTTATGCATCCTAAGAGTTGGTTTATAATGTGTGCTTGCCATGCATGGGTCTCGGACAACTTGTGCACAAGGTAATAGTCTCTCGATCGGTTCCTGGGGCACTGAGAATCGGTCGATCCGGAAGGGATTGTGGGGACACCCTAACGTCCGGTCCTTTAGGGATCTTGGGGGGTGTTGTTGTCCATTAATAGGAAAACTCATGGACCATCATATAGATAGGGCGCATGCTAGGTTTACCTTCTTGCATACCTATCATTTGTGACACCAGAAGAAGATTGATACATAAGTTTATGCATATATGCAAATTATGCCTAACTTGTGTGTCTGCTGCAGGGATAACCGCTCGGCTGTGGGTAAGAAATATCATATAAATATGCTATATCGTCCATGTTTCCTTATATGAATTGCTAAAAAGAAACTAGACAACGAGAAAGATCACCTAATAATGCTAGCTTTATCTGTTTACTTAGTGTAGATTTCTTAGGTGAGTTTGGCCACGGTCGCTCACCAGTACATGTGGCAGTACTGACCCACGTTTGTGGGCAAATATTCAGGTGCTGGAAGCGAGAGTTTGGCAAGCTTCCTGAATCTGAATCAGAGTGTGCGCACCCTTCCTTAGGACTGTGTTCGTGCTGCTTCTTCCGCTGCTTACCTCTCCAGTGGGCTACTTCCTCTTCTGCTAGATGTTCTGCTATTTTGGTCCTACTACAAGGACATTATGTAATGGGCGTTGTGGCTAATTTTGGGAAATGTGAAAATAGTTGTAAGCCTTCTAAGGCATATTTTGTAACTCAGCCAAGCAAGCTCTTGTAATCAAATCTTCAAGTATTCAATGAAAGAAAGTATTTTGTGTGCTATCAAATGTGTTCAACTCTGATTCTCGGCATTTACTCTGTGGCTATATATATATATATCTTCGTCCCTCTTGTGTCTTGTGCAGGTACATTGCTTGGTGCAAGCGCAACTTAGGCTTGCACGGCATCGCGCCCAAGCGAGGACGAAGGGTTCCGTAGGGACCAAGCGAGGACGATCGGCCCTACGGGATCTGGGGCACGACAGGTGGTATCAGAGCCAGGTTTTACGTCCTTGGCCTCTTCAAATATCATTTTCGAAAATGATATAAGTTTTCAAACGGTTTCAAAAGTCCCGAATTTCGAAAATAGATTTCAAATCTATAAGAAGTAAATCGAGAGTATGAAAGGTCCCTAAGAGTATGAAAACCCAACGTCCCATGCAATGAGTCGATAATACGTTATGAGACTAACGAAAGCTACTCTCTTTTGCAGCAAAGATGACAAAAACAGGTGCTGGTAACCCTGAGATATCGCGCGCAACGAGCGTGAGCGATGATCAAATCGATAGGCTGATTGCAATATTTCAGAATCAGAATAATCGTCACGTTGCTCAACAAGAACGAGTTGAGGCTCAGCAGCAACGAGCAGATGCTAGAGCCTTAGCGCAACAGCAGCAGATTGAGTCCCTGGCTCAGATTGTGACATCACTTGTAGCACAGAGTGGTGCATCGGGAACCGCTGCAACACCAATGACTGCCCCGACCATACCTCCTGTTGCAGGAGTAGCAAAGACTAACGAGCCTCCTCGTGCGGCCGAAAAGTCTACCTTTAAAGGTGTTGAGTTTCTGAAGTTGAACCCTCCGGAGTTCGAAGGAAGGACCACGCCGGATAGGGTGATGGACTGGATCACAAATATGGAGAGCTTGTTTAGCTTTGCTTCTGTACCTGCGAACAAGAGGGTGGCGTGTGCCGATATGCAGCTGCGGTTACGTGCACACGACTGGTGGGAAGTGAAGAAAGCAGATCTAGCCACCAAGCATCATGATGGTAGGATCACCTGGGAAATGTTCAAGGAAGCATTCCTTGCACATTATCTCCCGCCAGCGGTCAGGCAGAGAAAGGAAGACGAGTTTACCGAACTCAAGCAAGGAAACATGTCCGTCGAAGACTATGAGTCAGAATTTTCCAAACTTGCTAAGTTTGCTAGCTCGATGATCCCTGATGAGGGAGCCCGCACACATCAGTTCATAAAAGGCTTAAACGATAACCTAAGAAAAGATGTTATGAATCGGGAGTACAAGACCTACATACAAGCCTTTGAAGCAGCAATACAGAATGAGCACTTCACTCCACAAAGTGCTCCGGAGAAGGCACCCGCTCCTCGGAACCCTTCTGCTAAACGATACCACAACGGTGAGAGAAAGACTGACACAGAGAAACCGGCTGATGCAGGTGAGAACCGCGGGAAAGTGTGCAGCTACTGTGGCCGTCCCGGTCATATAAAAGAGACTTGTTATACCCTCCACAAGCTGTGTTTTAAGTGTGGGCAAGCTGGCCATGAAAAGCGAAATTGCCCGAAGAGGAGAGACTCTGAGAACCAAGGGGATGATGCATCGGGTCCTGCTCGTGATCCAACTGATCAGTTACGAATGCCAAGAGTTTATCAGTTGAATTTAGAGCGTGATGAGAGTGGACACGATGTTGGTGATTCTGATTCCTTTGATCTCTTGGTGCATCGCATATCGCCTCTTTGACTTCTTAAGTTTCGGGACGAAACTTTTTCTCAGTGGGGTAGTATGTAACGCCCCGCTCCAAACGATTACTTAAGAAACACTATGCTACTTCGACTCGGTTGAGAATCGAGTCTTGGGGAAACCTTACCGCCAGATCAACACGGACGAAGTGCAATGAACCCTTCGAATTAATCGAGCGGCTTCTATTGAAATAAGTCCAAGAGTTTTGTTGGTTGCTTTGCTTCTTGGTTTTGTGTTGCTTTATGTTTTGAGTTGCTTTCGATGACTTAGTTTTCATGATTTTGCTTTCTCGCTTGCGCTTTCATTTCGAATCGTAAGGGAAAGAGATTGAAGTATGCTAACCAAGTATTGTTGTATTTTCAGGACGCATAACCAAAGAGTGAACGTCGCTTAGGCTTCCCCATCCTCTCGTTCGATTAATTCGGTGAGTGGCTTAGGCCCTTCGATGAATCTTTCAGTTCACATGCTAAATGAAAAGAATCTCTAGTTCACTAAATGTTGCCTCACTAAAAAGATAAGTTAAAAGACGAAACTGCATGCGAATGTACATAGAAGTTTCTGCTTTACTTCAATCGAATATTGCCTCTTACTTGTTGCATCACTATATCATGCATTGAGCATTCATGGTTAGTGTTTGTGTCAAGTGTAAAAGAAGAAGAAGACGGATCTAGTAGTCCGCCCTAACGTCCGGTCCTTCGGGGATCTTGGGGGGTGTGGCTATTAGATGGTTATATGCTTGCTATGTTATGCATCCTAAGAGTTGGTTTATAATGTGTGCTTGCCATGCATGGGTCTCGGGCAACTTGAGCACAAGGTAATAGTCTCTCGATCGGTTCCTGGGGCACTGGGAATCGGTCGGTCCGGAAGGGATTGTGGGGACACCCTAACGTCCGGTCCTTCGGGGATCTTGGGGGGTGTTGTTGTCCATTAATGGGGAAACTCATGGACCGTCATATAGATAGGGCGCATGCTAGGTTTACCTTCTTGCATACCTATCATTTGTGACACCAGAAGAAGATTGATACATAAGTTTATGCATATATGCAAATTGTGCCTAACTTGTGTGTCTGCTGCAGGGATAACCGCTCGGCTGTGGGTAAGAACTATCATATGAATATGCTATATCGTCTATGTTTCCTTATATGAATTGCTAAAAAGAAACTAGACAACGAGAAAGATCACCTAATAATGCTAGCTTCATCTGTTTACTTAGTGTGGATTTCTTAGGTGAGTTTGGCCACGGTCGCTCACCAGTACATGTGGCAGTACTGACCCACGTTTGTGGGCAAATATTCAGGTGCTGGAAGCGAGAGTTTGGCAAGCTTCCTGAATCTGAATCAGAGTGTGCGCACCCTTCCTTAGGACTGTGTTCGTGCTGCTTCTTCCGCTGCTTACCTCTCCAGTGGGCTACTTCCTCTTCTGCTAGATGTTCTGCTATTTTGGTCCTACTACAAGGACATTATGTAATGGGCGTTGTGGCTAATTTTGGAAAATATAAAAAGAGTTGTAAGCCTTCTAAGGCATATTTTATAACTCAGCCAAGCAAGCTCTTGTAATCAAATCTTCAAATATTCAATGAAAGAAAGTATTTTGTGTGCTATCAAATGTGTTCAACTCTGATTCTCGGCATTTACTCTGTGGCTATATATATATATCTTCGTCCCTCTTGTGTCTTGTGCAGGTACATTGCCTGGTGCAAGCGCAACTTAGGCTTGCACGGCATCGCGCCCAAGCGAGGACGAAGGGTTCCGTAGGGACCAAACGAGGACGATCGGCCCTACGGGATCTGGGCCGCGACAATACGTGGGTAGCAGTTATTATAACCGTCGCATAAAAGGTGCAGCTTTATCCGCTGTTCGGTTTCTACGTCGACTGTAGCTGAACACTATAAATAGAGACCTCCGTCCACGGAGGTCCAAGGTCGAAAAAAGGGTGGTAGAGAGACAGCGGGCGAAAGAGAGGAGAACAACTGAGGTCAAGGTCAAGAGAGCACATATATAGAGCTTTGGCAACAGGAGTTCAATCCCTCCTGCAGTCTTTGAAGCTTCTTTTTCGTCTTCTACAGTACTTATTCATCATCGTGTGGTCCAAGGGACAAAGTGATCGACCGCAGATCAGACTCCTATAGAAATATTTCTCCAGAATCAAATTTTTGTACTTAACATCCTCATATAGGATTAATTGTACTTCTTTTTCTTATTTGTAAACTAAAGAAAGGGTTTCGTATAAACCTAGTTTAAATTTCTTTCGTTTATTATCAAACTGTGAGTGTTCAGTTCATCTTCAGTATTTTAGCAAGGTATTAATATCAGGAAGGTTAGGTTTCAATCCAGGTATCGAGTTAGTTCAGTTTTAGGTTTTGTTTTAGATGTGTGTATGTTTTAAGGTTTCAGTTAGTTTCAGTTGGTAATTGAGTTTGGGTATTTGAGGTTTTTGGTTAGTTAGTGATCAAGGTAGTGGTTTAGTTGATGTATTGGTATGTATATTGTTAGTAGTTTAGATACATTAGATAGTTAGTATATTAGTTTGGGATTTTATATTTGTGTATTAGCTATATGTTAGAGTTTTGTATTACCTCGGGATACCAAGGTAATACCAAGGTATTGGGTCGATACCAAAGGTATTGAGTTTGGGTATCGAGATAAGTGTGATACGCATTGGTACAAGGCCAAGGTATCCAAATTTTATTATTTTGTTATATTATTATAATTATTGATTTGAATATATAAGTAAAGTACTATTTTCATATAATTAAACTTGCGTATCTTAGGATACGACTTTTTGAGTACCTTTTTGTATCTTAGATTAGCTTGTATTGTTTAGTTTCATAATGTATTGACTTAGTGACATAGTGTTAGACTCTTGCAACCTAGATTTAGTCGGTTTGACTTAGAAATGGCTTATTAACCTAGAATTGTATCAACTTAACTTATTTTCATTTTTGAACCTTGTATTGATGCAACATACCATATATAGGTCTGTCGGACACCAGCTTGGGTATCGAGAGATACATCTTGCTCAGGACTTCAGGGGAGTACATTTCTCTGATAGTTTTTAATTCATAATAGTGTATATATGTATGTTCTATATACTTGATTCTGACACAGTGATTTCACGGACTTGTACTATATAGATCCCGTCATGAGATGTTATCCCCTACCGTGTTCAGCGGGTACTCGTGTATATGTATTTTATCGTGTATATTTGGTATTGATTTATATTTTATGTTCATACACTGCTCGTATTCAGTGTGCTTATTCGTGTACACCCATTGCTTATGTTCAGCGGTTATGATATTCATGTATATCCACTGCTCGTGTTCAGTGGTTATATTTTGTGTTCGTAGCATGTCGTGATTGGATCCATTAGTATTAGTTGGGGATGGGAGAGTAGGAGTTGATTATGTTATCAAAGCCCCATTGTTATATCGTGTACATTCTGGTTACATACCTCATTTATAATCGTCTTACCTGATCATGTTCACCCAAACTGATCACATAATGAACTTGTATTCTAAGGTACATTAGATAGATTACAGTTATTTCATCATATTGCAGATATCATATTATTATTCTATATTCTTGTACATTAGTTGTATATCTATTGTTCATTCATTCATATGTTTTGTGATCTTGTATTTTATTTTTATTATCTGTTTTATATACGCGATTATGTTATTGAAACTGCTTTCAGAGGTATGTAGTTCACTACAATCCTGACTGGATATATTTTTTCAGATGATTGGCTTATAGAGCAGTATCCCATATTCTACGGGCCGCAGGATGGCATACCTATAGAGGATACTCTTCTAGAGTAGGAGGACTTAGTTGTAGAGCCCGAGGAGGTATAGTTTATTTATGTTGGATTGTATTAGACTATTATTTGTTGAGATTCACATTTTGTATATTATTTCAGATTGTGGATTGTATCTTATTCTTTCTGTCGCTATTCCATTCGTGCATTATCTTTCTTAGTTTGTTTGGTGATTGAGATCAGTCATACTTGTGAGATACCATATTGTTCCTCCTTTTGGAGTTGAGTTGATTGACAGGTACCATATTATATTATTGAGATGTTAGATAGTTATAAATGACCCAAACATAATTCTACCACCGATTTTGTGGGGTATGATGGGCGTAACCACCTACTCATGCCCAAATATCTAGGTATGGGTCGTGACAGATCTCCAGGTACGAAAGGCGCAATTTGGGTCATCATTGACAGGTTGACCAAGTAAGCTCACTTTTTGCCGTTCAAAGTGGGTTTGTCTACATAAAAGCTGACAGAGATGTATGTGTGGCAGATTATCAGGATACATGGTGTTCAGGTTAACATAGTCTCGGATCGGGATAGTTATTTTACTTTTTATTTTTGGAGGAGTTTGCAGGTGAGCTTTGTCACCCAGCTCAAGTTCAGTACTGTATATCACCCCTAAATGGATGGGTAGTCAGAGAGGACCTTTCAGACACTCAAGGATATGCTGCACACCTGTGTACTAGATTTCAGTAAATCTTGGGAGGACCATCTCTATTTGGTAGAGTTTGCTTACAACAAGATCTACCAGGCAAGTATAGAGATGTCACCATTTGAAGATCTGTATGGTCGGAGGTGTCACATTCCTTTGTCGTGGGACAATATTGGAGAGAGGGCTTTTCTAGGGCCAAATATAGTGGTGGATGCAGTAGAGAAGGTCAAGATAATTAGAGATAGACTTCGGATGACGAAGAACAGACATCGACATTGAGCCAATAGGGTTTGAGGTATAGTTTATGATTTTGTTTTGTGATTAATTTTAGTTTTTTGTTATAGATTAAGTTCTTAAGGTTGTGTTTATTCTAGGTTGGCTGTTTGGTGTTTCTGAGGATTTCTCTGACACAAGGTACGATTAGCTTCGTTGGAGGCGGGAAACTTAGTCCGCGATTTATCGGACCTTTCAGTATTCTCGAGAGGGTCGGTGTAGTTGCCTATATACTAGATTTACCACCTGCATTGGAGGAAGTTCATAATGTATTTAATGTATTGTAGTTGAGACGGTACATGGCGGATCATAGTCACATATTAGATCACTCGGAGATAGAGTTGGGCCCTACTCTCAACTATCCAGAGCAGCCAGTTAAGATTCTTTATCGGAGAGAGAAGATGTTATGGAACCAGACTATTCCCTTGCTATGTGTCACATGGAGGTATCAATCTCCGGGTGAGTCTACTTGGGAGAGGGACGATGAAATGCGAGAGCAGTACCGGTATCTGTTTGTGCCTTGAGGTATAATCTCTCTTATTATGTTTTGCTTTTCTAGAGGGTAGTTTTTTCTTTGAATTTTGAGGAAAAAATTATTTTAAGGGGGGTAGACTTGTCACTACCTATTTTCTATGAGGGGTATTTTGGTCATTTCATAAATTTTGTGCATGTTGTATATTTATTTATAGCATTATTTATTTATTTTTTGAGGTTGCTTTATAGTTTGGACTTGTGTTAGAGGAACTAACTAAGACTAAACTTGACTTTTGGACCAACATTTATTTTAGTTAGACTTGAGCCCAATGTTTTAGCCAATTCATTAAGATAGTGATTTGATTAGTCAAACCATTAGGAGTAGAAGCTTCCACCTTAATTATATTTCTTCATGACAAGCCCATAGGGGTAAATAGATATTTTAAATTTCTTGAACCCCAAGGAAGTGGGCCGGCCACATCATAAGGGGGAGGAGACTCTCTCTCCTCTCATCTTTTTTCTAATTTTTAGATCTAGAATTATTCTCCCTAATTTCTCATCCCTAAACAAATCCCTACCCAAATTCTCTTCCAATTCCTTCTTTACTCACTATTGGAGGCTATTGGAGCAAGAAGGAGGCAACGATCTACAAAGAGGTGAAGAGTGCTCAAGTTGAGAGCTCCTTGCATCCAATTAGAGACTTTCATTGGAAATTCATCTTCCGATAGATAAAATTAAGTTTTTTCCTTCTTATTAGACTCTAAATCTATAGTTTAATGATTAGGAACCCTTCCATGTACCGGGGATACCTATAGGAAGAAGAATTGACTAGGAGGGACCCCAATTGTGGAAGTTACCTTGTATTTTGTGTCAATTTTGGAGAAAATCTAAAATTGGTGCACCATGTGTTTATCAATAGGTTAATTACACCAAATTGACATGTGTTTGATTGTGTGAGGCTATTGTCGTGTAAAAAATTGGATACGTGTACGCCATGTCATGGCAATTTGATGACACAGGTTGATTTGGGGATTTTTCCTTCGACATGTGGGTTAGAGAATGTCATATTTTGACACAGACACATAGTTATGTAGATAACACTTTATATTGTTCATAATCATGATTCTTGACTGGCTCGTATCCTTCGTGATACGTTTGGTGATGTGTTGGAGCCATATCGCAAGTGTATCATAGATCTAGTGTGATACGAGTATGATGCACTGCTAGTGTTTGATGATTGTTTCAAACTCTAATTCGTAATGTTAATATCTATATTAGTATGGTTATGATATATATATATATATATATATATATATTAGTTTATATCTCTATGATTAGGTTTTATTCATGTGTATAATTATATCTATATATATATTTGGTGGAGTGCCTCGTATTGCAGTGCACTGGTAGTGTGCTCTGGAAGCTCGAGTGCCTGGACAGTTAGGTGGAGCAACAGGGTATGCAGTGCACTGATGTACACTGCTGCAGTATCTTGAGGGGGTGATTGTACTTAGGATTTGAAGAGGTATCATAACTATACACATACGTGTATAAGTAGGGGGAAGCATTGGTTAGTAGAGCTATTGCTGCTAACTACTTATGTTGCAGTCCATAACTGGGTAGACAATTATTCTTTTGGACTGTTTTTATGTGTTGCTATGGTATGGATGGTTGAATTGCAATACCAGTTGGGGGAACTTACCCGACAGTAAGATGGAGGGGATTTTGCTCTACTGTACAGGCAACAATAACTATAGGGTAAACTTGACTGTGCATATAATATGCACAACAAGGTGTAGGTTGGAGGAAGAATATAGGTGAAACTGGGTATCCAGGTTGAAGAGGGAGGAGAGTTGTTGCTGTAGGCTTGTACATTCACAATACTATGCATGATCTTAGGTAGGTATCAATGCATTAGCAGTAGCAACAACAAGGTGAGTGTGGTATAGAGAAAGACTTTGAGTGTTAGTTTATATTTATGTAGATAAGTTATGTGGTTAGATATAAGTTATGTTTAGTTATGGTCAGTAGTAGTGTGTTAGTAAGATATTGATGGTTAGTTGAGTATTAAGTTAGATACCTTAGCTAATTAATAGTTTCAGAACTTGGTTGTTAATAAACTTGGTCTTAGTTATATATGAATTGACTCTTGTGTACATTAACTTATAGATATTAGTTATATACATGAGTGATGTTATGTATTATTAGATGCACATGTTAGTATTATATATTTTGCTATGTATAGATATTCGATATCTAGGTTAGTTTTACCTTGTGTTATAGAAGGTAATGTCTAGATGATGGAGTTAACTCAAGGTATTGGGTATTGTGTATCAAGATGAGTGTAGGTAGCATGATACCGTGTTGGCTCAAAGCCAAGGTATCCACTTAGTATTAGTTTAGCTAGGGATACTAGTATATATTATATTTGTGTTTTATATATTATTTTAATATATAGTATTTTATGTATCTTACGATACGGTAAAGTGTTGGTATCCTAATATAGCTAGTATAGGTTAGGTAGATAGCGTATGGACCTAATATCCTAGAGGTGGACTCATACAACCTAGAAATATCTAGTTTGACTAGTTTGACTATTGTTGACCTAGTTTGACTATTTTGACCTAGAAATGGCTTAATGTCCTAGAAGTAGACTAGTTTAACTTGCACTAATTCCAAAATCTAGTATGGATATAATATTCCATATTTAGGTCTTCGAGGCACCGTTCATGACATTTTCAATTGTAACATCCCCTAATTTTGTAGGATGTTATATATATATAATAATAGGAATAATAGTACCTATAAGGACGACGTACCAATAATTTGTAATAATAATAATAATAGTAGTAATTAAAATATAATAAAATAATTATTTTTATAGTAGTAATAATAATAATAATAATAATAATAATAATAATAAATGAAAAAAAATAGAAAAAATATGTAGTACAAACCAGAACACAAAATACTACAACAATAATAAACTACAACGGCAAACAAACAACCCCCCTATGACCCGACTCAAACTTCTACACCCCCTCGATATCTATAATATATATATATATATATATATATATATATATATATATATATATATGAAAACCAAAAACGAAATCCTAACTTTAATAAACAAGTACCGCCTCCAGACCAATCCCTCACCAACGCCTCGCGACCGCTGCGCAATCCTGCGACCGCCGCTAGAGCCACCACCGTCGATGACGGTAAAAATTGCCCGCTACGACCCCGGTACGCTCGTCAGAAGCAACAATCCATGTACCCATATTTTCCCTCCTAATTCTCCGTACTTGCTTTACCAAATTTTGATCCAATTGCTTAGGTTTAATCACAACATATACATCTTCAAAAGAATTCAAGTAGTTTTATTCGAACATCCTATTTCTGTTTTAAATTCAACCAAAACTTTTTAAAAAGTTTGAATTTTCATGCAAAGCATAACACTTGTAAATCAATCCATGAGGCCATATTGGAATACTAGTTTCTTCCAAAATATTTGACGAACTTGGAATCTAATTGTGCAGACCTAGCGATAACCTATATGACATAAAAATGATATATTAGTTGCTTGCGGCTGGCATAGATTCTATTTAGCCTATAGGTACAAGTAGTAGGGAGCACGATGTTTGACATCACATTGACTTGGTTCAGGATGTACCCTAGGATCTCAGCGCCGGGACTTACTTGGAAAGCTCTTAAGGAGCTTTTCATGAAAAAGTTCTTCCCAGATATGGCTCTGACATCTCTAGAGAGCATGTTTTAGTAACTCATCTATGGGAGTATGACAGTGGACGAGTATACGGTGGAGTTTTGTAGATTGGGTCACTTTGTGGAGGGTCAAAATCGTAGAGGAAAGGTCCAAAATTTCAGAAAGGGTCTGAATAGGGAGTTCAAATACCATATTAGCTGTCATCGTACGTCTACATTTAAGGAGATCCTAGCATAGGCACAGTAGACAAAGGATAATTTAGAGATCAGCTCCAAGAGGCCGAGGGACACAGGAAGAGCGAGTAGTAGTGCGGGCCCAGCTAAGCGGCCTCACTTTCAACAGCAGCTTCATAGACACTTCTAGCAGCCGAGAAAGCAGTTCATCGTACCATCTAAAGCGCCAGAGCAACGGGAGCACCATATCCAGAGGCCAACAATTCCTTGCCTATTCTGCAAGAAGCCGAGACATGGATGGGATGCGTACAGGATGAGATTAGGCCAATATTTATTGTGCAGATCAGGAGACCACCAATTGAGGGCTTTTCCTTGGGCTCCAGCTCATCCAACTCAGGGTGAGGCCCAGGCATAAAGAGCACCCACGAGACCACTAGCGGGACAACAGAGAGGACCTTCGTTGCTGATACAGCAGCAGAGGTTCATACAATACTAGCAGCAGCAGAGAGGTGAGCAGCAGGGGCAAGCTTTCACCTTGACTATTAAAGAGGAGGAGCCAGTTGGAGATGTCATTTCAGTATCGATTTATCTTGATTCTTTTCCATCTCATACTTTATTTGATTTTGGTGCTTTATATAGTTTTGTATCTGTATCTTTTGATTTAAAGCATCATCTTGAGATGAACCATTGGCTAGTACTTAAAAGATCATGATAGGGGTGGCATTATCTTGTTTAGTGATATTTGTAAGGATCTGAGAGTTTCTCTAGGAGGCCCAGAGTTGAGCGGTGTCTACTCGTAATGACACTTCCGAGCTATGACTTAGTACTCGAAATGGATTGGTTGAGTAGGCACCATGCTAGTATCAATTTTCATGGATGCAGAGTTTTCTTTAAGCTATAGGGAGAGCCAGAGTTTGAGTTCGTTAGAAGTCAGCGGAGCAGAGCGAGGGAGTATTCTGTGGAGATATGGAGGAAGAGAAGGAGCCGCCACATGCTTTGATTACAGAATTTATTGATGTCTTTCCGGAGGAGTTGCCGGAGTTGCCACCTGACTGAGATATTGAGTTCTTTATTGACTTGGTGCCAGGTGCAGAGCCAATATCACAGCACCTCTATAGGGTGAACAACACCGTACTGGCAGAGTTAAAGAAGTAGGTAGATAAGTTGCAGGACAAGGACTTTATCCGTTCTAGTTCATCACTGTGGGGTGCTCCGATATTATTTGTACCAAAGAAGGATTGGTCAGTACGTATGTATATCGACTGCAGGGCTCTCAACAACCTCACTATCAAAAATAAATTCCCGTTGTCGTGGATTGACGATCTGTTTGATCAGTTGAACGGAGCGAAGGTATTATTAAAGATAGACTTGATGTCGGGGTACCACTATGTGAAAGTAAAGAAGAAAGGCATTCCGAAAACAGCTTTTAGGACTTGGTATGGGCAATTTGAGTTCTTGGTGATGTCGTTTGTGTTGAACAATGCACCGACGGTATTCATGAACCTAATGAATAAGGTTTTTTATCAGTACCTGGATCAGTTTGTTATGGTTTTCATTTATGATATATTGATATATTTTATCACCCCGGAGGAGCATGAGAAGCACCTGAGGATAGTTCTAGAGACTCTCAGGAAGGAGAAACTGTTTGGTAAGCCTTCACAATTTGAGTTCTTTCTTGATAAGGTTGAATTTCTCGGGCATTTAATTATAAGAGACGAGATCTCAGTAGACCCGAAGAAGATATCAGTAGTTGAGTCATGGTCTACCACGAGTTCAGTGGCAGAGATAAGGAGTTTTCTTGGATTGGCAAGCTATTATCGAAGATTTTTTTAGGACTTCTCCAGGATTGCAGAGCCTATGACTAGGCTGACCCAGAAGAACGTAGAGTTTGTCTGGAAAGAGGAGTGCTAGGCCGCCTTCGAGGAGCTGAAGAAGAGCTTGAATACAGCTCCAATATTGACGTTGATATCAGGGACAAGAGGTTTTACCATCTACTTTGATGCTTCGAATAATGGTTTGGGATGTGTGTTATAGCAGAACGGGAAGGTGATTGCCTATGCTTCAAGGCAATTATGCCCTTATGGGAAGAATTACCCTACCCATGACTTGGAGTTGGCGGCAGTTATTTTTGCACTAAAGATGTAGAAATACTACTTGTACAGAGACCCTGTGGAGATCTTTATGGACCATAAAAGCTTGAAGTATGTGTTTACACATAAAGAGCTCAACATGTGGCAGTGGTGATATTGGAGTTGATGAAGGACTTCGATATTTTCTTGTAGTACAATCCAGGGATGGCCAACGTAGTCGCTGATGCCTTGAACATGTATCCAGTAGAAATGTACTTGACGAGGGAGAGATATTTATTGGCCGATCTTGATAGCTTGGGTATTGAGGTGTTAGTTCCTGGAGTTGCTTCACAGATATGGAGGCTTCAAGTAAAGTCTGAGTTGATGGACCAGATCAGAGCTACACAGTTCAAGGATGAGTCTCTGAGGAGCATCAGATTGCAGGTCCGGATGGGATTGCAGAGGACTTCACTATTACGGAGGATGGGTCATTGCGTGTCATGACCCGCACCCAGAATAAGGGCACGAGTCTTGAGCAACTCCCAACCAACGCAACAGCATCGGCGGTAGAACGCTGTCTGGGTCAACCATACTATCTAAATATCTCATAAATTATATATATGGTACCTGTCAATGTTATCTCAACTCCTAACGGAGGAACAATATGATATATGATAATGGTAAACAATACACAATCACAATGGCAAACTAAGGAATATAAAGCACGATGTTGAATAAGAAAGATAAAAAGAGTCACAATACATCCACAAGTCCGAAATAATATATATACATGCTAAAATCCTGAATAAAATTCTAATACAAGTCTAAACAATAATTCTAAGCCTCCTCAGCATATGGTACTAGGTCCTCCTACTCTAAAGGAGTATTCTCTAATGGTACACCATCCTGCAGCCCATAGTAGGTGGGATACTAGTCCGCAAGCCAATCATTTAAAAAATATATCCAGTCAGGATTGGAGCGAAGTACCTACCACTGAAATAAGTTCCAAATACATAATCGAAAATATATAACATATAATAAAAAAGAATAAATGATAACTAGCTATAAGAAATGGAGTGAATTAGATGGAATTGGTAATGTACTGGAATAAAGAACATGCAATATTAATAAGTGAAATTTAAATAGAAAAGATAAAATAAGCTAATGTGACATAGAGTACATGTTCATTATGTGATCGGTTTGGGTTAAACATGAGTACAATATGGTAACTTGATTACATGTATAATATGTAATCGACATGTACACAAATACACTGGGGCTCGATCACATAACCAACTTCTACTCCCCGATCCCCAACCAATACTTATGGATCCAATCACGATATATTACGAACACGAATATGGGCACACTGAACACGAGCTGTGTATGAACATGAATTACACGATAATTAATATCCGATACACATGATAAAATACATATAAAGGACTACCCGCTCAACCTGGTAAGAGATAACATCTCCTGACAGAATCCATATATTACCATTCCATGTAACCACTGTGTCGGAATCAAGTATACAGTTCTAGAACATGCGATATATACACTATCATAAAATAAAAACTATCAGAGTACTCGCCTCTGGTCCTGAGAAAAGGGTGTCTCTCAATGCCCAAGCTGGTGTCACACAATCCTATTTAGAAAAATCAAGTTAAATGGTTTAATAAAGTGATAAATATGCTAAAATGCGTTTAATCATGATTTTGCTAAGTTCATACTAGGTCAATAGGTATATAATGGTCACCAATAACCTATGCTAGCTTATGCTAGGTCATTACCTATGATTTAAGTCAATACTAACTAGTATTTAACTAATATTTATTAGCTACACACAAATATATATAATAAATATATACTAATTTACTATATATATTTACTAAATAATAATAACCACTGACTGTAGGTAATTAAATATTGTCACCTACATAACTGATAACTAACTTAGGTTACTAACATATACTAAGTAATCTCTACTAACTAAACAAACTTTGGATAACTAACATCATTTATAACTATCCAATCTTAACTTAGACACGAACGGATGCTACTACATAGTTCTGATACTTTATCAGGTCATGTCCCTAATTCAGTACACATGGTCATATATAAAGAATCAATCAGCAAGCCAAGGCAAGTTACTGCCCAGGTTTGTTCCCCCCCATTAATTCTGATACAACATACTATATAACAAGTACTAACTAACTGATATTAGTATAATCTAACTGATAATTTAGCTATGATACTAATACCTTAGTATAAATCTTAACCGACTACTACTAATATTCAACTAGTTGATACACTAACTGAGTACAACATAACTGATCTAATACACTTAACTAAATTTTCTTAATAGACTAACTACCACTATAAATGATGTATATAACTAAGCTAATTGTTACCATACTAACTCATAAACTCCTACCCAAGGACTGAAACTAATTGATACTAATCCTAGCTTATCTACTAACAGTAACTTATAACAATTGATAACAACATATCTGACTAACACTAAACATAATTCACACCGATGTCTTAGTAATACATATATACAAATAACTGATACTATCTAAGACTTATACTAACACACACTCACTGCATATCAGTGAAGATATAGCTACTGCCACCCACAGACATCCAAATATCTGCACAACAAGCCTAACTACCTACCTGATATGTATACCCTTCTTTTCTTACTTACATATGTGACACTACTGCTTCTATGGACTTCCCAACCTATTTTGCCCGACTCCCTCTTGGCAAGATAGTAAAATCTTGCAGCAAGTGCACCAAGGCACTGCTGTAGTTGCTGTGCAATTTCTACCCCCAGTCATCAACTTTATTCCCCCCCCCCGATAATCACACCATAACATTCTCAAATACACAAAATACCCCCTTAACTTCACTATACTGTTGTTGTGTTAACTTGGGACTGACACTATGCATAAAAGTCCGATACTTAGCTAAGGAAGCCCGACTGTTGTGTTGCACTTATCATGTGTGCAGACAACACATACACTTTCCCCAAGATGTCATGTGATACCCCACGGTGCATTAGTAGCTAAAGTTATAGTTGCTCTAATTGCTACCAAGTTTTTGCTTCACTCTAACACCAACATCCACACTCAACCACATAATACAACTGAACACAACCCCTTGTCATCTTTACTCAACACATAACAAACTAGCATTTCACCAAACACTCAAGCTATCAATACAATACTATATGATACGCACCCAATTTAGAAGCCAAATTCCAAATTCTCCATAACTACTAATTATACATATCTATATCACCATAATACAACTAAAGTAACTTGCTAAAATAATAATTGTGGAGTAATTACACAAAACACCCAAAATTGAGACCCGTATAACTCTATATCACAAAATACCATGATACGGCCTACACGTACCCATTTGTGGATACATATCTACTCTCACAACCTCGATCTAAGTCCGATATGACTAAATTGGTGTTGTGACACACACTTGGTGTTTCCACCTCGTAATTTCCCCAAAATTAATATAAAAACCTATGTAGAGATCTCTATACACAACCAATTGGCCTAAAACTTGCTCCTATTGGTAGCCCTATGCCATAGGGTGATTCCTAAGGGTCAAATGTATGATTTGGGAGCTAGATTGAGAAGGAAATTCAAAAATTACCAATTGGGAGATGTTTCCCAATGAATTGTTCCCACGGACATGATCCAGACACGATGTCTCCAACCAAGCTCCTTCTCCTTGTGCTTCTTGCTCTCCAAGCTCCAAGCTCCTTGTGGAATGAGAATAAAAGAGAATATGGAGGTGAATTGAGTGAGAATTCAATGAAGAAAATGATGAGAATTTGGTGATATAATTTCCTGATCTAAAATGAATAAAAATGAGAGAGGGAGAGAGAGAGAGAGAGAGAGAGAGAGAGAGAGAGAGGAGAGCCCCCTCTAGCAGTGGCCGGCCCCCCTCCCCCTTTCTTAAGTCACATATAAAGGTTCCATGTACCCCTCCATGATGTATTATGGAAAAATAATTAGGGAGGGCTATTTGGGTAATTTATAACTAATTTTGATTAAGCTAATTCTTCTTAATTAATTAGTGAGAATGGTCTAATGGGCTTGGGTCCAAGTTAGGCTCACTAGTTGTCATGATAAGCCTAATTTATTTACAAGTGACAAGTTTAACTATTGGACTAGCTTGCTAACGAAAATAATTAATAAAATTCACAACAATTCTATAACTCACTAATAAAAAAATAACTAATACAATCATCAAATAATTACTATAACACACTAATATTAATATATTATTCCTAAAATTATTTACCCATGCAAAATTAACAAACAATCCCTAGTTGGAAAAGTGATAGTGACATTGTGGCACGGTACAAGATTGTGTGTGCCGAGTGGAGCATTGTGTAAGGTGGTTCTTCATGAAGCATATCGATCTCAGTACTCTATGCATCCAGGTGCCAAAAAGATGTATAGAGACATGAGGAGCATATTTGGTGGTATGGTATAAAGCGGGAGGTGGCGAGCTTCATTACCAGATGCTTGGTATGCCAGCAGGTAAAGGCAGAGAGACAGAGGCCAGGTGGATTGCTTCATCCCTTACCCATTTTAGAGTGGAAGTGGGAGCATGTGACAATGGACTTTGTATCGGGGCTTCCGTGTTCTCTAGGAGGCAAAGACGTGATTTGGTTTATCCTAGATAGGTTGACCAAATCGTTCCACTTCTTTCCATTTAAAATGGGTACGTCTACGGAGAAACTCATGTATGTGCGGCAGGTAATCAAATTATATGGAGTTCTTATAAGCATAGTATCAGATCAGGATAGTCGCTTCATATCACACATCTGGAGGAGTTTGTAGGCTAGTTTGTAGGCTAGTTTGGGCACGTAGCTCAAGTTTAGTACCGCATATCACCCTCAAACAGACGGGCAGTCAGAGAGAACTATTCAGACTGTCGAGGATATTGTACGCACATATATATTTGATTTTGGAGGCTCTTGGGAGGATCACGTTCACCTGATAGAATTTTCTTATAACAACAACTTCCAGACCAGTATCGAGATGTCACCATTTGAGGCACTGTATGGACGTAGATGCCACACTCCTTTATCATGGGACGATATTGGTGAGCGAGCTTTATTCTGACCGATGATGGTCGTGGATGTAGATGAGAAGGTAAAGCTCATAAGGGATAGACTTCAGGTGGCGCAGGACTAACAACGCCATTAGGCCAATAGCCGCCGGAGACCTTTGGAGTTTGAGGTATATATTTTATTTTGTATTATTGGTGATTGCTTGTTATAGTTAGAGTGCTAAGGCTGTATTTTTTGCTATGTTGGCGATCTGGTGTTCTTGAGGATTTCTCTGACATGGGGTACGATTCAATTTGGTGGAGGCGGAAAGCTTAGTCCACGGTACATCAGACCCTTCATTATTCTTCAGAAGGTCGTTGCAGTGGCCTACAAACTAGACTTACAGCCTACACTAAAGGGAGTAAACAATGAGTTCTACGTGTCACAGCTGAGATTGAACTTGCCAGATCCTAGTCATGTATTGGATCACTCAGAGATCGAGGTTGGCCTTACTCTCAGCTACCCAGAGCAACCTGTAGAGATTCTGGATCATAGGAAGAAGGTGCTGCGGAACCAGATGATTCTTTTGGTGCGTGTCGCATGGTGGCATTACTTGCTAGGGGAGTCTACTTGGGAACGAAAGGCCGAGATGCGTGGGCGATATCCTTACATGTTCGAGCCGTGAGGTATAATTCTTTCTTGCCTATTGTGGTTGCTTTTTGTAGCTAGTTTCTTCTATAAATTTTGAGGACAAAATTTTTCTAAGGTGGGTAGGATTGTCACCCTCACTTTTTTGAACATGAGTAATTTAGTAATTTGGCCTAGCTATTTTATTTTTTAGAGTTTATATTTAATTAGAGTTCAATATATATAATTAGTTGGTGGTTTGTATAAATTATTTATTAATGGTGTGCTATATATTTATTTAGTGACTTTATTATTATTAATAGTTAGTGGGCTAGCCTATTAGTTAGACTTGAGAACTTGTGAACCTAATTAGACTTGTCATGACAAACATCTGAGCCAACTTGGACCAAGCCCAGTAGACACTTTCCTACTAATTAATTAGGAGGATTATATTTAATTTGGATTAGTTAAAAGCCTTTTTAATGTACCCCTTTCTAATTAGAACCTATATGACAGTGTTGGAGGGGCAACTTGGATATTTGGTAGTGACTTGGAAGGGGGAAAGGGGCCAGCCACATATGAGGGGTCTCCTCTCTCTCCTCTTTATTTACTTCTTCATTTCTAGATCCCTAATTCATAGATCCCCAATTCCTTCATCCCGCCATCAATCCCTCTCAATCCATTCATATTTATCTCTTATTTTTATCCATCAAGGAGCCTTGGTGTCACTACCCGATTCTAGAAAATAAGGTTTTTTTATTGGTAAATTGTGTATTGTATATAATTAATTATATTTATAATTAATTAGTGATTGTATTATTTTTTTTATTGATTGTTTTAGGGTTTGGCTAGCCTGGACCCATGTCAGACCCTAGTGGACCCATGTCTGACCCAACCCACACCCTTGTGAGACTTATTTTTGGGTTTAGATTATTTATTATATTTTTAGTGGGTTAGTTGGAGAGATTTGGAGTTAGTTTGAGTGCTTTTGGAAACCGAAACCCAAACCCAAGTGAGAGGAGGGCATTTTGGACTTTTGGACTTTGTGAAACCCCTTTATTGTGCTTGGCCGGCCCTTCCCTCACTTCCAGACCCGCACACCAGCAGCCATCCCCCCTATTTCTCTTCTTCTTCACTACTTCTTCTTCTTCTTCTTGTCCATTCTCCATTTCTTCTTCTTTCCTTCTCCCAAGTTCAAGTAAGCACCCTATTTCTCTTCTTTCTTCTTCTATTCTTCATGGTTGTTAACCCTAACCCTATATTTTTCCCCAACCTAGGTGTTTAGAGAATAGACTTAGAGTGGAGGCAAGATTTGGAGGCTTGGAGCTTGAGGGAGGTGATCTCAAGTGGATTGGAGACTTTGGCCTTGGGATTCCAACTCCCAAGAGGTAAATCCTAAGTTTTCCCTTACTAATTACTCTTATGTAGCGTAATTAGTGGTTTAGAACCTTCCTAGACCCTAAGCCTACCCGTGGGAGGAAGTTGGAATAAGTTTGGTTGTTTTTGGAGACTTTGACACTCGGTTTTGTGTCAATTTCGGGTGAAATCCGAAATTGGCCCAATTTTGGGTGATTCCCTAGGTTAGACGGACCTAGGTAGACGTTGTCAGGTGTCTTGAGGGTTAGTGCGTGTCTCCGTTCGGACACGTGAAGTCGTGTCGCGGAGAAACGGGCGTTTCGGACGTTTTCGGGGTTTTCGTCGTCACCGGTTCTAAGTGCGTTCGCGTTTTCGCCACGGGCCTAGAATCAACGAGTTAGTTTTTTTCTAGGATCTAGACATCGTTTAGAACCCGTGGATAAATTTTGGGTCGATTTCGAGTTAGTTTGGTGTGCGTTTCAGGAGGTTTTCTGAACCACACACCGCGTGTTCGTCGAAATGACCGAACGGCCATTTCGACTTGGTTTCGTAGTTTCGGGCTTGTGCGCGCGTTGGATTAGCTTCGGGGAGTGTGTGCTAGAATTCTCGGATTATATTATATATATATATATGTATTCGTGTGCGTGTGGGTCGTTGGGCGCGCGTTGGTGGGCGTTGTGTGCGTTCTTGTGTGTTGTGTTGTGTTGTGTTTGGTGTTTATGTGTTTAGGTGTCTACATAAGAATATATATATAAGTATGTGTGTATATATATGTAGTTGTATATATATATATATATATATATATATATGTATATATGTGTGTGTCTGTGTGTTTATGGGTGTGTATGTCTGTGTGTGTGGTGCGAGGGGGAGGCAGCAGCGCGCAGCAGTTGCTGTGCACTGCACAACAGCAGCAGCAGCAGCAGCAGGGTAAGCAGCAGCAGTATACGCAGTAGCAGCTAGCAGCATTCGCATAGCAGCAAGGTAGCTATTAGCGAGGGAGAGAGAGTGATATATATATATAAATAGATAGTTAAATAGATAGATAAATAGTTAGATAAATAGATAGATAGTTAGATAGATAGATAGATAGCTAAATAGTTAGATTGATAGATAGCTAAATAGATAGTTAGATAGATGGATAGATATATAGATAGATAGATAGGTATTAGATATATATATATATCTATATATCTATATATATAGATATATATATACATATAGCTAGATAGATGCATAGGTATAGCTATATATATGTGAGTTTGGGTGTATATATATGGGTATATGTGTGTATGTGTGAATAGTTATATATATATATACGTAGGTATGTGCATATATGATAGATATATACATTTTAGCCTATATTATAGCTAGATATATATATTTGCATACTTAGATAGCTAACTAGATAATTTGTTAGAGGGGTATTGGGCGATATCTCAATACCTTGAGATACCGAGGTATCTCAATACCTTGAGATATCCAAGGTATTGAGTTTCAAGCGAGGTTTTGAGTATTTGCCTAGGAATATTATTGGAGTGATTTTTATATGTATATGTGTATATATTTACGCATGCTAGCATATGTTTTAGTGGGTATAGGCGGGGTGCGTAGCCTAGGGCGAGGTATCGGATACCGAGGGTATCTCAGTATCTCGAGGAGGCGAGTTTGAGGGTTTACTAGCTTAAAGAGCTAGTTTTGACCTAAAATTTCAGGGGCACCCTAGTTTGACCTAGTTTTGACCATAATTGTCCCCGTTGACCTAAAAGTCAATGTTTGACCTAGTTTTGACCTAGAGTTGACTTTTTGGACCTCGGGTTGACTTTTTGACCCAAATTTCACCGGTTTGACCCGTTCGACCTAGAATAGCCCTAGAAGCCTGTTGTTAATTATTTTATATCAGTTTAACTCCTTTGAACCCTGTTTAACCTTTTTTTTTTGCAATAGGTTCTTGCGATACCGGTCCGAATCTCGATCCTCATCAGTTGCTCAGGACATCTGGCGAGTACCTACCTCTGATAGTTTCCATTTCATGATAGTGTTTACATCACCTGTTCTAGAACTGAAATACTTAATTCTGAAATATTATTACACGAGCTGGTACTAGTGGATCCCGTCATGAGATGCTATCCCCCTAACCGTGTTCATTTGGTACTCTATCACGTGTATTTCATCATGTGCTTCGGGTATTGATTCTCATGTGCTATCATGTGATTCTTGTGCTCTTGCCTTCATGTGCGCGAGCTATTATCATACACGTAGCGTGTCGTGGTTGGATCCAAGAGTATTAGTGGGGGAGGGGAGTAGGAGTTGGTTATGTGATCAAAGCCAAACAATATTCATGTGTATGTCGGTTATACAACTCACGCATAACGGAGTTATCGTAGTATTTTTCATATGCAACCTAAGCCGATTACATAACGAACTTGTGCTCAAGGCACTTAGCTAGTATTCATATTTTCTCACATGGAGTTACTTCTCTACTTGTATTGTTCTCCAGTTTACATTGCAGCTATTTTATCTGCTCCACCATGTATTTATTTTCCTGTGCATCTTGTATACTTTTTTATTGCTCGTCATATACACCTTACCATGTATTTAGAGTTGCATTCAGAGTTATGTACTTTGCTCCAGTCCTGACTGGACATATTTTTCCAGAGGTTCCAGAGGATTATTGCCCGACATTCTACGGGCCGGGTGTCGAGGAGTGCTATGACCCCGAGACTGAGGAGGAGCCCGACGAGGAGACGCCTTTAGCACCCTAGTTAGCTAGGTGGGTTTTTCTGAGTTTTTCCCAGTTGATTATTTTGGATGATTGTACTTATTCTTTTGCTGCTGTGAGATATTGTAGATATTATAGACTTGGACTGTATATTTGGATATTGT
Organism: Iris macrosiphon; assembly: GCA_036927795.1. Taxonomy (NCBI): domain Eukaryota; kingdom Viridiplantae; phylum Streptophyta; class Magnoliopsida; order Asparagales; family Iridaceae; genus Iris; species Iris macrosiphon. The sequence goes on along the minus strand of JAYESA010000019.1, from coordinate 152,294,412 downwards.
CTTGCTCTCTTGGTTCTGTTTCTTTGTGCTATCATATCGTGCTTTTATTCTTCCCCTAGTTATTATGATTGAGAGTTTATATATATATTGCGTGGTTGCCCTCCTTTTTGAGAGAATATTGACAGGTTTTTGTAAGATAGATTGTGACCTAGAACGAATATTTACAGCGTTCTACCGCCGATTCAGCGGCGTAGACTGGACGTACCTATGACTCATGCCTAATTTTCGGGTGTGGGTCATGACACGGTTTTGGTGGTGGCCCATGCAAGTCGAGTTTTTAGGTTTACCTACAATAGGATATAGGATATAGGATGAGAGAGAGTGTGCTCAATCACAACTTGGACCCTTCCTGATTTCTTTGCTATATTTAATTTTTCTGAAATTATTTCCTTTTGTAATATTTCTGTCCTTTCTTGATGATATCGTATCTTGTACCGTATTGACTTCTTTTGCTCTGTGTTCTTCTTGATTCCATTCCAGCAATTGCTTTATTTGATTTCTGGGCTTCCCATAGCTTTGTGTCTGTATCTTTTGCTATTAGACACCATCTTGTTGCTGAACCTTTAGCTAGACTCTGCAAGATCACGACCGGAGGTGGTATCATCCTAGTCAGTGATGTCTGCAGAGACCGAAGAGTTACCTTGGGAGGTCGGGAGTTGAGTGTGTGACTACTCGTAATGCCACTTCCGAGCTACGATATTGTACTCAGGATGGAATGGTTGAGTATGCATTGTGCTAGTATAGATTATCGTGGAGGCAGAGTATTGTTTAGTCCGCCGGGTGAGCCAGAGTTTCAGTTCGCCAGAGGAACAGCGTAGCAGAGCGAGGGAGTCTTCTGTGGAGCCCTGCTGGTAGAGGCGAGGTTGCTACATCCACTAATAGAGGAGTACATAGATGTCTTTCCGGAGGAGTTGCCAAGGTTACCTCCGGACAGAGATGTGGAGTTCTCTATAGACTTGGTGCCAGGCGCAGAGTCGATATCCCAGTACGTCTATAGAGTCAGCAATAGTGATCTGATAGAGTTGAAGAAGCAGGTGGATGAGCTTCAGGACAAGGGATTTATCAGATCTAGTTCTTCTCCGTGGGGTACTCCAGTACTTTTTGTGCCGAAGAAGGATGGGTCATTACGGATTATATCGACTACAGGGCTTTGAACAACCTCATAATCAAGAACAAGTATCCGCTGCCGCGTATTGATGATCTTTTTGACCAGTTGAGTGGAGCGAGGGTGTTTTTCAGGATTGATCTGAGGATGGGCTACCATCAGGTGAAGGTCAGGCGGGAGGATATTTCGAAGACAGCTTTTCTGACCAGGTATGGACAGTATGAGTTCATGGTGATGCCGTTTGGGTTGACTAATGCCGTTTGGGTTGACAAAAAAAATAGATACAAAACTATGGGAAGCACAACTATCAAACAAAGCTAAAGCTGGAATGGAATCAAGAAGAATAGAACCTGCGATGACATCTCCGGTGGGTTCCTATTCTTCGACGGTTATAGCAAATGCTCATCCCTGTCGAGCACCTCCCTGCTGCTGATGCTGGACAAAATGCTGCTGCTGTGTCAGAAGTGGTCCCCTCGGCTGTGTTGTAGGTGGTCTCGTCTGTGCCCTCGGAGCTGGAGCTGCTCCCTGAACTGCACGACGAGGACACTCCCTCGATTGATGCCCTTCAGTACCATAATACAAGTAAACTCCTAGCCTTCTCCTACAAAAGTTTCCAGATATGGCCGGGCTTCTTGCAGTTGTTGCATGGAGCTTGCTGTAACTGTCTCTGCTGTTGAGGTGCCTGATGAAAAGGCGCTCTAGCTGGAGTCTGGTTCTACTGTGGCTGCCGGAAAAGTCTGGACTGGAAATGAGGACGTTTGGCAGATACTGCACTGCCATTGGCCCCCAGAAAAGAATTACGGTCTTTCTTGGGCTTCAAACCCAACTCCCGCTCAACCTTGCATGCCTCCGCAAGTATCTCCGAGTATGTCTCATAAAAAGACAAAATGAGAATCTTCACTTTCCAGTTTAGACCCTCACAGAAACGAATGGCTCGAACCTCCGGCTCTCTCACCAAATACTCTACAAATTGGCTCAACCTACCGAACTCCGTAGCATACTCCTCCACAGACATGCTCCCCTGAATGAGACTCTCAAATTGTCTCCCCAAGTCTAGCCTGTCTGCCTGGGCGAAAAACTTCTTCTTGAAAAGGTCCTTCAATACCTCCCAAGATTGTCCTACGTCAACCAGAACCGGCTTATTCCTGAACCAAGTGCGAGCAACGTCGAACAGTTGAAGTCCTACCGCCTCAATCTTCAGATCCTCAAAAATATGGGACACCCTCATAAGACGCTCAATATCCTCGAGCCAATCAACAACATAGACGATGCCCTCCGTCCCTTTGAAAACCCTAGGCCCTAGTTTCTTGAAGTCCTGAATGTTGCCTGGCCGAAGCTGAGCAACCTGAGGAACAACCTACTGCTGGACCAGAACTCCTCTGTCAACTACAACATGAGAAAGCTGATGAGCACTCTCGATGCCCTATCGTAGAACGTCGGTCTGCCTTTGATGTGCCTCTGACTGAGCCCTTTGTGCCTCGAGCATCTCACGAAACATTGTAAACATCTGTGACGCCTCTGCTGGCATAGGAGGTGGAGGTGGAAGCCCCTAAAATACAGCTGGCACAGTCTTCTAAGTAGGTGGTGGACCTCCGAAAGTAGTTGACACTCCAATCACCGGAGAAGTGACTGGTGCAGTCCCTCGGGATGTCGCAGACCTCTCAGAAACTGCTCTCCCGTGCTGCGATCTAGTCTTAGGCGACATCCTGAGACAAAGCGAAAGAAAGAATCAATATGGCACAAGATGTAAGACATCAAGGAAAGGACAGTTTAAGGGATCAAGTATCAATATCAAAGCAGAATAGTTGAATCAAAAGAATTTTCCTAGATGTGATTGAGTATCTCAGCCTATATCCTATATCCTATCGCAGGCTCACAGTAGTACAACTAAATTGTCGCACTACCATGACATCACATACTTTGTGAAGCTGGACCTGCATGGGCCACCACCAAAAATGTGTCACGACCCGCACCCGGTGTAAGGGTACTAGTCGGAAACAACGCCCAGCCTACGCCGTAGAATCGGCAGTAGAACGCTGTCTAGATAATCTATCTAAGAATATAATGAACCACCAATAATGATAGTATACTCAATCACAGAACTAAGATAAAATGATCACGAATCAGATAAAGAATAGAATAGTCACAATACAACTCGTGAGTCTAAAATAATACATCAATGAGTCTAAAGAAGTAACAAAATAAGCTGGAGACAAATCCAGTACAAAGAATACTACGAAGCTATAACTCCAAGGCCAACTGTCTCAGTTGGGATAAGTCTCTCTTGAGCCATGGTCTCAGAATCTAAACCCACAACATCCTGGGGTCCATAATAGGTAGGGTACCACTCCTTAGTGTCATCTGGAAAAATATATCCAGTCAGGAAAGGAGCAGAGTACATCTCAACAGCAGTTCTAATTAATGATAAAAACTATGTAACAGTAAATAGCTGTGGATAAACAAGATGCACAATAGATATAAGAGATATATATACAATAAGAAAATACTGGAAATAAATACAATAATGAACAATATGCCAATAAAACAATAATACTAATGACTAAGTGTGTGAGTACTAGCTTAACATGTGATCGGCTTGGGCAAGATGCAATGCGGCCTGGCAAATCATACGTGCGGTGTATGATCAACACTATTCTGTAATCAGTACTTTATATAATAGGGATATTGATCACATATCTATACTAATACTCCCCACCCCGACTGGTATAATAGATCCAACCACGGTATGTTATGGCACGAGATTCCCCAAGAAGATAGCTAGTCTTCTCGAGAATCGGTGTCTGTACATGTAAAAGATAACCAATAAAATAATACTTGCACCATATACACCATATACCAAGGAATAATATCTCATGACGAGATCCGGATATACCAATCCGTGTAACCATATTGTCAAGAGAACATGGATATCTATACTAGATACAATGAACATAGAGGATATCATAAATGAGAAACTATCAGATAATGTATTCGCCTGAAGTCCAATGAATAGTCTCACAGATGTCTGACTCGATGCCTCGAAGACCTAGATATGGAATACAACATCAATACAAGGTCCCGAAAAGAGAATAAGTTAAACTAGTCAACTTCTAGGTCAATAAGTCAATTCTAAGTCAAAAGTCAACTATGGTCAACTCTAAGTCAACTATGGTCAACTATGGTCAACTATGGTCAAACTAAGGTCAACTATCTATTTCTAGGTTGCACAAGTCTAACACAAAATCCTTGGGTCAAAATACTAAAATCTAAGTCATAGAAACCACATCCAAAAATATTAGGATACCGTATCTCCGGATACGTGAATCCAAGGTAAACCTCACAATACATATATATCAACAATAATGTATAATAATATAGAATATTAATTACAAACAAATAGGAACCATGGTTTTGAACAAACTTGGTATCCCCACAAAGTCACAAACTTGATACCCAAACCCCGTATCTTGGGTATCCCACTTACCTTGGTTTCCACAAGGTAATACTCAATACCTAGATATAGTAATTACCCACATATATAATAGAATATATATATACTAATATTATACAAATAAGAAGTATAGCAATAATAGCATTATATCTCAATATTAATACATATATATACATATATATAAATATAAGATATAAACAATATACTAATAATCTGCCTAACTGTCACTGAAAGCAGTGTTGAAAAACACGGATTTTCAGTTAACAGACTTTCAGTGATAGTTCTGGCTGTCACTGAACTGCTGTCGCTACTGCTGCTGCATTTTACATTGTTGCCTCCGCTTTGGTGACGATTTTCAACCGTCACCATACCGACCGTCGCCGCTGCTGGTTTGCTTCCCGCCCGCTGCTGTTGTTATTAATGACATAATCTGTCATTAATTGTTGCTGTCGTTAAAAAGAATAATAATATATATAACCTATATATATCAATATATATATATATATATATATATATATATATACATATCAATTAAATAAATTTATACCTCTATATATATAATCCAAACACATATATAATATATATATCTATATAAATAAATACCAATAGCTATAATACACATCCTATATACTAATGTACATATTACAACATGGTTAAATGCACACATACATAAATATGTTAATAAATATACATCCATACATATATATAAATAATCACATAATAATTATACATAATCTAATTACTTAATTAAACATACATAAATATTTTATAAAACATTTTCATATATTTTATATTCCTAACATATTTTATAACATGTATTAATGCATGTAGAAGAAAGCTACATATATATTTATACATTATATTAGTACATATATAATACATAGATCTACGCTACAATTAATACCATAATAAATACACTATAATACATATATAATATCTATATATATACTTAATTATAATTCAAGAATTAAAGCACAAATAATTAGATCTACACATAAACACACCACAAATGGAGAGTATAATACCGTATCCCACTAGATCTAGGATACGCATGCGACACGAGTCCACCACACATCCAATTGCACCCCGAAGGACACAAGCAAGTCATATATATTATTGAACAAAACAAAGTGTCAAATATAGATCTATATGTCCGTGTCAAAATATGACATGTGCAAAGTCCCGGGTCGGAGGGAAAACCCCCAAAATAACACGTATCACCAAATTATTGGGATACGATCTACACGTAACCAATTGTGGACATGACACTAGCCCCAAACACATAAACACATGCCAAATTGATCTATAGGATCAATTGAGACACACAACAAATATCAATCCCAGAATTCCCCCAAAATTGACACAAAAAGTACCATAACTTTCTCCGTAGGTCTCCTATGAACACAAAATCAAGTCTTATGGGTAGTACATACATATGGGTTGATTTCCATAATTAAATCTCAGATTTAGAAGCTATTTTAAGGAGAAAAACTGAATTATACCTATTAGGAGATGGATTCCCAATGAAACCTCCAATTGAGATAAAATTGCCTCCAAATTGTAGATCATTGCTCCTTTTTGTAGATCCTTGCTTCCTCCTTCTAGATCCTTGCTTCTCATGTTTCTAATGGTGATTTGGGAAAGAATTGGAATGAATTTGGTAGGGAAATAAAGTGGGAATGAAGGAATTTTGGTAGTCAGAAATTCTATATCTAGATTTGGAATAAAAAAGAGGAGAGAGAATTTCCCCACTCTTTTTATATAGGCTGGCCCTTTCTTCTCCGTCAAGTAATTATGAAATATCCAATATACCCCTTGGGGCCTCTCATGAAGAAATAATTAAGGAAGGAAGCTTTTAGTCTAATGATTTAATTAATTTAATCTATCTCCTTAACAATGGGCTTTCTAATTGGGCTAAGTATAACTAATTAATTCATGTTGGTCCATGGGTCCAAACTAAACTAGTTAGGTCCACTAATACAAGTCCAAATTAAATAAATAATATCTAACAATAATTAAATAATACAATAATAATTATTTACCATGCACAATATTTAATTAAATAGGAAAAGACTAAAATACCCTTTCCTAGAAAATGTGGTAGTGACAAAGTCACACTGCAACACTCACTCAACACAATGGATTAATATGCACATGCAAAAGCTTACACAAAAATAATCTTATTTTATGGCTAGAAGAATAACAATACTAAAATAGTCAAATTTAATCAAACAATAGCAACTAAGATTAAATAGACAATATTAGCCTGGTCCGATCAAGCTAATATTTGTGTGAATAAAGTATAGGAAAGGCCAAACTGTCACGCTCCGATTCTGAAGAATCGTTATTCGTCCCCTAGGCGTGATCCATGCGAGTGTAAGGCGCACCCACACAAGGCCTAGCATAATGATATATATATATATATATATATATATATATATATATATATATAAATATATATATAAAGACATCAGCAAAGTGCGGAATCTAAATAACATACATTGAGACGAAAAAAAGTTCTCTGTATTGATAATATACATCTTTGTTATAAACTCTTGAGTTAAAAGTAAAGAGGTGTCACGCAGTCTTACATGGGGGATGCAAAATGAGATAGCCGTTCATTATATTATATTCTATACTGAAACTTCAAAAGATAATAGATACCTTCGGGCGAAACTATAGTCTTGCCTCGGAGCTGTATAACATGGGTGGACGAGCTCCGGATACAAGCTTCAAAAGACACGAACGGAGTTCGACGAGTTATGAACTAGTCGGAGAATGAAGAAGCTTCAGCTCCTCGCCGTGTTGCCTTGCCTCGGGGAACCTGCTGCAACGAGGGTAAGTAATTTAAAAAGTACCGGTAATGGCGAGATAACATAACTAACCAAATTGACACATCATTCATGTGAAGTATATAATTTATTATTGTGGACTTTTTATCTTGCTTTTGTACAAGTTACAACATGCAATAGATATGAAATAACGAAAATAAATATGTCATCATTCGGTGAGATTACCTGCCCGTCTAAATATCATGTACATAACTTACCAAGACTTTTCCTGCCAAGAAGACATAGTTAGCTTGCACAATTTAAATATACATATGGGGTCATTGGCTTTGAGATCCATTTTGGACTGTAGTCTGAGTATACGACGATGGTGGTAGCACCGGTAGAGAGCCCCACTATGAGCCACCCCATCTTACCCGCATGAGATGCTAGCGTAGCTACCATAATGTTACGTCTAGGACGAAGCGGTCCGGTTCCCCGGTGATCGTTCGCAGGAACTCTTATACCTTATGGACAAGTTGTCCATGACCATGAGACGTCTCTATAATAAGTTAGCTTACCAAGCAATTCAAGACATCAGGATGGAATATAAATACTTAGGCACAGTATGATGACATAGTCTACCTACTCAAGCGATCATATTATAATTTATGTACTTTATATTGAGACAATTATAGATGAATAAGTTTTAACTATAATTGAAATAATAAAATAGATATATGCACAATGGGCAAGTACGCCAAAATAAGATCATGCGGTAAAATGGTGTGACAAGCATAAGTGTACGATGAAATGGTGTGACAAGCATAAGTGTTCCAAGTTTACTTCTTTTTATCTTGACTCGGTTATTATTAATATGGTAGCATTTATTTGAACGTACAAACGAGTCAGATTATTAAGAATAAAGACTTGAAGAAGGGAGCTAATTAAGAGTAAGGCCATGCACAAGTTGGAGAATCAGGGGATAGAAAGGAAAGATCTTCAAGACTCCGCTCGCACGTCACATACTGAATCACTAACACACACCAACATATGATCAATATTTCCTACTTCGGTCTCCTAAAGTTAATATAAAATACGAATTTCAACGAACGAAGACAATAAAATCCATCGAAACCATTCAAAAAAATACAAGTCACAAAACCAACAAGAAAGCGACCAAGCGGCATCAAAAATGGGCAAAGAAACCAGCACAACGGAAAGGTCCCTCGTGACTCTGCCGTCGAGTCCTTCCTCGAGGCACAATCCGCTGAATGTGGGACTTGATTCAGAAGAAACCAATCCATAACAAGGAAACGATCTTGATTCAATCTGTCCCGATCGAACGATACCAAGTATTTCTTAGCCGTGCTCCATGAACAGGGAGAACGGGACACTACATCTTAACCAACTAATAAAAGTTTTGTCTTGTAGTTGGACCTTCATCATCTTCAGTTCGACTGGGGCCATTCGATACCGAGCTTTGGAAATCGGTCGAGTATTTGGAAATGTATCTATAGTTAATTCTTTCTCTCGATCGAGCAGCATGCCAGGAAACTCTTCCGAAAATACATCAAAAAATTCTACCATAATGGAAGTAGACTCTACGTTTGCAAAATCTATCTGAGTATCTCGAATGGACGTCAAGTACCCTTTATAGCCTGACTGTATCATCAGCCGAGCAGACATTGCACAAATAACCATGCATGCGTTTGATACTCTCGACGATGGACTTCACGCATAGCAAAATTATGTCTCGCCAGGTAGACAAAATACGACTTTTTTTTTGCACAATCAATGATCCTTACCATTGGCTAGATGGTTATCCCTGCAACAGACATACAAGTTAGCAACAATTTACATAAATATATGGGTTCCATTTTCTGTTCGTTTCTATATCAAACAGTTAGGTATGCAAGAAGGCTAACCTAGCATGAGCCCTAACTATATGATGGTCCATGGTTTGCCCTACGATTAGCAGCGGTGACTCAAGGTTCAACTCTGCACTAGTACGCGCGTAAGTCAGCAACTGTGACTCAAGGTTCCACTCTTCACCAACATACACGAATACTAACTACTGTGACATTATGGTTCCTCTTTTCACTAATAGACAATAACACTCCCCTAGATCCCATAGGACCAGAACATCCGGGTAATCTCACAATCTCTTCCAGACCAACCGATTCCCAGTGCCCCAAGAATCGTTCGAGAGACTATTACCTTGTGCACAAGTTATCTGAGACCAATGCATGACAAGCAACATCTATCAGATAAAAATTATTATGATGCATAATACATGAACAAGCATATCACTATCTCTTTCTTATCTAATGGTTGCACCCACTAGATCCTGCAAGACCGGAACATTGGGGCAGGCTACTAGCCTTTTTTCTTACCAAGATAAGCTACTAACTGTTTGTAACAATACAAGCATACATTAAATCTAGATTGCAACAATAACAAAAAAATATGTAATCGATCTCTATCTAACAAGCATGACAATATTTCTTCTCTTATCTTATAAACAAGCATGTAGTTCTGCTCTTGTTTTGTCATGCCCCAGCCCCAAAATATGTAGGAATAAGAATACGTAATATCACTCCATGTTCCCGATAAACGTATTTAGAACATATTAGTTTTTATGCCTATATTATTTGTTGCTTGCATGGTAATTAGGTTGCATGTCATGGAGACTAGACTCATTCTTTGGTTCAATTAGACTCATGGTTTAATTATTGGGTTGGTTTGGGCATGTGTGAACCCATGGTCTAAACCTCAGCCCTAGCTATATAAGTTAACTTCTTTCTCTCTCTTTTCTAATTCTTTTATTTTCCTCTTTCTTTATTTAGGCAAGTACACCATGCACTACATGGAGAAACATCTTAATTTTTGATTCTTGTTTTTCTTGTATTTTATTAGTCTATTATGTTGCTCATGATGATTCTAAATACTTTTGTTACTTTGAGTTTTTGGTTTTAATGGGTGGATTTGATTAGATCTAAATTCTAATTATAGGGTTTTCATGGGTTCTTTGATTTTTGGTGGTTTTGATCTACTAAAACATGGTATTTTTAAAAAATAGTTTTTTGGATGGATGGATCACTTTATTTCGAGCATTTTGGCTATTGGTTCACTTGATTCAGAGTCAAAATAAAGTTTTTATGAAGAGAACATTTTTTTTATTTTTGGAGTTCTCGCCATGGCTGAACTTGCTGTCTGAAGAAGACGAAGTTCTCATACGGCCAACGCCATATGCGGCCGAGAGTACCTTGCGGCATGATCATTATTCGGCCTGGACACTTGGCACATATCCAACCAGCATGTGTCCATCTTGTTGGAAGTATGACTGATTATTACACAAGTGTTCTCGAGATAATCCTTGAACTTTTTGGGTCTCACTCGCTGAACGAATGAGAAATTTGCAATGTCCTAGAACGTCTCATGCGGCCTTGAACCATATGCGTCAAGTAGATCTATGCGGCCTTGCCCATATGCTGCAAGCAGACCTATGCGGGCGTGACCTATATGCGGCAAGTAGACCTATGCGGCCTTTACCCAGATACGACAAGAAGACCTATCAGGCCTTGACCCATACGTGGAAAGAAGACCTATGTAGCCTTGACGCATATGCAGCAGCAACCCCTATGCGGCACCTATCATATGCGACACTGACTCTATATGCCCCTAACCTTATGCGGCCCTATATACATAATTTGCTGATTTTATTGGTTTGATGTTTTATTGGATTTTTTTGATTATAAGTGTGAGATTGATGATTGGAATGCATAAAAATGAGTGACCATGTATTAAACCTGACTATATGCTTGACTTGACTATGAATAGAGATAAACTATGGGGCCAAGTGACTATGACTACCTATGTGCCTGACTCGACCTATGTATTGTTATGTGCTAGAACTCATGTGATTTACCAATGATCGGCAACTTGACTCGACTATTGGTATCCGTGCTGATACAATTATTATGTGCTATGTGTTCCTACGTGCTAAGTGTCTCTACGTGATCATGTTACATGTTTATACTGAGGTTTGCTTACGTGCTAAGCGACATATGATGTAATCAAATTCCTCCAGCATGGACATGATAGTTGGTCAATAACCAAGCGTGGCTAGGATTTGCTTGACTATTGCATCATGCTGGGGTGAATCTAAATTGAACTACAAAGTGACAAAGTATATTCGTATTAGCGTTCCCGTACTACGGTATGACATATAAGGGGATTAACATGTGACCATACTATGTGATTCCAGCTAACCTTAGTGTTAACTAGGCGACTAAAATATGTAGAGCATTGGGATGGACAGAATTTCTAGATCATGCTTAACTAGACACCCTCAATCATTATATGTGGAGTGAAGGTTGGGCCTCATGGATATTGTTTAAATCCTTATTAGTGGATGGCAATATCCAACTATTATATTATACTATGTGTTCTATGCGATCTTAGCATGGTGGCTTTACGATGGACCAATGCATACTACCCTGTGCTATGCTGCTATTCTTGGTTCGGGTAGCCCTTGCTAGAATACGGTTCGATCTAATGATTCCTATTATATGCATATTATGCATATTACCTCTGGGATAACCCAGACTCCACCTAGTTGTCGTACAAGTGATTGGCCAATTTTGTAATTGAGCTTGATTGTGATTGTACCTTCAGTTAAATAGTTTAGGGACGTAGGCTATCATGGTGCGATGGTTTAACCCTTGTCCTTGTTTGCTTATAAGGTTAGATTGTTGTATCATGGTAGGCTATAAACCGAAACTACAAGACATAACTATATATATATATATTTTATAACATGGTTTTATTTCGTTATTCGTACTTCATTTATGGTAGTTTCTATTTGGGGTCTAATCCCACTAGTTTTGCATGGCCAGGTTTAGCGCAAGCACCTGAGGATCAAGCATAATTTCCTCTTAACTATGGCACACACCAGACGGATGGCCATTGAGGAAAACGAGTAGTTTTTTTGATTTCCTGCTCGTTATTGCACATTTTACTCATTTTAGGCGTTTAGCCACCGGCACTTGTTAGCCGTAAATATGGACATTTAGTTTTCTTACTTGATTGTAATTAATCAATTGCAACTAATCATGGTCATGTACTTTTGATACTCTCCTAGCTTTCTTATTTTTTTACAGCTAATTTCCAGAATATTGTGGCAGGGCGTTTATGATGCCTTACTTCCTTGTCATATATGTTCTATGTTTACTGTTCTTACTTGACTGATTAAGACAATAGATGTATTGTGTGACCCTAAGTGACTTGCTTATAGTATACAACCCCTTGTTTAATTACAATTATAATAACCGTACGATATTCTATACCTTGTATGGGGGAGCCTGCCATGGCCGTCTCCGTATTATAGTATTGGGGCATGACAAGGTTTTAGTGGTGGCCCATGCAGGTCCAAGTTTTAAGACTTGTGGGGTGTTACTGTCATAGGAGTCTCAATCAAATATGTCACATTTGATATCTTGCCTCGTCTCCCTCGATACCAATGCTTGAACTATTAAACTGTTTGCTTCTTTGATCCTTCCTGTCATGTTCTTGGTGTTTTCTGTCTATTTCTTTAGGGCTTCTTCAATTGCTCGAGCAACAGGCATGGAAAGACAGCGTTCCCCTGGGCAACAACGGGAGGTAGCACCTATTCAGAGTCAAATTTGAATAGAGCCAATAGTTGCATAAGCTGTCACAGTGGAACCAGAAGTTAGACATATTGAGCAACCAGCCCATGAGATCCCCGTACCCCCAGTAGCACCAACAGTACCAGCGGTACTTGACAACCCGGCATTGCTGGAGATCCTCCGAGGAATGAAGGCTACGTAGTAGCATCAGATGGCAGTGCAACAACATCAGCAGTTTCAACAACAACAGTAGAATATCTTGTTGAGTCAGGGTTTGCAGACGGCCCTGGAAAGGGGAAGAATGACTGATTCGGGGGCGTCGGTTAGATTTTGCGGACTTAACCCGAGATACTTTGATGGCACGGAGGACGCCATCATAGTAGATGCCTGATTGCAAGATATTTAGGTCATTTTGGCAGCAACAAGGGTTTCGACGGATGAACAAGTTAATAAAGTTTGATTGTAACTTTGAGACCTTGCCCGTGACTAGTGGGGGTTAGTAGTGTAACCTCCGATTTCCAAATTTCCGAAATAATTAGATTTTTTAATTTATTTTAAATATCAAGTTTATAAAATATTTTCTCCTTGAAATTTTTATTAGATTTTGGACAATGTTTGATTTTAGAAGGTGATTTAAAATCTATTATCAAAATCATTTTTTCCTAAATGTCGCTTTCTTATAAAATAAATAGATAAATAATGATGTAAATATAATACTATAGCTTCGAATATTTATTGGCTTGAAATCATGAAATTATTGTTTTAAATAAAAAATTATTTGAAGGACTAGTTGATAGAATATAATAAAATTTTATATTTATTGGGATAGTAAATAAATAAATTTCATACTTTCTAAGATTTTTGCAATATGGATTAATTAGTAGCTAATTGGGAATCAGTTAGCTTTCCTAAAATATTTTCTGAAATTATAATCTTGTCTTTTTAAAATTTTACAAGTTTGCCATTTCCCATTAACTAGCCAACACACCCTCATTCCAACATGAAGAACTTATTCATACCTAATCTGGGCCATTCATTATTTGGGCCAATCCTCACCCTTTATCCCACACCCTCTCTCCCTATTTAAGTCTCTCATCACCATTCCTAAGAAACCCTAGCTAGCCCTCATAAATTCCTATAAGCCAACAACCATCACCATTTTGTGTGCTCGTGTCCGTGTGTCCAGCATTACCGTGTCAGCCGTGTTGGCCTCGGGTCCGACCCCGGGTGTCCTATCGTATCCATTCATTTTCTGTGTCCGGTTACAACATTACAACCAGATTTTCGTGTCCGACACACCCGGACACATCCATCTCCACCACAGCAAACATCATCCTCGTGTCCACCATCTGGACACATCCATACCACAACACCACCATCGTGTCCAGCCTCGGACACGATCCACCCCGACACAGCAAACCCAAAACCCTAACCTAGATTTCGACCGCCGCCGGCGACTGAGATCTCCTCCTCGGCGTCGAGCGCCTGTGGCCGACGAGACGAGCGGATCCGTCTACCGCCGCCACAGCAGAATACTCCACCACCGCCGCCTCAGACCTCCTCACCCGCGTCGAGCCGTGGCCGCCTCAGACCCGTCGGGCTTCTCCGCCGCTTTCCTCACCGGAGCCGACGCCGCCGCTCTCGAGCTTCGACCGCCGCCGCCACAGCAGATCTGTCGACCGCCGCCGCCCGAGACGATCGCTCGACCGCCGAAGCCGCGGGACCCGGCGAGACTCCTCCGCCAACGCCGGAAAACCCCGACGTGAGCCCGACTTCCTTCTCCCCTCTTTCCCTTTCTTCAGTCTGTAAAAAATTTGAGTTAAAATTAAGTTATATAATTATATTAGTTTAGTTTAGTAGTAATCAGTAGTTAATTTATATTAGTTATAATTAATCAGTTAATTATTTATTAATAAGTTAATTAAGTTATTAATCAGTATTAATTTATTAATTAGTAGTTATTTGTAATCAGTTAGTAATTTCTTAATCAATTAGTTAATTTCTAATTAGTTTAGTAAATAAAATATAATTAGTTTTATTGTTTTTTAATGTATGAATTTAGTTAATTATTATGTGAAAAATTTAGTTATGTAATAATTAAAAGGGTTTTTGATTATGTAAAAATAATAAATCTTGGTGTTTATATTGTTACTTAAAAATATAGTTTCAACAATAAAAATTAGTTCAAAATTAGTTTATTGGACTAGTAACCGATTTTTACTATAGATATAAAAATATATGATGGCTTTTACATAAATTCTAGATTTTTTATAAATAAAATTTTATTTGTAATTATTGTTCAAAATAAATTCGAAATAATTTTCATTAAATTAAGGTGTTACCTTAATAACGAACAATCAACTATTTTCTCTTATTAGCTAACTTGTTAATCTTAACCTTAGCTAAACCCCGGTAGGTTTCTCTATGTATTGAGGACTCGGTATCCTTATCTCGATTTTTGTGCCAAACTCCGATCTTGAACTTCTTTATATAGTTTCTAGCTATTTGGACTGCTCCGGACCCATTGGAACTAACTGCTATTTTATTTGGGATCACCTTGAGGAGGGTGGCATTATATACATTCTTTGATTAGTTATATATATATATAAAATGTTTGATTGATATATATATACAAATATGTATTTTGGTATAAAAATATATATTTATATACATCTATTAATGTATATACACAAATACGTATTTTGTACAATTACTAATAGACACTTACATATATATATTATATACGTTTTTATTGGTATATACTCTGAGTGTAAATGTGTATTATATACGTATCCCTACTAAATGACCCTAGTTGACTAGAGCCATGCCTGGCATAGCCCTGAGGCCAGTGTATTTCTATTGTGTGTTAGTGTAGCATCTGATACAAGTGATACTATTATATCACTACCAAAAAAAGTCAAATTAGCGACGCCCAAAAATGTCGCTAAATGACAAAAAAACGTCGCTAAAATCGTTTAGCGACGTCATTAGCGACGTTTTAAAGTAGTCGGAAGAAACCAAGTCGCTGAACCGAAATACGTCGCTAAACGTCGCTATACCGACGTTTTTTAGCGACTTCCATGAGTCGCTAAAATTAGCGACGTTTAGCGATGCCGAGTCACTAAATAGCGACGTTCTATAAAGTCGCTAAACGTCGCTAATGAGCGACTTATATTGCGACGTAACAGCGACGTATTTAATGACCTGGCAGTACTGCCATGTCACCAATTTGCGACGTACAGCGACATATTTAGCGACGTTTGGCGACGTCGTTAGCGACGTTTAATGACACGTCGCTACGTAGCGACTTTTTTTAGCGACTTATTGAAACGTCGCTAGACGTCGCTAAACGTCGCTAAATACGTCGCTAAATTTACAAAAAAAGTAAAAAAAAAAACCTTAATTGTTCCAAGCTATTGTTCCTATAATTTTAAAATTTCTAATTAAAAATAGACCCGGAGCAACCCTCCGTTGAATTCAATGGGTTCGCCGACCCCTTCGGTGGAACACTCAACACCGGATTAACAATATTTAATATGAATTCAATGTGTCTCGTGGACCACTTGCTTTTGAGAAGATGAATCTGACCCTAACCCTAACCCTAACCCTAACCCTAACCCCAGGTCAAAAAACCTAACCCTAACCCCAGTCAAAAAACCTAACCCTAACCCTAAACCTAACCCTAACCCTAATATGCGTCTGTGTGTGTGTGTCTGCGTGTGTGTGTGTGTCGTGTGTGTGTCTGCGTCTGTGTGTCTGTGTGTGTATCGTGTATGTGTGTCGTGTGTTTGCGTCTGTGTGTGTGTGTCGTGTGTCTCGTGGACCACTTGCTTTTGAGAAGATGAATCTGACCCTAACCCTAAACCTAACCCTAACCACAGGTCAAAAAACCTAACCCTAACCCTAACCCTAACCATAAATTTAACCCTAACCCTAACCCTAACCCAGGTCAAAAAACCTAACCCTAACCCTAACCCTAAACCTAACCCTAACCCTAACCCTAATATGCGTCTGTGTGTGTGTGTGTCTGCGTGTGTGTGTGTGTGTGTGTCGTGTGTGTGTCTGCGTCTGTGTGTCTGTGTGTGTGTCGTGTATGTGTGTCGTGTGTGTGTGTCTGCGTCTGTGTGTGTGTGTCGTGTGTCTCGTGTACCACTCCTCAGTGTCTGTGTGCGTGTGTCGTGTCTGTGTGCGTGTGTCTTGTGTCAGTGTCACATGAGAGAGAGAGAGAGAGAGAGAGAGAGAGAGAGAGAGAGAGAGAGAGATTACCTAGAGCTCGAGGAGGAGGAGGGAGATGCCGGAGTAGCCGCAGCGGTCGCAGACCCGGTCGCCGGAGAGGGGGGGGGGGGCGGGGGAAATCGAAGCGTTTCGAAATTTTCGAGAGATGGAGAAAAGAAAACTGAGCCCTAATTAATCAAAATTTAGCGACGTTTAGCGACGTCATGGTAAAAACGTCGCTAAAATAAAAAACTAGCGACTCCAAAGTCGTCGCTAAATACGTTGCTAAATATTTTTGAAAGATACGTCGCTAAATACGATGCTAAACGTCGCTAAATAAGATATATTAGCGACGTTTATGACCTTAATTGAACTTATAGCGACGATTAATTTAAAATCTTAATAAAAGTCGCTAAATGTCGCCATTTAGCGACGTCTAGCGACGATATTTACTGAGTCGCTAATTTAGCGACGTTTTTACTTGGAGTCGCTAAAATACGTCGCTAATCCCGCTTATTCTAGTAGTGTATGTTTATAGGACTGTCGGATTCTCCAGACGATACTCTAGGATAGGACATTGGTATTAACAGCTAAGGACCCAAGGCGAGTACATTCTCTGATTAGTTTCTAATTTATGATATCTTCTATGTTCACTGTATCTAGTGTAGATATCCATGCTCTTGACACGTTGGTTACACAGATTGGTATACACGGATCTCGTCATGAGATGTTATTCTTTATTCATGGTGTAGCTTGTACAAGACTTGTTTCCTTGTTATCTTGTGCATGTACAGACACTGAGACCCGGGGAGATTTGCTACCTCCCTAGGGAATCCCGTGCCATAGCGTACCATGATTGGATCCACTATACCAGTCGGGAGTGGGGAGTATTTTAGTGTAGATATGTGATCATACCCAACTTTACATGCATCATAGCTCACCCCACATCTCACGTCGGGTGCGGCCTGACCATTTACATGCTTCATAGCTGTTACGTGTGATTAGCCTGACCTCTACATGCATCATAGCTAACCAACGGTTAGCTTGACCTTACATGAATCATAGCTAATCACATGTAACCAGCCTGATCAAGTTCCCAAGCCGATCACATGTTAAAGCTAGTACTCATACACTTAGTCATAGGTTCTTGCTCTTGGACATATTGTTTCTTCTCCTGTATTTACTTACAGCATTTCCAGTATTTCTTTTATTTCTCGTACCTATACATGCTTCTCGTATATTTCCATCTAGAACTGCTACATAGTTTATATCATTAATATAGAACTGCTATTTAGAGATGTACTTTGTTCCTTCCTGACTGGAAAATATTTTTCCAGACTGTGACCTTAGTAGACTGGTTTCTGACACACTTGGGGATTGGAAGTTAATGATTGCAGGTATGATTATTTTGTCGTTAGACTTGTCTTTTATTTCTTGCTTGCCTTGATATCTCATCATGCTTTAGTTTATGTGATTGAGTATTTCCAGCATTATTTTATGATATCCACGTCTCCTTATGGAGTTGGGTATTCACGTGAGTTTGATTAGATAGTTACATGACCTAGATAGCGTTCTACCGCCGATACTGTGGCGTAGGCTGGACGTACCCACGCACTCATGCCCCTAAACTGGGTGCGGGTCGTGACACGTTTTTAGTGGTGGCCCATACAGGTCAGACTTCGCTAGTTGTGCGATGTCGTAGTAGGGCGACGTCTTAGTTGTACTACTACATGCCTGCGATAGAATATAGGACATAAGATACTAGGATGAGAGGAGATACTCAATCATAAATTATTTGAGAGATTCCTGGGACGACCCTTGAGAATCTCATTATAAATTCCAATTTAAATCCCTCCCCCTTGTTCCCGTCTACTCTCGCTTGTTGTTATTGAACTTGATCCTTATTGATCAGTTATTAAATTAATAATCTTGGTATCATTGTTGAGTTTGATTCTTGTTGACCAGTTGTTAAATTAAATTCTTGGCATCGTTGTTGAGTTGATTTCATATCGAGATGAATTTTACGGGCTAAAATTTATGGTATCATCTGATGACATATGTTGATGAGGACAGCGAGAAAGGTAAAATGTCTACTTTGGTTATGGGCCCTAGAGTTTATCGCAGCCATATTAGCTGTGGTGACGAGAACGTAGGAACCTGACTTGGATGTACATACTATAGTTATGAAACTTAGAGTCTCTCGCAGCCATACCGGTTGGCGTGGCGAAGATTCTAGATGACATGATTGTAGAGTTGCATATCTTAGTTACGGAACCTGTCGTTTATCGCATCTATGCTTACTAGCATGGCGAGGATTCTGAGTGTCATGATTTCGTTTAGACATGTATGATTATCAGGTTGTATCTTAAATTGGTTTTTAAAGTATTATCTCAAGACTTATCCATTTCTGTTATTAAAGGACTTTGTTCCATCGCTTCTTTTCTTTACTAGCAGTAAAGATACCTTCAGTCCTTAACCCAGTTCTTTTGAGCCTTATTTCTTTAAGGATCCTTGTTAGTGTGATAATGAGTGACTTGCAATTTTGGTTGTGTCTTGTATTAGTTTGACTGAGTGTGACTTGTGAGTTTGTAAGTGTTCTTAGTTGGACATGTGAGCAGTAGGCATTAATCTAGAGATACCCATAGCATAGTACCTTGTAGAAATAGTTCTATGATAGGTGTTATTATAGTTAATATTGGTACTATAGGTAGAAGAAGGAGTAAGAGTATCAATGATGGTTCCAAGAGTTAGTATCAGAGTCAGCATACCCGTCCTGGATAGTCATGAATTTATGTAATGGGATGATCTATGTAAACAATTAAGTATCAAGGAATTGTGTTAAAGATTAATGGAGCATGATGTTCAATTTGATGATTGATTACTTGGGTGTGTCAAGAGTAAATAAATGTATATGCATAAAGGGTATTAATGAGATATCATGAGAAGAGAAATATCGGAATTAGTAATAAAAAATGGTGAAGCGTATCACGGACTAGTTTAACAGGCTATAAAGGTTAAAAGGAAATATATATACAACAATCGAGATGAGGAACCATACACATACCCATGAGAGTAAAGAAACATGAGTGTTATAGTAGATACATGTAATCATGAGTTATAATGAGCTTGATGAATAATCCATTAATGAAGCTAGTGATATAATACCAAGAGTGCCAACGATTCTATATCGAGGATTAGTCGAGAATGACGCTAATCACAGTAAGCACTCTGCGTGATGATAATTGGATGATATACCAGTTAATATAGATTGAAAATCATGGAAGAAAATACATGTGATGATAACTTTGATCATTGGAGGTAATAGTGAAAGTGATTCGGGCAGTATAAAAAAAAAAATTAAATAAATTTAGTACATAGTTATAGACACTAGATGCATTGAGTGCACCTTGAGTATCAGAGACCGTGAGCACTGATATGTACATTGTGGAGTTATAAATTAAAAGGTGAAAATAAAATTTTATTTTTAGAATAATCGAGGAGTTGAGATTATGTCATTAAATTTTTGAGGATTTTAAATATTGATTTAATAAACATGGTCAAGGCTACAAAGATTTTTGAAGTGATTAAAATTTTATTTCGATGTTGAGTATCTGACTTTGAGGAGGTATATGCAATTTATTTTTAAGTTGATCGAGAAGTTAAACCTTGATGATTATTTTGAGGATTAATTTTATGGTAGATAAGAGATATGAATATTAATATATGAGTAGATGATATACATGTGTAAGGATCTGATGACTTGAGCATGGTTGAAATGACACCGCAGACTGATTTGGGTGTCTATCTGGAGTTGTATTAGAAAGGGTTTAGCACTTAGTATGGTGTGTTACGCTTGGTGTGCACTTGAGTGATAAGAACAAATAGTATGAACAATTGTAGTAGGAACGGGAACTGACAGCGGGTATGGTACTAAAAAGATAGAGGTATCAACTTGGATGCATTATTGAATCATGGTTATATTAGAGATTCTTGGCATCAGATTTTGGCATTAATAGACAGGTGTGTGCAATACAGATATATTTATGGATCTTGTGGATTAATGATTAGTTGAGATGGGTACCAGTGTACAGGAATAGGAAATTAGTTAGTGAATGTGCTAGAGTTAAGTGTTTGTTAGAGATAGTAGATACTACAAGTAATATGTTAGCAGGTTCTTTCTTTCCCTCCTAATGATTCCTTCTTCCATCTTTCGATTGATTGATTTTCCTAATACTATAGTTCGTATTCATGATATTCTTGTTAGGATATAGCTAGTAGTACACCTTAACAGAGACTGAAATACCATGACAAAAGATACATGACCTATATATTTTTCTTAAATTGCATGGCTGTAGGTAGAGTTTTTAAACCATGATCATTAGGGTTTTGACCATAGCAAAGATCTATGACAAGGTTATGACTGACAAAAATAGACAAGATGATTAAATTATGGATGAGCATTAATTTAAATATAGAATTAAGGGGTTGTTATAACAGAGGTGATGGATCATTGATTGTACGAGAATCGAGGTTTGACTGAAATTCGAGGATAAACATTAACTTAAATAGAGAGTTAAGAAAATCACAGGGCAAAATTGAGAATTATTTTAATTTTAGGAAGGTCTTGATATGATTAAATTGGTTATTAAAAATTTGAGAAAAAAATTAGGGAAATTCTCATCATATCTATTTGATTGCAAGGTAGAAATTTGAAATTATATATATGAATGTTGCATTGAAGATTCTGAAAGTATCGCATCGTTGAGTATTTGAGAAAAAAGAAAATCTGGAAATAAAATCGTTGATGGAATAATGTCGAATTCAATTCTCGGGATGAGGATTTAGATTTGAATAAACATCAATTGAATTTGAGTTAGAGGAGTAAGATGATTGATGGATTACTGGTTAAAATTTAAATTTTGGGATACGATTTTTTATAAATATGCATTGATTGGATTTCAATTGGAGGATTGGATATTAAAATCCTGGAGTATTTAGATACAAACTTAAAATTTTTGGAGGAGATTATGACAAAAAGGGGATTTGATTTTTTTACTTGAGGATTTTTAGGAATATGATGTTATAGAATTTTGAAAGGTTGTGAAATAACAATATGGAATTACTTCATGATTATTTGGTTTGAAATTTAAATTTTGATAGAAATAATATGATGAGTAAAGGCAATTATTGAGGATCCTAAATTTCGAGGACGAAATTTTTCTAAGGTGGATAGACTTGTAACCTCAGATTTCAAAATTTCCGAAATAATTAGATTTTTTAATTTATTTTAAATATCAAGTTTATAAAATATTTTCTCCTTGAAATTTTTATTAGATTTTGAACAATGTTTGATTTTAGAAGGTGATTTAAAATATTTTATCAAAATCATTTTTTCCTAAATGTCGCTTTCTTATAAAATAAATAGATAAATAATGATGTAAATATAATACTATAGCTTCAAATATTTATTGGCTTGAAATCATGAAATTATTGTTTTAAATAAAAAATTATTTGAAGGACTAGTTGATAGAATATAATAAAATTTTATATTTATTGGGATAGTAAATAAATAAATTTCATACTTTCTAAGATTTTTGCAATATGGATTAATTAGTAGCTAATTGGGAATCAGTTAGCTTTCCTAAAATATTTTCTGAAATTATAATCTTGTCTTTTTAAAATTTTACAAGTTTGCCATTTCCCATTAACTAGCCAACACACCCTCATTCCCACATGAAGAACTTATTCATACCTAATCTGGGCCATTCATTATTTGGGCCAATCCTCACCCTTTATCCCACACCCTCTCTCCCTATTTAAGTCTCTCTTCACCATTCCCAAGAAACCCTAGCTAGCCCTCACAAATTCCCACAAGCCAACAATCATCACCATTTTGTGTGCTCGTGTCCGTGTGTCCAGCATTACCGTGTCAGCCGTGTTGGCCTCGGGTCCGACCCCGGGTGTCCTATCGTATCCATTTATTTTTTGTGTCCGGTTACAACATTACAACCAAATTTTCGTGTCCGACACACCCGGACACATCCACCTCCACCACAGCAAACATCATCCTCGTGTCCACCATCTGGACACATCCATTCCACAACACCACCACCGTGTCCAGCCTCGGACACGATCTACCCCGACATAGCAAACCCAAAACCCTAACCTAGATTTCGACCGCCGCCGGCGACTGAGATCTCCTCCTCGGCGTCGAGCGCCTGTGGCCGACGAGACGAGCGGATCCGTCTACCGCCGCCACAGCAGAACACTCCACCGCCGCCGCCTCGGATCTCCTCACCCGTGTCGAGCTGTGGCCGCCTCAGACCCGTTGGCTTTCGCCGCCGCTTTCCTCACCGGAGTCGACGCCGCCGCTCTCGAGCTTCGACCGCCGCCGCCACAGCAGATCTGTCGACCGCCGCCGCCCGAGACGATCGCTCGACCGCCGAAGCCGCGGGACCCGGCGAGACTCCTCCGCCGACGCCGAAAAACCCCGACGTGAGCCCGACTTCCTTCTCCCCTCTTTCCCTTTCTTCAGTCTGTAAAAAAATTGAGTTAAAGTTAAGTTATATAATTATATTAGTTTAGTTTAGTAGTAATCAGTAGTTAATTTATATTAGTTATAATTAATCAGTTAATTATTTATTAATCAGTTAATTAAGTTATTAATCAGTATTAATTTATTAATTAGTAGTTATTTGTAATCAGTTAGTAATTTCTTAATCAATTAGTTAATTTCTAATTAGTTTAGTAAATAAAATATAATTAGTTTTATTGTTTTTTAATGTATGAATTTAGTTAATTATTATGTGAAAAATTTAGTTATGTAATAATTAAAAGGGTTTTTGATTATGTACAAATAATAAATCTTGGGGTTTATATTGTTACTTAAAAATATAGTTTCAACAATAAAAATTAGTTCAAAATTTGTTTGTTGGACTAGTAACCGATTTTTACTATAGATATAAAAATATATGATGGCTTTTACATAAATTCTAGATTTTTTATAAATAAAATTTTATTTGTAATTATTGTTCAAAATAAATTCAAAATGATTTTCATTAAATTAAGGTGTTACCTTAATAACGAACAATCGACCATTTTCTCTTATTAGCTAACTTATTAATCTTAACCTTAGCTAAACCCCGGTAGGTTTCTCTATGTATTGAGGATTCGGTATCGATTTTCGTGCCGAACTTCGATCTTGAACTTCTTTATATAGTTTCTAGCTATTTGGACTGCTCCGGACCCATTGGAACTAACTGCTATTTCATTTGGGATCACCTTGAGGAGGGTGGCATTATATACATTCTTTGATTAGTTATATATATATATAAAATGTTTGATTGATTTATATATACAAATATGTATTTTGGTATAAAAATATATATTTATATACATCTATTAATGTATATACACAAATACGTATTTTGTACAATTACTAATAGACACTTACATATATATATTATATACGTTTTTATTGGTATACACTCTGAGTGTAAATGTGTATTATATACGTATCCCTACTAAATGACCCTAGTTGACTAGAGCCATGCCTGGCATAGCCCTGAGGCCAGTGTATTTCTATTGTGTGTTAGTGTAGCATCTGATACAAGTGATACTATTATATGTTTATAGGACTGTCGGATTCTCCAGACGATACTCTGGGACAGGACATTGGTATTGACAGCTAAGGACCCAAGGCGAGTACATTCTCTGATTAGTTTCTAATTTATGATATCTCCTATGTTCAATGTATCTAGTGTAGATATCCATGATCTTGACACGTTGGTTACACGGATTGGTATACATGGATCTCGTCATGAGATGTTATTCCTTATTCATGGTGTAGCTTGTACAAGACTTATTTCCTTGTTATCTTGTGCATCAACAGACACTGAGACCCGGGGAGACTTGCTACCTCCCTAGGGAATCCCGTGCCATAGCTTACCATGATTGGATCCACTATACCAGTCGGGGGTGGAGAGTATTTTAGTGTAGATTTGTGATCATACCCAACTTTACATGCATCATAGCTCACCCCATATCTCACGTCGGGTGCGGCCTGACCATTTACATGCTTCATAGCTGTTACGTGTGATTAGCCTGACCTCTACATGCATCATAGCTAACCAACGGTTAGCTTGACCTTACATGAATCATAGCTAATCACATGTAACCAGCCTGATCAAGTTCCCAAGCTGATCACATGTTAAAGCTAGTACTCATACACTTAGTAATAGGTTCTTGCTCTTGGACATATTTTTTCTTCTACTGCATTTACTTACAGTATTTCCAGTATTTCTTTTATTTCTTGTACCTATACATGCTTCTGGTATATTTCCATCTAGAACTGCTACATAGTTTATATCATTAATATAGAACTGCTATTTAGAGATGTACTTTGCTCCTTCCTGACTGGAAAATATTTTTCCAGACTGTGACCTTAGTAGACTGGTTTCTGACACACTTGGGGATTGGAAGTTAATGATTGCAGGTATGATTATTTTGTCGTTAGACTTGTCTTGTATTTCTTGCTTGCCTTGATATCTCATCGTGCTTTAGTTTATGTGATTAAGTATTTCCAATATTATTTTATGATATCCACGTCTCCTAATGGAGTTGGGTATTCACGTGAGTTTGATTAGATAGTTACATGACCTAGACAACGTTCTACCGCCGATACTGCGGCGTAGGCTGGACGTACCCATGCACTCGTGCCCCTAAACTGGGTGCGGGTCGTGACATTTAATGCAGGAGATTTGATTAAATGTCACCGAACCGTCGTTTAGTAGAATCCCCTTTGCGAGAGCTGCTCCTACGCATACAAGAAAATACGCTGCCTAGTTTTACACAGGCAAACATGAGCTCCTTATGCTCCGCAAAAGATGAACAGACTGCCACGACAGCGGTTACTCTTCGCACAGGGTCCAAGGTGCGTATCTGCATTTAATGTGCAGAATGATGGCAAATCTTAAAGACAAGCATCTGCATTTAATGTACAGGATGGGGGCAGATATTTGCATTTAATGCAAGAGATCTGATTATCTCCAAGAGCCGTAATTCCGGCTAAAATGTCCACATCATCACTCTGGCACGTTACGCAGCGGCTTCTACGCACATTCAGCTTCGGTGCCTGCTCGGCTTCTACGCCCATTCAGCTTTATGACCACTCGACTTCTACGCCTACTCGACCTTTATGACCACTCGGCTTCTACGCCTATTCGGCTTCTATGCCGGTTTGATAACTATTTGGCTTCTATGCCATGGTGACAGACATTGGCTTCTATGCCAACCTCTTCTACACGAGGGATACCTACCTGCATGGCTTTTACGCCATGATCTTCGTAGCGATTATACGCATTTTGTCCCTTAGTTGGACCTGCGTCACACGTCCATTCAAAGGATCATCTATACGCAGGCTTTAGTTATTTTAACCATTGTGTAAAAGGGTGCTGTACTTTCTACTACTCGGTTTTTACACTGATTGAGTGGTCACTGTCACTAAAACTCTATAAATAGAGACCTTTATCAATGAGGAACAAGGTCGACAAATTGGAGGGTCAAAGGAGTTAGGTCTGAAAACTGATCAAGAGATCCAGTACCAGATCCAACGGTCGAGAGAGAGAGAGAGAGAGAGAGAGAAGAGTCCAGAGCTCAGGCAAAGAGGAGGGATCGACGACTTTGGCATCGGGCATCCACCCTCTTTAGCAACCCTCGAAGCTGCTACCTGTCTTCCACGGCACTTCTTCAACATCGTGTGGTCCAATGGCTAAAATGATTGACTGCAGATCAGACACCTATAGAAATATTCACCCAGATTAAAGAAATTATACTTAGACATCCTCGTGTAGGATCAAATTTGTACAATTTTGTTTGTAAACATAAAAGAAGGGGCGGGTCTTCGTACAAGACCTCGTTTTCCGCATTCATCAAATCTTTTCTCGTTTATATTACACCCGAAACAACGGTATGTCCAATTTTGGATTCTGGTGAGCCGATCATAAAATCGATCGTCAAGTCAAATCGTAGGGCCCGTAAAACGACGATCCGTCGACTGACTCAGAATCAGACAAAACTTGGCTCAAGGGATAATTCAAATAATGTGAGTCCAATGGCACAAGTTTCGTGGTGTTCCGATGAACGATCATAAACTAATTAAATTTTTTACAAAATACTGATTCGGGGAACTTTTTACTGATACGGGTTGATTTCGGTGCCCACATACGTTCAAATTCACTTTCGCGAAAGTCCATACATCAGGATATACCATACGTGCTTTTCGGTTCTGTTTGGTGGAACGCACTCTGTATCGCAACTTTTTAGGGTTTAAAAATATAGTTTTTGGTCTTTTTGGAAATATAATAACTTGAGATTAAAAGAAAATAAAAATAAACTAAAATAATATAAATAATCTTGGTTATGTTGTGAATAAGTTCCTTCAAATAGATTTTAAAAATATTGAACGAGTTCGTAGAAAACTGGGTGCAAACTTGGGTACTTGAACAAATTTTTAGAACTATTTTGGAACAGTTTTTCGTCCATCTTTCGGTCGATTTTCTATCAATCAAGGTCGCCTAAATTTATCCCACTTGATGGAAATCCTAGAGTATCATGTTGTGAGCGTGTACGAAAAAACCGTTCGAGAAAAGATCAATAGAGGAGGATGTTATGGTTATGGTTGTGCGGTCGGGTTCGGTGGTTATTTTCGGCGACTTCAGGCGGCGGCAGACGATGGGTAAGGATCGGGTAGGCCGCTGGGAGGTCGGGGTGAGGTTAGTTATGGTTATGGTTTATGATTGATAGTATATGGTACGTATATATAGAGGGAGGGAGCGGGTCGACTATACGCCTGTGTCCGCGGTCCTGGGGGGGGGTCGGGTGATTCATATTGGGGGGATGGTTGTGTGCGTGTGTGTTAGTTGTGTTGGTGCTGTAGTGGTTTTGTTAGTGTTGTGGTTCATGTTGTGTGTTGTGTTGTGTCGTATTTTTTTCTTACTTACTTTTTTTTTCTTGTCTTTTTTCTTTTCTTTCTTTTTAGAACAAATAATCTATATGCATATATATTTATATATATAAATAAGAATATAGAATACAACAATATATTTTCATATAATAAATTCTTTGAATTATTATTTTGCTTTACAAATGAGAATAGAAAATACTTTTCATGAAATACTGTTAAATAAATATTTATATAAGCAAATATACGAAGAATTCACTTTCTAATAAACTAAGAAAAAATCTAAAGAATTTTAAATAATTAAATAAATAAAAAATTCTTAAAAATGCAAATTAAAATTAGCGGATTTACATGTTTATCATACGATACAAGGACATGTTCAAGCATTCGTTTTACTCTTCTTATTAGCAAGGCAAGGGTTCGTTCGATAGCGGTGTCCGTGTAACTTAGCATACAATATTTCTATCTTGACTTAGCATGGCAAGGGATCTATCTCATTTAGACAATCATATGAGTTCTCTAGTTAAGCAAATAGGTTCTCGTCCTATCATTCTCATGCGAACATTCTTTACTTAGGAAACAAGCATTTTAAAAACTCAGATTCATTATTAAGGCATGCAAGAATCAGAAAATAAAGTTCTGTCAACTCACTTACATCAATCATTTTCTGTTTTGATCGGAGAATACTTCGAGAAGGCTTCCGCTCGAGCCAACAAAGCGATATCACTTGTACATAGTGCCAACACGGTGCATGGCACTATACTATGAGCCAGGTCTGACTATTAGAAAGGACACTCCCCTAATTGTGAGGACTACAAGCCTCAGGGGGTTTCGATTATCTCTTTCAGGCTGAACGATCCCCAATGCCTCAGGAACCGCTCAAGAGACTGACCTTATGCACAAGTTGTCCAAAGACTGATGCTCTATCAGATAAAATAATTCCATTACAACAGTTTAACAATGTGCATCTATTAGTGTGATGCCCTAGTACCGGAATACGGAGACGAATATATCTAGCTATCCCGTATAAGGTATAGAACATCTTACGACGATCACAGCTGTAACAAGACAAGAAGGTGCATACCACAAGTAAGTCACTTTGGTTCACATAGAACATATATTGTCTCAATCAATCAAGTGAAAAAAGTTAACATAGAATATATATGACAAGGAAGTAAGGCCTCCTAAACGTCCGGCCAAAATATTCTAGAAACCAGCTATACAAAATGAGAAGCGGGCGGAGTAGCAAATATACATAACTATGATCAGCTGTAGTCTAATTAATTACAATCATGTCAAGGAAACTAAATGTCCAAATTTTTGGCTAACAAGTGCCGGTGGTTAAATGCCCAAAGGAGTAAAATGTACAGTAACGAGTAGGGAAGAAGAAACCCACTCGTGTCCCTGAATGACCAGCCGTCTGGTGCACGCCATTATTCAAGGTCAAGTACGATGGATCCTCATATGTTGAATCTAAACCTGGCCATAAAAAACTAGTGGGGTTAGACCCAGATAGCAAGTACCACAAGAAAGCACGAATGAAGAAACCAAACCAGTACAACATTAATAATTTTCTCTTATAGTTTATATCCATAGCCTATCGTGATATGACAATCTAATCCCACAACCAAACAAGAACAAGGGTTAGGCCACTGCAGTACGATAGTCCATGTCCCTAGACTATTTAACAGATGGAAAATACACTTACAAACAAAATTTATTTAATCGGCCAATCAAGTCTTCGGCTTTCTAGATGGAGTCTAGGTTATCCTAGAGATATATGCCTATAATAGGAATCCTAAGATTGAGCCATGTGCTAGTAAGGCTAGCCGAGCCATAAATTGTCGCATAGCACGTAGTATTATGCACCAGTCCCTCGTAAGACCACCGTGGTAAGATCGTATAGAACACATAGTACAATATAATAGTCGAATATTGCCATTCATTAGTGAGGATTTAATTAACATCCATGGGGGCCAGCCTGTACTCCTAGATAAATATTTGAGGGTGGCTAGTTAAGCGCGATCTCGAAATCCCGTCCCTCCCAATGCTCTATAAGTTTTAGTTGCCTAGTTAACCCTACGGTTAGCTGGAATCACATGACGTGGTAACATGTTCATTCCTCCAATATGTCATACCATAGTACGGACACGCTAGATACAAATTAACTTTGTTACTTGATAGTTCAATTTGGATTCATCCTATCGTTATACAACAATCAAACAAATCGTAGCCATGCTTTGGTTATCGACCGACTATGTTGTCCATGCTGGAGTAAATTGTATATTATCACATGTCCTATAGCACGTAGGTATACCTCGGTGTAAAATATATAACATAAGCATGTAGGAACACTTAACATAAAGGAACATATAATACGTAGCAAGTGTATCAACATGGATACCGATAGTCGAGTCAAGTTACCAATCATTGGTCATATTAGTTCTAGCACATTAAAACACATTGTTTATGTCAGGCACACAGGTAGTCATAGTCACATGGCGCATGGTCTATTTCTATACATGGTCGGGTCAGGCACATAGTCAGGTCCAACACACAGTCACTTAGTTCTCATACACTTACAATCATCAAGATCACACATGGAACCACAAAATACAATAAAACCTCTAAAGTACGCAAAACCATAAAATGTATACATATCGCCGCATGAAGATCAGGGACGCATAGCATGTAGGTACACCTTGGTGTAAAATATGTAACATTAGCACGTCGAAACACTTAACAAGAAGGAACACATAACAAATAGTAAGTACATCAGCACGGATACCAATAGTCGAGTAAATTTACCAATCATTGGTTATATGAGTTCAAGCATATTATAACACATTGGTTATGTCAGGCACAAAGGTAGTCATAGTCACTTGGCGCATGGTCTATTTCTATACATGGTCGGGTCAGGCACGTAGTTGGGTCCAATACACAGTCACTTAGTTCTTATACACTTAAATTATCAAGATCACTTATAGTCCCTTAGGATCAAGGCCGCATAGTATCAAGGCAAAGTTCACTCCTTGGGACAAGTAGTGAGTGATGTACATTAAATGTGTGTCAAAGAAGTGATTAAAGTGATGGATGTAACAAGCCACAAAGTGTCAGAGAAATGTCAAGCATAAAAAGATGTGCCAATATGGTACAGAGTCATACATCCAAAAAATAAGAGGCGCATAGGTCATGGTCGCATGCTCTACTGGCCGCATGGGTCACTCGACCGCATGGATGTTTCTCCGACTTAGTAAATTTCTAATTTTTTTAGTGGGTGAAACACAATGACTTCTGTCACTTAGGACATTCCAAAGTACTTTGCTCTAGAAAACTTTGTGTAACAAACAGTCATACTTCCAACAAGATAGATGTATACTAGTCGGCTTATGCCACACTGAGCTCAGCTCGTATAGCGCTCTCTATCGCATACTCTGCTGGCCGCATGAGCACTTTGTCTTTTCCAAACAGCAAGTTTCGGCCATGGAAAAGCTTTAAAAATCCAAAATTTCTTTCTTCCAAAAACCTTATTCGAAGCCCAAATCTGACAAATTAAAGTTCTAAATCAATCAAAATCAAATGCTTCCCATCATGGAGCAACAAGTTTCCAAAAATAATAAGTTTTTAGAGATTAAAACAAAGAAAACTCATAAAACCCATAAAAAAGCTTTAACTAAAAATGTAGATATACTCTTGTCCATCTATCAAAATCAAAATCTCCAAGTATTAGAAGTTCTTTGAATCATAATGTACACATATAAAACTAATAAAATGCAAGAAAAAAGTAAGAATTAAAATCTAAGGCTTTCTCCATATCATGCAAGGTGTACTTGCCTAAATGAAAGGAGGAAAAAAAGAGAATGAGGGAAGAGGTAGAAAGAAGTTAGCTTATATAGCTAGGGCTTGAGGTTTAGACCATGGGTTCAACTCATGACCAAACCAACCCAAATAAATAAACCATGAACCACATTAAACAAAAAAATGGGTCTAGTCTCTATGCAACCTAATAAATATGCAAGCAAGAAATAATACGTCCCAAATACGTATGTTAGGAACGGGGAGTCACATCTCTACCTACCTTAGAAAAATTTTGTCCTTGGAATTCAAACCCAAGGCAAGCTAGAAAAATCAGAACAAGCACTATACTAACTAGAAGCACATCTACACATGGAATCAACAATCAATCATATAATGAAGAAAATTAACACCACATAACATGGATGAACAAATCATGAAATTCGAGATACGAAGGCATAAGGACAAATATACCTTCCAAGATGAATATGTGCGGATACCAAGACCGGATATCGTCCTTGCTCTCCCACGTCGACTCTCCCAAAGGGTGATGACCCCAAACAACCTGGACAAGATGAATAGTCAGATTCTTGAGAACCTTCTGCCTTCGGTCCAAAATGGATACGGGTTGCTCCTCGTTAGACAAGTCGATACCAATGATTAGCTCCAAATGGTCGAGAATATGACTCTAATCTGGGTCTTAGCTATGCAACTAAGATACATGAAATATATCGTGCACCTCACATAGCGAAGGCGAAAAGGCAAGACGATAAGCAATATTTCCTACCCGCTCGAGGATATCGAACATACTAATGTATCATGGACTAAGCTTCCTGCGGATCCCGAATCTAAGGAATCCATGGGATGGTGAAATTTATGAGAATAAGTGCTCGCTGACACGAAACTCTAAAGGCCTATGATGCTGATATGTCTAATGACGTTGCCTATGTTGTGCCACACAAAGTCACACTCTGATCTGCTTGACAACCTCTATTGTTTGCATGATCATCTATGGGCCCAACATCTTTTGTTCACTGATATCATCCCATGCCAAGGGTGACCCACACTTTCTTCCATATAATGCCTTAAAGGGTGCAATCTGAATACTGGCCTGATAACTATTGTTGGAGAAGGTGATCTTCCTAAGATCATCCAAAATCCAAAGAATAAGCTCGCAACATGTCTTCTAATATCTGGATGATTCTTTATGATTACCTGTCTGTTTGTGGATGGTAAGAGGTACTGAATCTCAGCTTAGTGCCTAAAATTTGGTGTAAGCTCTTATATAAATACAAAGTGAAACGAGTGTCTCGATCTGATACGATACTCACTGGGACTTTATGTTGTCTTACTATTTATCGCATGTACATCTCTGCCAACTGCTCTATGGACTGTCCTACTCGAAAAAAAAAGAAGCTACTTTTGTGAGTCGATCCACTATTACACAAACTGTATCGCGACTAGTAGGGGATCTAGGTAAACTGGTCATAAAATCTATAGTGATATGCTTCCACTTCTATGCCAGAATAGGAAGCGGCTGTAGTAACCCTGATGGTCATTGTTGGTTGGCCTTCACTTGTTGACACACCAAAGATCGAAAGATAGATCCTGCTATCTGCCTCTTCATCCCGTTCCGCTAGAAATATTGCTTGGTATCTTGATATATCTTGGTACCTCATGGATGAATTGAATATTAGGAATTGTGCGCTTTAGTTATAACTTTCTGCTAGATTTC
The DNA here is from genome assembly GCA_036927795.1 of Iris macrosiphon. Lineage (NCBI taxonomy): Eukaryota > Viridiplantae > Streptophyta > Magnoliopsida > Asparagales > Iridaceae > Iris > Iris macrosiphon. The sequence goes on along the minus strand of JAYESA010000019.1, from coordinate 152,260,732 downwards.
TTTGCTCGGTACACAGAGACAATTTCAAAATCTAAGTGTTCTATCATCGTGAATCATCAACTCCTTCCTAAGAACAGACTCACATTCTGCCTGAAGCTCGTAAACTTTTGGATCCTTTGCCTGAGCTGCCTTAATCCTCTCAACCATAGTAGACTGTATTTCCAAGCTAGGGAAAATTTCTGCATCATACGGAAGTGCTATCTCGATACCCATCTCTTGAACATCCTCTAAGATATGTTAGTGTGATGTCAACATATATTCACTACCTCTCCTGCTAAGGGCATATGCTACCATATTCACCTTGCATGGATGGTACTGAAGTTCCACTTCCTCTTCCTCGTGTTCAGGTCCTTCTGGATGAATACATAATTCAACCTCTTCTGATCTATAAATATCTCCATCCGATCCCTATAAAAGTGATCACTATATAAGTTGTGCATCCAAAGCTTAGTGCAAACACCACCGTCGCCAACTCCAACTCGTGAGTCGGGTAGCTCTTCTCATGATCTCGAAGCTGCAGAGATGCATAAGCTATCACTCTTCCATGTTGCTTCAATAAACACCCCAGTCCCTTGCCATATGCATCATAATATACTGTAAACCCTCCAAAACCTACTAGAAGCATGAGAATTGGCACTGAAATTAGTTCTTCTTTAATTCCTCGAAGGATGTCTGACACTCTGTTGCCCAATCAAACTTAGCCTCCTTGCACATCAAACGGGTTAATGGTGCTAAAATTCTTGCAAAATATGCCATAAACCTCCTGTAATATTCTGCCAAGCCCAGGAAACTACGTACCTCTGCTATTATCTTTGGAACTGGCAAACTCTCTATGGCCTCAATCTTCTTTGGATCTACTGTCACTCTTGCTCCCGAGATAATATCTCCCAAAAATGATACATGATCTAACCAAAACTTGTACTTGCTGATATTTGCATACAATTGGTATTTTCTTAAAATTTAAAGAATTTCCAAAGATGCTTTTCGTGCTTCTCTTCGCTATTGGAATAGACCAGAATATCGTTTATGAAAACAACCTTGAACTTATCTAACTATATCATGAAGATATAGTTCATCAAATCCATAAACACTGCTAGAGTCCGAATGGCATTACTAAAAATTTGTAATGCCCATATCATGACCTAAATACTATTTTGGGTATGTCTTGCTATCAAACTCTTACCTGATGATATCTAGATCGAAGATCGATATTGGAGAAAACCTTAGCCATGCTCAATTGATCAAATAACTCGTCAATTCTCGATAATGGGTACTTATTCTTTACTATTACTGCGTTCAGCTGTATATAGTCGATACAAAACCATGTTAACCCATCCTTCTTCTTCACTAGAACCACTACCACTCTCCAAGATGATCTACTGGTTCGAATAAACTGCTTTGCCTTCAGCTCTTTTATATATTGGTACAACTTATCCAATTTTGACGGTACCATTTAGTTAACCTTTCAAGATATTGGTCCTGCTCTGGGAATCAATTTTATACAAAATTTTACATCTTTTGCTGGTGGTAAGCCTTAAAGTCCTAATGGAAAGACATCTAAGAACTCCTTGATGATCTCATAAAGCTATTCTTCTGCTATCACTGTTGCCGCAATCCTCTCTTTATGTTGGTCTCTAATAGATCTATCAAAGGCGAAGTCTTTCCTGCCTGGGATACTAAAAAATATCCTACCCCTATGGCAATTTATCGTAGCATGACTTTCTCTCAGCCGGTCCATGCCTAGGACAATGTTAAAGTTACCCATAGAAAACTCGATCAACCGTGCAGGTAATGAATACCCCACACTACGAATGGACACACTATACACACTCTACTAAATTTTACGAGTCCTTTACCAGTGGGTATATTTGTCACCCCTATATTTCAGATTAGGGGTATTTTCGTCTTTTTATAATTTAATGTTTAAATGATTGCATGATAATTAATTATATTTAAATTATCGTAATTTTATTTCATTATTGCAGCTTACCGTTGCTTCGATATTTAGAGCGCTACCCTAGCTTTTACCTTCCAACAAATTCTATAACTTTGTCCTAGACATGCCCACCTTCCATTCTGACCCTTGTGTAACTTATAATTATGCTCTCTTGTGCGTCATTTTAGTTGCACAATATTCGTCGTAGACATTTATATTTAATTCGATATAAATTCAACTTTGTATCCTTGTGCGTTCCAATCGAAATTGGAGACACAATCTTGACCCATTTTGTGCAAACCAAATTATGACAATATTCTACTCTGAGTTCTTTACGTCCATGATACTTCTGTCCTACCTGATTTTAGCCCTATGTACTTCTAATTAATTTTAGAACACCAATTATATTAATTCTAATTTAATTAAACCATAAACCCAACTTTGTATAATTTTCCAATTATTGGGCATTTTTATGAAAAAGTGCATTAAGGTATCCACCATGTTGGACACGACACATGAATAAACCCATTTCTCCTTCATATATATTTTTCCATAAGTTTTGGGAGTGTGTAATTCAACATCAACCTCCTTAAGAACATGGCCCTCCAAACCTTGAACCAATAGAATCCTACCCTTCCATTTTGAATCCATTTTAAATCGTAACCATTAAAATATCTGTATGACAAGGCCCAATCCCAAGAGGGGTTGACCAAGCCCTAATTTTAGGTCAACCCGATGCATTGTATATATATAAATATCCTCTTTTACTTTTTCCTCTTCTCTTTTCTTTTTTAAACCAAAACCCAAGCTTCCTAACCGATTCCTGTTCATTCATCTCCTTCCTCAATCCCTTCCCTTCAGCCTAGCCGACCGGAGATCCGAACCCCTCGTCGGCCTCGCCTCGATCCAGACCTCGCCGACCAACCGAGCAGTACCGAGCATTCTCCCCTTCCGACTACACTCGACCAGAATCTCGCTACCATCCACGTAGTCCCTCGTCGACCTCACCTCTCATCTCCCCTCTTCCTCCTTCCCGAGCCACCGTGACCTATTAACCTATCCCGATGCCAGAGTCGACCGGACCACTCGACCCGCTGAACCTCCTTCCGCTGAACAACCGTCGGCCTCTCCTCTTGAACCAGCAGGAGCGGCTAACACCGACTTCCCTACTCACTACCCTCTCTCCACCGGAGCCGACTACATCTTGCCTGAACGTTTCTCCTTCGACTCGACAGCAGACCACCGAGACCCGCCTGAGCACAGTCGACTACCCCATCTCCCATCGACCACAGCATAGAGCAACGTCACAACCTCGACTATCGACCCGCTGGACGTCCTCACCCTGACACCTTCCTCGATGCCGAACCACCCTCGCCCATCCCCGTCTCCTCGCATCATCATCACCATTATCACCACCATCTTCACAAGATCATCACCATTACCTTCACACCATCGTCATCATCACCATCGTCATCATCGTCATCATCGTCATCGTCGATCCTGTGCACTTCCGTGCAGGTTCATTCATGTCCCTCCTCCTTCATTTTATGTGATTATATGTATGTATGTATGTATGTATGTATGTATGTACATATTAGTATTAGTTTACGTATAGGTTTAATATGAATATTGGTGTATATATATATATATATATATAAATATAGTATATATACTCAATTAATCTATATTTGGTTTATGAGTATTGTTCAATTGGCATATGTATATATTTAGTTATATATTTACTATGTATATAATTTATATGTATATAATTATTGGTGGTTATATACGTATATAAATATGTGGTACGTATGTATATATTGTAAGTATTATTGTATATGCTAGATAATAATATGTATATTTATATATGTACTAGGTGACCCGAGTGTAAATACGAATACCCCATAGTTATATTGACATGTGACCATGTAATATGTTAGCAGACTGCCATATGTACACTAACGTACTGGCGAGACCCGTGATATTTGACTGTCTATTTTGCACAGCAACTACAGATGCAACACCCGCGCAATTAGACGCACACTTGACCCTAGTTGACTAGTGTCATACCTAGCGTAGCCCCTTAGTTCAATCTATTTATAATTGTGTGTTAGAGTAATGTCTGATACAATATTATATTATATGATGTCTATAGGATTGTTGGATTGTTCAGATAAGACTTCGGAATCAGGTTATTGGTATTGCCAGTAGCAGGACCCCAGGCGAGTACATTCTCTGACAGTTTCTATTATGTTGATTATCTCTATAATTCTAGTTGTATAACGTACATAATTTCGACACTGTTATATACACGAGTTGGCATTATCGAGACCTTTTACGAGGATTCGTGATTTGGAATCCATCGTGCTAGCTGGGGAAAATGGAGAAATATTAGTAGCTTATGTGATCATATCCATCATAGCCTGTTATGTATGATTAGCCTGACTATTGCTTGCATCATAGCTATCCGGATGGTTAGCCTGACCTTATATGAATCATAGCTAGTCATACATAGCAAGCCTGATCAGTCCCAAGCCAATCACATGATATGCTGATATTTCACACACTTAGCTAGATGTTCTTGACATGTATCTCTTGTATATTGATCTAGCATTCCTTTTGTTCTAGTCATGGTTCTAGCATTCACTTATATATACCAGTTCATTGTTCTAGCGTGCACTTGTATTCTTGTTTATTGCTAGTTGTACCATTTATATGACATATGTGCTTACCAGTATTCCTTTATTCCAGTACTTTATTATTCTAGTATTTTATTTCTAGTATATTCATGCTCACCAATATTCCTTGTTTCTAGTACATATATCCATTTTGTATTTCTTTACACTGTATTATAGTTTTTGTCAATATACATGGAACTACTGTTAGTGCTTGTACTTCGCTCCAATCCTGACTGGATATTTTTTCCAGACCGTGACATAGATGACTTGTTTCCGGCATACTTAGAGACTGGATCTTATGGATTGCAGGTTAGATTATTTTATTATTTTAGACTTGTCTTGTATTTTATTTATTTCTTCGATATCTCATCGTGCCTCATTTCTGTGATTGAGTATTCCATATTATAGTATGATATCTGTGTCTCCTAATAGAGTTGGATATTCATGTGAGATTGATTAGCTAGTATTGTGAACTAGATAGCTTTCTACCGTTGATGCTGCGACGTAGGCTGGACGTACCCACGCACTCGTGCCCCTATACCGGGTGCGGGTCATGACAATATTCAACCTTTTTGGCAATGTCTTGAACTCTAATCCAATACGTGTCTCAAATTGCGCAGATATAAATAAATGAGATGCACCCATATCAAATAATGCTATAATAGGATAAGATGCGACAGAGATATTACCTGCCACCACGTCTCCTTATGTCAAAGCTTCTTCCAAGGACAAAGTGAATGCTTGCCCTTGGCTCTACAACGATCCTCATTGTTGCTTCCCTTTGAAGCGTTGTTATGGCCTCTGTTGCTGATTCTACTATTATTGGTATATCTGATCTTGCGTTGATAACAGACGCTGAGCTAATGGCCGTACTGCTATCGCTGGCCCTCTGTGCTGAAATGCCCCTAGTGCTAGCAGTGCTGGTAATTATTAGACTGGCCCTTCTGGCCTCTACATCATTGGAAAATTGGCAATCTGATGATCTAGACTACCGTACCTCATACACATCCTATGGGATATCCTACACATATCTCTAGTGTGGTCTTCCTTGCCATAATAAGTACAACTTACCAGGGCTCCCTGGCGCTACTATTGTTGTTGCTTTCTCGGCTATTGCTGAGCTGGTATTGTCAATGTTGAATCTGCCGTTCTCCGCGGCACTGAATCATGAATATGAACGCTATGTGATTGTATTAACATTTGGGGTACACCTCCACCTCCACCTCCTCCTCCAATGTGAGCATGAGACCTCTTTTTGCCCCCTTTCTTCGCTGACAACCTCTGCATGGGAAGCTCGTGCCTCAAAGATGTTATTAGTACTGCCTCATAAGTCTGGTAGTTTTGTCCCTCAATCAGTTATAGAATCTCCAAAAGAAGTCCTTGTTAGAAACTCATCTCTTTGTCCAACTCTGTAGACACCATATTCGGAGCGAATCTACACAGCCTACAGAATTCTGCTGCATATCCGTCCATAATCCTACCGGCCTGCTTGAGACCGATAAACCTCTCATGAAGCTCATATTGTGCGATGACTCCAAAATACTTTGCACGAAATTGAGTCCTGAAACTGTCCAAAGAGATAGGATACCTCAAGCCATCCTCTACTGATGCCCACCAGTCATGGGTAAGGTCTTGAAGCTGCAATTGGACCTGGTCAACTTGTTCATCAGCTGGAAACTATGCTGCCACAAGAATAACCTTAATGTCTTACAACAATGTGTTTACTTGATGGCATCCTCCATGCCAACGAAGTACCTTGGATTATGTCAGCAAAATCTAACTGATGCCCCAAAATTTGTCCTTCCACCTCTCTCTACAGCCGTCTGAAAACCCTGACTTAATAAGAGATTCTGCTCTTGTCATTAAAATTGCTGATATTGTTGCACTGCCATCTGATGGTGCTACATAGCCATCATTTCTCGGAGGATCTCTAATAATGTTGGGGTGTCAAGTACTACTGGTACTATTGGAACTACTGGGGGTACGAAGATTTCATGGGCATGTTGCTCAACATGTCCAACTTTCGATTCTACTATGCCAACTTGCTCAACTACTGGCTCTATCCGAATCTGACTCTGAGTAGGTGCTACCTCCCGTTATTGCCTACGGAAACCATGTCCTGCCAGGCCTGCTTCTCCAGCAACTGAGGAAGCCCTAAAAGAAAGGTTAAGAAACATCGAAATAGGACTGGAAGGATCAAGTAGGGAAGCAGTTTTGACAGTTCAAGCATTGGTATTGTGGAAGATGAAGCAAGATATCAAAGGGGACATATTTGATTGAGAGTCCTATGACAATAACACCCCACAAATTTGAAAACACAGACCTGTATAGGCAACCACTAAATTCTTGTCACGCCCCAGTACAGAAATATAGATACGGACATGGCCAGCTACCCCATAAAAGGTATAGAACATCATACGATGATCATGGCAGTAACTAGACAATGGGTGCATAGTACAAGCAAGTCACTTTGGGTCACATAGAACATCTATTGTCTCAATCAGTCAAGTAAGGATAATACACATAGAATATATATGACAATGAAGTAAGGCATCCCAAATATCCAGCCAAAACATTCAAGAAACCAACTATACAAAATAAGAAGCTGACGGAGTAGAAAAAGTACATATACATGATCAGCTATAGTCTGAATAATTACAATCATGTCAAGAAAACTAAATATCCAAATTTTTGGCTAACAAGTGCTGGTGGCTAAACGCTCAAAGTAGTAAAATGTACAGTAACGATCAGGGAAGAAGAAATTCACTCGTGTCCCTCAGCGACCATCCGTCTAGTATGGGCCATTGTTTAGGGGGAAGTACGTTGGATCCTCGGGTGCTAGATCTAAATCTGGCCACGCAAAACTAGTGGGATTAGACCCCAAATACCAAGTACCACAAAGGAAGCACAAATAAAGAAATAAAACCAGTAAGAATATATATATATATATATATATATATATATATATATATATATATATATATATATATATATATATATAGTTCTGTCTAGTAGTTTTGGTTCATAGCTATCATAATACAATAATCTAACCCTACAACCAAATAAGGACAAGGGTTAGACCATCGCACTATGATAGTCCATGTCCCTAACAATTTAACAGAAGATACAATACACAATCAAGCTCAGTTATATAATCGGCCAAACACTTACACGATTTGCTAGGTAGAGTCTGTGTTATCCCATAGATATTATGTATACAATAGGAATCCTCAGATCGAGTCATATTCTAGTAGGGCTAGCCGAGCCATGAATCTTCATATAGCATATAGTATTATGTACCGATCCCTCGTAAGACCAGCGTTCTCAGATCGGTAAACACAATCTCGGGATATTGTCATCCACTAATAAGAATTTAAATACTATCTATGGAGGCCAGCCTGCACACCCAAGATAATTGTTTGAGAGTGGATCGGTAACCACGATCTCGGGATTCCGTCCCTCCCAATGATCTACATAGTTTAGTTTCCTAGTTAACCCAATGGTTATCTGGAAGCACATAGCGTGGTCATATATTATTGCCTATATATGTCATACCATAGTACGAGCACACTAGATACGATTCTACTTTGTCACTTGGTAGTTCAATTTGGATTCTGCCTATTATGATGTAATAGTAAAAGAAATTCTAGCTACGCTTTGGTTATTGACCAACTATCATGTCCATGTTGGAGGTAATAGTATCATATCACATGTCGTATAGTATGAAGGTAAACCTCAATGTAAAATATGTAACATAATTGTATAGGAACACTTAGCAGGTAGGAACACATACCACGCAGTAAGTGTATCAGCACAGATACCAATAGTCGAGTCAAGTTACCAATCATTGGTAAATCATATGAGTTATAGCACATAGGTCAAGTCAGGCACATAGGTAGTCATAGTCACTTGGCACATAGTCTATTTTGTAGATAGTCAGTTGTTTGCGAAGAAAAGTTTAAAATAAACTTTTGTATTACAAACTTTTAAAGAAGAGAGAAGAGTACAAGGGATCCTAAATAGGAATCTAAGTACAATTAATTCTGGAAATTATAGCTGTAGAGATTTAATCTGTGGGCAATCACTTTAATTCTTGGACCATACAACGACAAAAAAATGTAAGGATGCTGTGAACAACTTGAAGAGTTCAGCAATTAGAAAGCTTTGGCAATAACGACATGGCAAGCTTCTTTTTCTCTCCTTCTGTTCTTGAATTTCAAAGACTTAAAAATTCTAGCATTTTTCAGCCTTTGTAACGTACACAATAATCCTATATTTATAGGATTTTAGAGCAGTTATGATAGTGTGCACGCACTACGGGCAATCCGTACTGTGCGTACACTTTTGGTGGATTAACACCCCACATTTTTAATAAGTGGGTACATAATTTGCAGCCTGCTTGACATGTAGCTTCCTATACGAGGAAAGAATAGGTCATGGGGGATATTTATTTGTACACGTTTTATGAGAAGCATGGTATATAGGACACGTAATCATAACTCCTCACTATAAGTTATCATAATAGGGCAATTTGGAAGTGGTCTGGAGATTGGCCCACTTTTGGAATGGCTATACAAGCGGCCTTTTGAAGAAGTTGGCCTGCGACGCACTTTTGAAGAAGTTGGCACAATGGCACACTTCTGATAAAGTTGGCTCAACGGTGCACTTTTATTGAAGAAGTTGGCACATCGACGAACTTTTGATAAAGTTGGCACATTGGCACAATTTTGAAGAAATTAGCTCATCGTCGCACTTTTGATGAAGTTGTTGGCACAACGACGCACTTTTGATGAAGTTGGCACAGCAGCGCACTTTTGATGAAGTTAGCTCAGCGGTGCACTTTTGAAAAATTTGGATCAGCGGCGCACTTTTGATGAAGTTGGCGCAATAACGCACTTTAGATAAAGTTGGCACAATGGCGCATTTTTGATGAAGTAGGCACAACGACGCACTTCTGATAAATTTGGCACAATGACTAGGTCGCTAAACGATTACCTGGGTCTACGCACTATAGCTCAACTGTAATAAGGAATTATGAAACCTTGACTACTGTTCGGCTGTCAGATTTTATGTATTTAATGTTTGGGAAGGAAAAGCAGACATGAGATTTATGCGCTTGTCTTTGTTGACAAAAATAGCTTGAAAGTGTTCCATCTTTTCCCTACTAAGTTTATTTGTAGAAAACTGCGCCATCTTCAATATGTGCACTTTTTATGCTTCTACAATGGATCAGGAGTATAGTCGGGTCAGGCACATAGTCGGGTCCAATATATGGTCACTTAGTTCTCATACAATTACAATCATTAGAATAGCACATGAAATCACATAATCCAATAAAACATCCAAACCAAGCAAATTAATAAAATATGCACATAGGGCCGCATAGGAATAAGGGTCGCATGGGATCAGGGGCACATGTGTAGGGACGCATGGGACCAGAGATGTATAGGATCAGGGACGTATGTGCAGGGACGCATGTACAGGGACATATGTGATCAGGGATGTATAGTATCGGGGACGCATGGGAACATGGATGCAAGAGATCAGGGACACATGTGCAGAGACCGTCATGCATCTAACAAGATACGCGCATGCTGGAACGATGCATAGAGTTGGGCCACATGGAACTTCTTTGTCGCAAAACAGCACGAACTCTATGAAAAAAGCTCCAAAAACTTAAATCTTGTTTTCTTCAGAAAATCTTTATTTTAACTCAAAATCAAGTGAACCCAAAGCCAAAATATTTGAAATAAAGTGATCTATCACAAAGAACAACTAGATTTTGAAGATACCAAGTTTTAATAGATCAAAACAAAGAAAACACATAATCTATAAAAAAAACCTAAACTTAAAAATATAGATCTACTCAAATTCACCCATCAAATCCAAAAACTCCAAGTATTAAAAGTGCTTAGAATCATAATATAAATATATTAGACTAATAAAATGCAAGAATTAAAATCTAAGTATTTTTTCGTGTCATACAAGGTGTACTTGCCTAAATGAAATAAAGAGGAGAAAATAAAGAATAAGGTAAGAGCGAGAAATAATTGGATTATATAGCTAGGGTTTAAGATTTAGATCATGGCTTCAACTCATGATCAAACCAACCCAACAATTAAAACAAGAGCCAAATGAACCCAAGAATGGGTCTAGTCTCCAGGACAAGCTTTCTAACTACCATGCAAGCAAAAAATAACACGAACAAGAAAATAACATGTTCAAAATACATATATCGGGAATAGGGAGTGACATCTCTACCCAACTTAGAAAAATTTTGTCCTTAGAATTCAACCCCAAGGCTAGCTAGAGAAATAATGGATCAGACAAATTCAAAACTTGCTCCCCAACAACCTCCCCATTTTGTACACTCTAAGGAGTGGGCGCTCGATAACTTCTCCTTCCTCTGGGCGCCTGTCCCTAATTGAAAGCAAGAATCACACTTCGCGAAAGGATCGAGATAAAGGTGAATTCGTCAACTAAATAGAGTCATGGCATAATTTAGGTGTTCTCTATATGTTGGATCTTTCAAGCATATAATGAAGAAAAGCAATATCACATAGAATGGGTAAATAAATTACGAGATTCGAGATACGAAGGCATAAGAATAAATATACCTTTCGAGTTAAATATGTGCGGATACCGAGACCGGATATCATCCTCGTGCTCCCACGTCAACTCTCCCAAAGGGTGATGACCCCAAGCAACCAGGACAAGATGAATAGTTTGATTCTTGAGCACCTTCTCCCTTCGGTCCAAAATGGATATGGGTTGCTCCTCATAAGATAAGTCGGTGCCAAAGACTAGCTCAAAATGGTTGATGATATAACTCAGATTCGGGACATACCTACACAACTGAGGAACATAAAATATATCATGCACCTCACATAGCGAAGGCAAAAGGGCAAGACGATAGGCAACAACGCCTACCGGTCCAAGAATATCGAATAAACTGACGTATCACAGACAGACATATCACGGACTAAGCTTCCCGTGAACCCCAAATATATTGAATCCATGGGTCGACAAAATTTGCAAGAATACATGGTCACCGACACAAAACTTTAAAGGCCTACGATGTTGATCTTCCCAATGTCGATGCATGTCCTGCGCAACCCAAAGTCGCTCACTGATCTGCTTGATAACTTCTATTGTCCACGTGGTCATCTCGGGGCCTAACATCTTAAGATCATCTATATCATCCTATGCGAACGGTGACCAGCATTTCCTTCCATATAATGCATTAAAATATGCTATATGGATATTTGCTTGATAACTATTATTGTATGTGAACTCGACAAGATGAAGATGATCTTTCCAAGATCTTCCAAAATCTAAGGTACAAGCTTTCAACATGTCCTCCAATGTCTGGATGGTTCTCCCTGATTGGTCGTCCGTTTGAAGATAGTAAGCAATATTGAATCTTAACTTGGTGTCCAAACTATGATGCAAGATCTTCCAAAAATATAAAGAGAACCGAGTGTCTTGATCTGATACGATACGCACTGGGACACCGTGTTGTCTCACTATCTATTGTATGTAAATTTTTGCTAACTTCTCTATGGACTGTCCTACTCGGAAAGGAGAAAAATGTGCTAATTTTATGAGACGATCTACTGTCACCCAAACTGTATCACAACCAATCGGAGATCTAGGTAATCCGGTCAAAAAGTCTATTATGATATGTTTCCACTTCCACCCTGGGATAGAAATCGGCTGGAATAATTTTGCCGGTCTCTACTGGTCGACCTTCACCTGTTGACACACCAAACACCGAGAAATGAATCATGCTATCTACCTCTTCATCCTGTTCCAGCAAAAATATTTCTTGATGTTTTAATAAATTTTGGTACCTCCTAGATGAATTGAGTACTGGGAACTGTGTGTCTTGATCATAACATCTTGTCGGATATCTTTGTTTGGTACACCGAGACGATGTCCAAATCTAAGGGTCCCATCTTCATGAGTCGTCAAGTCCTTCTTGAGACCAGACTCACATTCTATTCTAAGTCAATGAATTCGTGAATCCTCTACCTGAGCTGCCTTAATCCTTTCTACCTAGGTAAACTGAATATGTAAACTGGCCAATACTCCTATGTCTTGCGAAAGTACTACCTCTATTCCCATCTCTTGAAGGTCTTCTAAGATATGCCGCTCCTAGGGATGGCAATGGGGCGGGTGTCACTATCACATTCTAAAATTGGAGTAATTTTGTCATTTTTATTTATTATAAAGTATTGTGTATATTTACTTTTAAATAATTGCATGATATATGTGTGTATATATATATATATATATATATATATATATATATATATAGTGTTCATTAATCTATGGGTTAGTAGACTAGACCTAGAAGCCCACTAGATGAACCCCTGGCCAAATTATAGGATTATGGATTTTAATTAGTATTTTTAGGATTTGTTATTGAGGTTATAATTTATTATTGTAATTTTATTTAATTTTTGTGCCTTATCGTTGCTTCGATATTGGGAGTGCTACACTAGCTTTTGTCTTCCAACAAATTTTACACCCTTGTCTTAGACGTGCCAGTCTTCCATTCTGATACTTGTGTAACTCACAAACACCCTCTCTTGTGCTTCATTTTAGTCGCACAATATTCATCATAGACGTTATTTTTAAATTCCAAATAAAATCCAACTTTGCTTTTTTATGCGTTTAAATCAAAATTGGAGACACAATCTCGACCCTTTTTGTGCAATCTAAATTATGACAATATTCTACTCTGAGTCTTCAACGTTAATGACACTTGTGTCCCACCTAATTTTAACCCCATGTACTTCCAATTAATTTTAGAACACCAATTACATTAATTTTAATTAAATTGGTGTAAGGACCCAACTCAACCCAAACTAGACCCAACACCAAACCAAACCCCATTCACACCCTCAAGGTTCATACTAAACACTACACACTCTTTTTAGCCATTACATCACACCAATCATGGTATTTTCCCTCATTAAATCCTAATTCCCACTTTTTGTGCAATTTTCCAATTGTTGAGGACTTTTATGCAAAAGTGCTGTGAGGTGTCCACCTCCCATTGGACCCAACACATGAAGAATCATTCCCTCCTCCTTCATTGAACGGTCATACAAATTTTTCCTATTTTTTTGTAGTGTGAAACACTCAAACCTTCCCCTCAAGCCATCTCCACTCTCCAATCAAACCCCACCATCTCCACCCTCTAATTTCCTTCATGTAACTACATCCCCCATCCCAATGAGCACATGGCAGGCCCTAATCCCTAGGCTAGCACCCCCTCTTCTCTCTCCTATATAAAAACCCATCTATCCATATTATTTCATCACCATCACCAACATCAAAACTCAACCGAACACTAAACCTAACCCTAAACATCATCTCCTTCCTTCTCCTTACCTCTTCCCGACTAACTCTGGCAGTCCGCCCGAGCACCATCCGCCACCGCCTCCATCCTAACACGACAACACCTCTATCCCGACTCCTCCCATCTTGCTCCGTTATCATCACAACCTCCCTAACCCCGCTTTCAGCCACCGACTCCTCCCATATCCGACATCCCCGACCACGCCTGACCCCGACTACACAGCGCCACCACTACTTCCCCTCGACTACCCCACAGCCATCACATCCCCTCTATCTTTCCCATCACCACCTCCACTCCATAGCGTCACCACCTACCTCACAGCAACCGGTCGTCGACCTCTCCACGACGAGCAGCTGCCACTACTGCCATCATCTTCCTCGCACCACTCGACCCTCGCGGGACCACCACGACTATCCCGACTTTGCCTCACGACCACTCCTTCATCGGACTTCACACGACCTCGTCGCAGTCAACTCTTTACCCCACGGCCATCCCCGCCAGAGCAGCGCCCGGCCACCATCGTCAACATCATCACCATTAACATCAACATCGTCACCACCACCAACCACCGCCTACAGTAGCCCCCTCAACTCATCTTCGCCGACCCACTCCCCGACGACAGCCTTCATCTCCATAGTCAACCTCATCCCCATCACCACCGCCACCGACTTCCCTATCATCGTCGATCATCATCATCATCACCATCAACATCTACACTACCGCCACCATTAACCCCATCACCACCTTTGAGTCCCCAACACCCTCACCCCGCGGCCATCAACCTCGGCCATGCCACACGACCTCGACCGCCTGAACGACACCGCGGTCATCTCCGTTCTCCTCGACTTCGTTGTCAGCCGACCCCGACCTTCTTCCCGTCGACCTCGTCGGAGCCCGACAACACCACCACCAGACTTCTCCTACTTTGGTATCCTACACCACAGTCTCCTCCATCGATCACCGCCTTCATGATCCCGTCGACCTCGTGCACAGCCGTATCACCCTCGCCGGAGATGACCCACAGTAGCTTCCCTCGACCCCGTGCACGCACAGGTTCGACTTTGCCTTCCTTCATGGTTGTGTGTATGTGCATGTGTGAATAGTAATTAGGACTAGCATATTATTTCATGAAAGATTTGGTTGATTTCATGACCCTATGTTAGTAACCAATGACCAGTGTATATGTGTGTGTGCATGATTAGTATTAATAACAATTAGGTTTCATAATTATTTCAATAGTAATTAGTATTAATGGTAATTAGGTTTAATAGGTTATTCAATAGTAATTAGGTTTAATAGTAATTAGATTTATTATTACCTTTTAGAAATTAAATGGTTAATTGTGGGTGTCACATAGTTATATATGTTTAGCATGACCCTAGGAGTATTAATATAATTAGAAGTAGTGGGTAATATTATGTAATATGATAAGGTGCTATAATTATATATTAAACGTATTTTGGACTCTCTGCCTTGTGTACCCTAAACTACTAGGCTATGTGTTAGTGTTACACGAGGTTTGGATATTGGACATTGTGTTAGTGTTAGTTGTTTGTCTTGTTATGCATAGTATTCGAGGATATGATACTTGTGCATTTAGATGTGCATACTTGACCACGCTAGTTGACTAGTTATCACCATTGTGTAGTTTCGAGCGTAGTGTAATTGTGTTTGTGTGTGCTAGTGTAATGGATGATGCTGTATTATATTATATTATTTATATATAGGACCATGGGATTGTTCTGTGAGACTATAGGAGCAGGATATTGGTATTGCCTGCTCAGGACCACTAGCGAGTACATTCTCTGATAATTTCTGTTCTTTGATAATTTTTATAATTCAAGTATTTAGAAATGTTACATCCGATTCTTGACACTGTGCTACACGGAATAGTAATTAGATTGGATCTTCAGTCATATGATGTTACATTGGTTATCGTATTGATATTGTACATGACATTGATATTTGACCTTGTATATGATATATTAGATATTGCTGGTGTATCGTGATGTGTCATGGTTGGATCCACTGTACTAGTTGGGGGCAGGAAAATAGTTAGTAAGAAATGTGATCATATCCCTATCGTACAAGTATAGAATCATGTTATTGTTAATCATAAACCTCACGTATGATTAGCTAGGCCATATAGCTCTCATACAAGTTCCTAAGCCGATCACATATCAAAGCTACTATTTCAAACACTTAGAATAGTTACAGTTCTCCATTTCATTTCATATACTACATCACCCTGTATATGATATTATAGTTTTTTCTCTTCATTTCATATATGCACTGACTGTACCATATTGCCTATATTGTCTGTTCTCTTTATTTTTCTATGATATTTATTTATTGTCTTCTCTCAGTATATAACATCATCTATTTATTATTTTACAGTCCTTATCAATTAACTGGAACTGTTATTTGGGTTGTACTTTGCTCCATCCTGAATGGAAATATTTTCCTGACTGTAACTTAGAGGACTGGTGTCTAAAATATTATGGACCACAGGGAGAGTACCTGCGGCCTTGGACCTTGTAGCCAGGTATGATTCTGGGAGGTCTAGCCGGGATCACTAGTTATTCAGTTAGTTTCTTTTAGCAGATTATTGGTACCAAATTTTTTTTGGCATACTTTGAGACTTGGATGTTATTGTTTGAGTTAGAATATTTTGTTTAGAATTGTGTTGCATTTTATTTATTTTCTTCGATATCTTATCGTGCTTTAGTTCTGTGATTGAGTATTTATATATTATATTATGCTATCTGTGTCTCCTTATGGAATTGGATACTCATGTGAAATTGATTATATAGTACTGTGACCTAGATAGCGTTCTATCGCCGATGCTACGGCATAGGCTGGCGTACCCACGTACTCGTGTACCTATATCGGGTGCGAGTCGTGACACATTTTTAGTGGCAGCCCATGCAGGTCGATCTTCGCAATTATAGCGATGTCGTGGTAGTATAAAGACTTAGTTATACTATTACGTGCCTGTGATAGAATCTAGGATATAGCATACTAGGATGAGAGCGAATACTCAATCACAACTAGGAACATTCCAATCTATTTATCTTGTTATCTTTATTTCTTCTGAAAATTGCTTCCTTTAGAATTGTACCATCTTCCTTTGATGATATCGTATCTATTGCCTTAATTTATTCTTTTAGGTCTGTCTTCAAGATGTCGCCGAAGATAAGGCCTTCAAGAGTGGGAGCATCAGCTTCAGAGGGGTCTGCCACCTCTCGACCTGACGGACAGACATCTGGAGTTCCTCTTCTCTCACATGTTCCGAGGGTTGCCCCAGCTGTAACGGAGAACCTTCCTCCTCCACCAACTCTGTTTCTCGGAGGTATGCCCGTTGACGGGATACAAATATTTACCTAGATTCAGGGCATGGTAGATGCCCAGAGAGTGACGGCAGAAACTCAGCGAGTTCAAGCTGCGGCTCAGAGGGTGCAGAAAGAGGCACACCAAGTATAGACTAAGCTGATGAGAGAGAGCATGGAGAACGCTCACCAGATGTCACTACAGGCAGTTGAGAGAGTTGTCCAACAGTTTTCTGGCCAGCTACAACAGCAGAGACGAGGTACTATAGTGGACTTCAAAAGGATGATGCCTCGAGAGTTCTAGGGTATCGAATAAATACTCTACACTGACGACTGGTTAGAGGATATAGAGAGGAGCCTGCGATTGGTCCAGATTTCGGAGAGCTTGCAAATAGAGGCGGCCGATAGTCAGATGTTCGATATCGCACTCACGTAGTATCGTATAGAGCCGAGACTTACTGCACAAGGACTTACATGGGAGACCATCAAGGATCTTTTCAAGGAGAAGTTCTTTTCCAACGTGGCCTTGGGAGCTTTGGAGAGTCAGTTTCATAACTTGGTCCAAGGAAATATGTCGGTCGATGAGTACACCGCAGAATTTTGTCGATTGAGCCATTTTGTATCGTATATAATTTGGGACCTAGGGGATCGAGCCCGAATGTTTAGGAAAGGACTGACGAGAGAGATTAGGTCACGTAATTCTGGTCGTCGTACCGCTACCTTTGAGGATATCATGATGGATGCCCAGATTGCAGAAGAGAATCAGGATCTCAGGCCTAAGAGGAGTCATAATATTTTTGGAGATAAAAGTGGTAGCGCAGGACCGGCCAAGCGTCCCCATATTCAGCAACAATCAAGGACGTTTCAGCATAACCACCAGCAGTACTAGGCACCGGTTTGTGTTCAGCAGGATCAACAGCAGCCTCCGAGAGAGACACAACAGACTTATCATTTCTGTAAGAAGCCAGGTCACCTTTGGGAGAGCTGTAGATTGAGACTAGGACTTTGTTTGCACAATGGCGACGTGGTGCATCGAATGAGGGATTGTCTTCTATTTCCTCATCTTCCCGGACAGCGTGCAGCTCTAAATTATAGAGATCCAGTTAGGCCACCTGTAGAACCGCAAATTACTCAATACCCGCGGAGGGAATAACCCGAGCAGGATAAGACATTTGCGATAACGGTCGAGAAGACCGATACTGCAGGTGATGTGTTAGCAGGTTTTGTTCTTTTCTTTTCTTCTATTCCTTTCCGTCTATTTGATCGATTGATTGATTGATTCTTTAGTACCGTAACTTGTATCAATGATTTTCTTGCCATAATATAGTTAGTAGTACACCTTGACAGAGACTGCAATACCATGACAAAATAGACCATAATCGTGCATATATTTTTTTTAATTGCATATTGTATGACTGTTGCTAGGATTTTCTTAGACTTTGATTGTTGGGGGTCTGACCGTAGTGAAGATTAATGAAGAAGTTATGACTGGACAGAGAGAGACAAGGTGTCTTAAATTTTGAGGACAAAATTTTTCTAGGGGGGTAGACTTGTCACTACCACATTCTAAAATAGGGGTAATTTGTCATTTTTATTTATTATAAAGTATTGTTTATATTTATTTTTAAATAATTGTATGATATATGTATATATATATGTATATATATATATATATATATGTATATATATATATATATACATATATATATATATATATACATATATACATATATACATATATATATATATATATATTTATATTGTATAGTGTTCATTAATGTATGGATTAGTAGACTAGACCTAGAAGCCCACTAGATGAACCCCTAACCAAATTATAGGATTATGGATTTTAATTAGTATTTTTAGGATTTATTATTGAGGTTGTAATTTATTATTGTGATTTTATTTAATTGTTGTGCCTTACCGTTGCTTCGATATTGGGAGCGCTACACTAGCTTTTGCCTTACAACAAATTTTACACCCTTGTCCTAGACGTGCCAGTTTTCTATTCTGACCCTAGCGTAACTCATAAACACCCTCTCTTGTGATTCATTTTAGTCGCACAATATTCGTCGCAGACGTTATTTTTAAATTCCAAATAAAATACAACTTTGCCTCTTTGTGTGTTCCAATCGAAATTGGAGACACAATCTCGACCCTTTTTGTGCAACCCAAATTATGACAATATTCTACTCTGAGTCTTCTACGTCCATGACACTTGTGTCCAATATAATTTTTACCCCATGTACTTCCAATTAATTTTAAAACGCCGATTATATTAATTTTAATTAAATTGGTGTAGGGATTCAACTCAACCCAAAACTAGACCCAACACCAAACCAAACCCCATTCACACCCTCAAGGTTCATACTAAACACCACACACTCTTTTTAGCCATTATATCACACCAAACAAGGTGTTTTCCCTTATTAAATCCTAATTTCAACTTTCTGTGCAATTTTCTAATTGGTGAGGACTTTTATGCAAAAGTGCAGTGAGGTGTCCACCTCCTATTGGACCCAACACATGAAGAATCATTCCCTCCTCCTTCATTTACTGGTCATACAAAATTTTCCTATTTTTTTGGAGTGTGAAACACTCAAACTTTCCCCTCAAGCCATCTCCACCCTCCATTCAAACCAACACCATCTCTATCCTCCAATTTCCTTCATGTAGCTACATCCCCCATCCCAATGAGCACATGGCCAGCCTTAATCCCTAGGCTAGCATCCCCTCTTCTCTTCCATACATAAAAACCTATCTCTCTATATTATTTCATCACCATCACCAACATCAAAACTCAACCGAACCCTAAACCTAACCCTAAATATTATCTCCTTCCAACTTCTAACCCCTTCCTGGCCAACTCCGGCAGTCTGCATGAGCACCATCTGCCACCGCCTCCATCCTAACATGACAACACCACCATTCCAATTTCTTCCATCTCCCTCCGTCATCATCACAACCTCCCTAACCCCGCTGTCAGCCATCGACTCCTCCCACCTCCGACATCCTCGACCACCGGACCCCGACTGCGCAACGCCACCACCATTTCTCCTCGACTACCCCACGGCCATCACAGCCCCTCCATCTTCCCCATCACCACCTTCACTCCACAGTGTCACCACCCGCCTTACAGCAATCGGCCGTCGACCTCTCCACGATGTGCCGCCGCCACTGCTGACATCATCTCCCTCGCAGCACTCGACCCTCGCCGGACCACCACGGCCATCCGGACTTCGCCTCATGACCACTCCTTCACCGGACTTCATACGACCCCCTCGCAGTCAACTCTTCACCCCACGGCCATCCCCGCCGGAGTAGCGACCTGCCACCATCGTTAACATCATCACCATTAACATCACCATCGTCACCACCACCATCCACCGCCCACAGCAGCCCCCTCGACTCATCCTCGCCGACCCTACTCCCCGACGACAGCCTTCATCTCCATCGTCAATCTCATCCCCATCACCACCGCCACCGAATTCCCCATCATCGTCGATCATCATCGTCATCACCATCATTATATACACCACCGCCACCATTAACCCCACTACCACCGTCGAGTCCCCAACACCCTCATCCCGCGGCCATCAGCCCCGGACAGGCCATACGACCATGACCGCCTGAATGATACCGCGGTCATCCCCGTTCTTCTACTACTCCACTGTCAGCCGACCCCAACCTTCTTCCCGTCGACCTTGCCGGAGCCCGACAGTACCACCACCAGACTTTTCCTCCTTCGGTATCCCATACCACAGTCTCCTCTACCGATCACCACCTTCACGATCCCGTCGACCTCATGCACATCTGTATTACCCTCGTCGGAGATGACCTACAGTAGCCCCCCTCGACCCCATGCACACCCAGGCTCAACTTTGCCTTCCTTTATAATTGTGTGTATGTGCATATGTGAATAGTAATTAAGACTAACATGTTATTTCATAAAAGATTTTGTTGATTGTATGACCCTATGTTAGTAACCTAATGACTAGTGTATATGTGTGTGTGCATGATTAGTAATAATAATAATTAGGTTTCATAATTACTTCAATAGAAATTAGTATTAATGGTAATTAGGTTTAATATGTTCTTCAATAGTAATTAGGTTTAATAGTAATTAGATTTATTATTACCTTATGGAAATTAAATAGTTAATTATGGGTGTCACATACTTATATATGTTAAGCATGACCCTAGGTGTATTAATATAATTATAAGTAGTGGGTAATATTATGTAATATGTTAAGGTGCTCTAATTATATATTAAACGTATTTTGGACTCGCTACCTTGTGTAGCCTAACCTACTAGGCCATGTGTTAGTGCTACATGAGATTTGGATATTGGATATTGTGTTAGTGTTAGTTGTCTGTCTTGTTATACACAGTATTCGAGGATATGACACCGGTGCATTTAGACGTGCATACATGACCCCGCTAGTTGACTAGTTATCACCCTTGCATAGTTTTAAGCATAGTGTAATTGTGTTTGTGTGTGCTAGTGTAATGGCTGATGTTGTATTGTATTATATTATTTATATATAGGACCAGTGGATTGTTCTGCGAGACTACAGGAACAAGACATTGGTATTGCCTGCTCAGGACCACAGGCGAGTACAA
This sequence comes from Iris macrosiphon, assembly GCA_036927795.1. Lineage (NCBI taxonomy): Eukaryota > Viridiplantae > Streptophyta > Magnoliopsida > Asparagales > Iridaceae > Iris > Iris macrosiphon. Next base: position 152,238,799 of record JAYESA010000019.1, on the reverse strand, counting down.
TCTCTGATAATTTTTGTTATTTGATAATTTTGATAATTCAAGTATTTAGAAATGTTACATCTGATTCTTGACACTGTGCTACATGGACTAGTAATTAGATTGGATCTTCAGTCATGAGATGTTACATTGGTTATCGTATTGATATTGTACATGACATTGATATTAGAAATTGATATTAGACCTTGTACATGATATATTGGACATTGCTCTTGTATCGTGACGTGTCATGGTTGGATCCACTGTACAAGTTGAGGGCGAGGAAATAGTTAGTGAGAAATGTGATCATATCCTTATCGTACATATATAAAATCATGTTAGTGTTAAACAAACACCTCACGTATAATTAGCCATTCCATATAGCTCTCGTACATGTTCCCAAGCTGATCACATATCGAAGCTACTATTTTAAACACTTAGAATAGTTACAGTTCTCTATTTTAGTTCATATACTACATCACCCCGTATATGATATTGTAGTTCTTTCTCTTCATTTCATATATGCACTAACTTTACTATATTGCCTATACTGCTTGTTCTCTTTATTTTGCCATTGCATTTATTTATTGTCTTCTCTCAGTATATAGTATCATCTATTTATTATTGTATAGTCCTTATCAATTAACTGGAACTGTTATTTGGTTTGTACTTTGCCCCATTCTGACTGGAAATATTTTTCCAGACTGCGACTTAGAGGACTAGTGTCCAACGTATTATGGATCACTGGGAGACTAGCAGCAGCCTTGGACCTTGTAGTCAGGTGTGATTTTGGGATGTCTAGCCGGGATCACTAGTTATTCAGTTAGTTTTTTTTAGCAGATTATTGGTACCGGATTTGTTTCCGACATACTTTGAGACTTGGATGTTATTGTTAGAGTTAGAATATTTTGTTTAGACTTGTGTTGCATTTCATTTATTTTCTTCGATATCTTATCGTGCTTTAGTACTGTAATTGAGTATTTACATATTATATTATGCTATTTGTGTCTCCTTATGGAGTTGGATACTCGTGTGAGATTAATTAGATAGTATTGTGACCTTGTCACGCCCAAGTCCTAAAATACGCGGGACCAGGCCACGTGGCAATAGCCAGCTGTCACGTCTCCGAGGATATCCCAATTTAATGGATCCTAACGAAGAGTGCTACATTGTCATAAATACTAACATGTCCCATATAATTCAATAATAGGTAATCAAATCTCATCCACAATATAAATAGCAAAAAGTACTAAAATAAATACTGGATCATAACCGCCAGTCTCAAATATCATAGTACAACCAAGAATTTCTGGTGGGGACAAACCTACTACTATGACAAAATAAAAGTACTGAATGATAGATAAAAAGACTAATGACTAGGGCATTTGATGACTAGATAATGATGCACCCAATCCTAGGCAGAAGGCCTACCAAGTGATCTCGGAAACTCTGACGGTAGACCTCTAGCTCCTTCTCGGTAGCGTACCTCGTCTCCTGTCTTGGGCCATACAATATAGGGTAATATGCCTCGTCTAAATCTGGAAAGTTACCAGGTCCTCAGAGGGATGTAACAAGATACATATAAGCATGCCATACATATATAATGAATAAAATAAATACAATAAGGGTGTGCTGACCATCTAAGTGAATATAATATGAGGACAACTTTGGTACGTATGGGTAGACGTAGGCATAACGTCCAACACCCCGAAGAGCATGGAAGTAGTGCAGTATATCGTCCATAATGCTCCAAAAAATATGGCAGCAGTACAGTATATCGTCCATATCGCTCCGAAGAATGTGGCAGCAGTGTAAAGGGAGTCATTGAATCCGTGGCTCCTTTGGATACTACGGACTCCAATTGGTGTATCGCATACGCTTTCTAATGTCCTCCCCGCCCAATATAGATACAAAAGTCGAATACTCGACGTGCGTATCCCGTATATATATGCCAAGTCTCTACCAATATAAATAATCTTAAATTTTGTACTAACAGTGATGTAGGTCACACGCACTGATAGCTAGTCAAGTACGTGAACCCGTATCCCAATATGAATTTGTCACTATGAAACGTGTAAGAGTCTCAGCTCACAGAAGATATCAGAATATCCTCCAATGGGGTTAGTTTGCTAATGACTAGGTCAAGTACACTAATCATCGACGCATTCGTCGACTGCACCCGACACAATCTCGGACGTGCACAGTTGTATAACAGGAAAGCAACAAGGATAGAATACAACATATGCATAATTTAAATTAGACAGTAAATATGGCAAGGTATCTTGCCTGAGTCCTCAAGCTGTGTATGCCACAAGCCGGTTCCTGCAGTGTCTCCTGACTGATCCAGTGACCCTAAACACAGAATATAGTATAGCAATCTAGCATCAGACACTAAGCAATATATACACACGACTACGACGCTACTCCTGGGTACTGTCGCAGGTTCACAGCTGATCGAATATAGTACCACGTGTGCATATAGCTAGGGTGTACACATGTTCTGTCCTCGGTTGATGTGCACCTTAAGACAGTTGTTTAGGTGATAATATAAACGAGAAAAGATTTGATGAATGCGGAAAATGAGGTCTTGTATGAAGACCCGCCCTTCTTTTATGTTTACAAACAAGATTGTACAAATTTGATCCTACACGAGGATGTCTAAGTACAATTTATTTAATCTGGATGAATATTGCTATAGGTGTCTGATCTGCAGTCGATCACTTCAGCCCTTGGACCACACGATGTTGAAGAAGTACCGTGGAAGACAGGTAGCAGCTTCGAGGGTTGCTAAAGAGGGTAGATGCCCGATGCCAAAGTCGTCGATCCCTTCTCTTTGCCTGAGCTCTAGATTCTCCTCTCTCTCTCTTTCTCGACCGTTGGATCTGGTACTGGATCTCTTGATCAGTTTTTAGACCTAACTTCTTTGACCCTCCAATTTGTCGACCTTGTTCCTCATTGATAGAGGTCTCTATTTATAGAGTTTTAGTGACAGTGACCACTCAATCGGTGTAAAAATCGAGTAGTGGAAATTACAGCACCCTTTTACACAACGGTTAAAATAACCAATGCCTGCGTATAGATGATCCTTTGAATGAGCGTGTGACGCGGGTCCAACTAAGGGACAAAATACGTATAATCTCTACGAAGATCACGGCTTAAAAGCCACGTAGGTAGGCATCCTTCGTGTAGAAGAGGTTGGCATAGAAGCCAATATCTGTCACCATGGCATAGAAGCAAAATAGTTATCAAATCGGCATAGAATCCGAATAGGCATAGAAGTCGAGTGGTCATATAGGCCGAGTAGGCGTAGAAGCCGAGCAGGCATCGAAGCTGAATGGGCGTAGAAGTCGAGCAGGCACCGAAGCTGAATGGGCGTAGAAGCCGAGCAGGCACCGAAGCTGAATAGGCGTAGAAGCCGCTGCATAATGTGCTAGAGTGATGATGTGGACGTTTTAGCCGGAATTACGGCTCTTGGAGATAATCAGATCTCTTGCATTAAATGTAGAGATCTGCCCCCATCCTGTGCATTAAATGTAGATGCTTGTCTTTAAGATTTGCCATCATTCTGCGCATTAAATGCAGATACGCACCTTGAACCCTGTGCAAAAAGTAACCACTATCGTGGCATTCTGTTCGTCTTCTGCGGAGCGTAAGGAGCTCATGTTTGCCTGTGTAAAACTAGGCAGCGTATTCCCTTGTATGCGTAGGAGCAGCTCTCGCAAAGGGGATGCCACTAAACGACGGTTCAGTGACATTTAATCAAATCTCCTGCATTAAATATGGAGATCCGCCATCATCCTGCGCATTAAATGCAGAGGCGTGTTTTGAAGGTCTGCCACCCTTCTGTGCATCAAACGCAGAGACGTGCCTCAGGCATCTGTCAGTATTCAGCGCATTAATTGCAGAGACGTGCCTTGAGGGCCTATCACCGCCCTGTGCATTAAATGCAGAGACGTGCCTCGAGTCCCGTACGGAGTGCAGCTTTTGACATGGTAGGCGGTTTATCTTCCACGGAGCGTAAGGAGCTCTCATCTGCCTGTGTAAAACTAGGCAGCGTATTCCTCTGTGTACGTAAAAGCGGTTTACGCAAGGGAAATGGCAGTAAATGACAGCCTGGGTTGCAGTGCCGCGTCATTATTATAGCCGTCGCCTGGGTAGTCGAGCAGTATCCCTTTGTCAGAAGTCGAGATGTCAGGTTCATTGCAGGATCTGACAGGTTCATTGCAGGGAATACAAAGCGTCCCTCGTACACTTCAATGCTGCTTTGAAAGAGGATGAGTTTTATGCCCTAAAGGCGATGAAGCACCCTGTTTACGCTGAAGCAGCCCGGACATACTGCCTTTACGCGGATGGTCCTCGAGCCTATATTTCATGCTGTGCTTGGCGGAGAAGCTCTGTTTGCACGTTGAAGGCTCTGAAGTCCTCTGTTTACGCTGCTTTGCATCAATATGCTGCGTAGAGCTATCCAGCATATTTTTTATGCTTTAATAAGACCCCCTTTAAAGCTTTTAAATTCCTCATAATTTGAAATGCTTTGAATAAAGCATGACCCGCTCCTCGTAACTCGAAACATTTCTGAATGGAGTTTTAAAACGGTCGAGGCTGACTTTATGGCGGATTTATTAGGGATTGGTGCTCTCTCTCGCCTATAAAAGGGCTGAGGAGTTCTCCTGTTCTTCCCACACTTCCTTCACCATTCAGAGATGATGGCCGGAGTTCGTCGGGTCGACCTGAGGAAGAAGGAGATCATGCTCTTCCAGCATGTTAGGAGCAAAAAAAGACGGCATCCTCGAGCAAATGTCCTCTGCAACGATGGATCATGGAAGGATATCATAGCCTCCTTTGCTTGGGATAATCAGCAACTTTGTATGGTGGTTCTTCGGGAGAGAAGAAGAATCGTATTTTATCACGCTGCTTGCAAGTGGCACCTTCTTTCGTTACCTTCGTGGCACGGGATGTAAGAAAGCATATTTACTCTGCTTTCTTCTGTTGGCGGTATGGGTTCATACCCAGTTCTGTATCCGCCCGCCACTGATCATCTTCTTGTTCATCGACTGTGGATGTCGATGAACCATCTTGGAAGAAGAGGAAGACCTTCACCAATGTAAGAACCTGTCAGAATACCTTCTCGGTGCGATCTTCTGCCGACGATGAGGAACCCCTTTGTAGACGGAATTTCCCTCATATGTAGTCATGAAAATGAAGAAAAACTCTTGTATACAGGATTTTCCTCATATGTAATCATGACTTTAATATTAATAAAATCGTCTTTCTTCTTCATATGACCATGTTGCTATACTTTGCTGTAAAGTCTAAATATATGTAGCTTCGATATGTCTGATTCTTTACGTCGACTCTGTTTAGAAAGAGTGCTAGGTCCTGTCCTGTCTTTTACGCATAACTAATGATGCGTAAAAAGTCGCTTTAGCATTCGAGTGTTCGAACTGTCCTTTTTTTTTAGGAGTGAGCAACCGTGTAGAATTATGAACTGTTACTTCTGATAACAGAATTCTTTGTTCAGACATCATCTTCAAGAATGACTTCTCGGAAATCCCTTGGAACAGGGCGAGAAATGGCTGTCAAACTAATTTGCCATCTTGGTAGATAAAATATTCAGACTGGAGTCTGGATGAACTTCGAATCGACCCATGAAGAAGAGTAATTTTTTTAATGTTGAACTCTTTATGCTTCGGGTACTTGGGATATCTTGACGTTAAGAAGGAGTATCTTCTGTGTGAACTCCTATAATTGACCGTCTTGAGGATCATTCAGATGTACGCGTACTCTGGCCTGCATATCCTTCAGATGTGCGGGAAGTCATGGAGCGCAAAATCATAAGTTGGCAGCCTCTGAGCATAAACTAAACACCATCGAGCGTAAAATCATAGACTTGTAGTTCCTGAGCGTGAAGTCGTAGGTTTGTAGCCTCTCGAGCATAAAAGCTACCGAGCACAAAGGCATCCGGACGTAAAACCTGACTTGTAGCTGTCGAACGTAAAGTCGTAGATTCGTAGCTGTCGAGCGTAGAAAGCTCCTTAGCGTAGAACTGTAGATTTGTTGCTTCTGAAAAGAAAAATTTTCCGAGCGTGAAGTCGTGGATCCGTCGCCTCCGAGCGTAAACTAAGCACCATCGAGCGTGAGATCATCGATTTGGTATCTGCTGAGCGTGGAGTCCTAGGTTTGTAGCCTCTCAAGCATAAAAGCTACTGAGCATAAAGGCATCCGGGCGTAAAACCATAGACTTATAGCTTGCGAGCGTAAAACCGTAGATCTGTAGCTGTCGAGCGTAGAAAGCTCCTTAGCGTAGGAACCATGAACCTACTTTGCGCGAAAAACTTTTCGAATTCGCTGACTGTCCGCCTTCTCTGAAAAATAGGCTGACGTGGGACCCAATCATAACCGTATATTAATTAGGAGATTTGGTTCGGGTTCCGAGAAGTCCATCCGAACTCTATTTATATCCCATGTTTCTGAGGGGAAAAACTTTCCATCCGTCTTCTGCGAGAGTAAGCTTTCGACTATTCGAGTTCTTTTCCTTTTCTTCTTCGAATCTTCAAAGTTTTCAGTAATGGCTTCGAAACAAACTTCCTCCGCTAAGGGAAAGAAGGCTGATTCCTCTTCTCGTTCCTCCGCTAAAGCGAGAGCGTCTCTGGTTGGATATGGCGAACTTCATTCTGAGCGGAGCATCCCGTCGACGAGTAGTGCACCCGGCCTGGAAGGTAGAGCTATTGGAAAAGAGAGAATGACTAAAAATCCTTCGCACACGTTGAACGTGACCGTGCTAGGTCATCTCCTGTGCTGATAGCCTCTTTGAGGAAGATGATGCACGGAGATGTTTCATCTTTTTATGCCCACATTCCTAATGTGTTAGCGTAAAAACTCCATTTTTTCCGCAGTCGAGCGTAAAGGCTTTGACCGCCGAAAACTTGGTGTATACTATTAAAATTTGAGTTTTATGCTTTTGGATGAAAATCCTGGCGTAATAACTCAATTTAATCAATCTGGCATAAAGCACAGACCGTATACTACCAATCTTTACGTTTTAAGGAAATGGATTCCAGCGTAAAGGCTCAAGTTTCACAGTCTCGGCGTAGAGCACGGACTATTGATTTTTTTGCGGATGCTGCACTTACCAAAATGTCTAGTTAGGAACTGACGTATTTCTTCTGTGCTTTTGAAGTTAACTTGCATGAGTCTCCGTTAGCTGAAGTGATAGGCTCCGCCGCCGGGATGCTGCACTCCAATTATTTGGTGGATCTGTCACACGTGACATTTCCTTTCTCCGGGCCCCAGTATCCCGAAGGAAGGGAAATTCTGATATCGGCTCAGGGTGAGCGAACACTGCTGAATTTGATCAACGGGGATCCCCTAACGTATGTAGACGGGGAGCAGTACCTGAAGTCGGCTTTTCTCTTCGGGGACATGATTGACAAGCAGTCCCAGACAAAGCCCAAGAGAGAACTCTGGGTTTTCCCTGCCTAGGGTTTGGTCTTGTATCTGCCCAATATGCTGAGAGACTACCCCATCTCGGCCTTCTTCCATGCTACGTATCCCAGGAAGATGTCGTGGACGCTGACCCCCGATCTTCACGGCAAGCCGGGGAAGATCTTTCATCTGAGAGGAGCTGACCAGGGGTCGTTTGTCAGCCGCCCTTCTGGCTCTGTGACGCTGTTCAGGGGGCTGTACCCGGGCTGTGTCCCTAGTGAAGATAGTTTGGTGATCCAGCCGGTCCAGTTACCAACTTTCTGTACTGATTTTATGGGGCATGGGGGAGTATACCCTAAGGTGAACCCTCTGTGTGGTGGGTGGATCACCCCTTCAAACCTTCGATTGGCTCGCTTGGTTGATTGGGCCCTGAAGCATTTTCAGACCGAGTTGGAGAACATCGGTCTGTTTGCAGCTGTGAGTGCGACCAGTGTTGGGTTACCTCCTAACCCTAACCTGTTTCTGGCACTGATGGAGTGATATATTTTGCTTACCGGGACCTTCGCCACTCCACTGGGGGAGTTGGGATTGGCCCTGCATGAGATGGCAGAGATCTCAAGACTGCCGATGGGGGATACTCCATACGAAGAGTATGTTCCCACGAATCGGTAGCTGGGGGGTTCAGACCCTCGGGTAGTGGAAGTGTACCAGGAGTTGATGTGCCACTACCTCGCTTGCACCACTTTTTATGATGAGCCCACAGATTTGGCTCATATCAGCAAATGGACGTCCTACCTCTTCTTTCACCGGTCCAGGACTGCTAAGCCGGAGAAGGTATTGGAGGGCAAGGATCTGCCTGTGAATCCCCAGAGTGCGCTTAATGCTCAGGTAGTTGACGATCTCATTGTGGATGCTGGGGCTCCGGACCGGTTCCTCGATGAAGGGACAGGAAAGTATCCTGAAGTCACTAAGGCCTATAGTTATTTGAGGCGCTGTCGCAGGCCTCTGTCCAGGGAGGCTCAACTGGCTGGCTTCCTTTCTATATGGCTGTGCCGAGTAGTACTGCCTGGCGTTGCATCTGCGTACCGCATTTACCGCAATACGCTATGGCCAACAGTGCGTCTGGTGTTCGGGGCAAGACTGGGCTTGCTCTCTGCCATGGTGTGCCTTATACAAGCTGGCCTGAGGGCCATGATTGACGGGCTGCTCGTCGATAAAATTCGACGTGATAGCTTTCCCAGGATAGAATTAACATACCTATATTTGATGGGGTATTTAATTCTCCATAACCCCCGGGTGATGTCTCCCGGTGGGGGCAGTAGTTCGGGGGGTAGTTGGAAGCTTCCTGGAACGTCTTCCTGGAACGTGAACACGGTTATAGACTATCGGCGGGCGCTAGGCTTCAGTCATAGTTGAAAGCTTTTTTGCATCGTCCCTCCTGTACATCGCCATCAGTCGGGGATTAGGCTCGAGAATTCGGGTAGAGAAAAGACCATTCTTTCTCCCGAAGCTTTTCACTGGTTGGTCTGCATTAGACCATCCCATCTGCTGTATAGAAGCGAAGATCATTGCTTCTTGGAGCCCTACTTGCCCAGTCGATTTGCCCGGCAGTTTGGATATGATCAGTTGCACGTGGGCAATGCCGTTACCAGCTTCAGGTCCAGAGGTGGACTCATTGATGCAGCACGGGGATGGCAATATTTTATCATGGGCTGTACTGGGGCAATTTTTATTGTGCCCGTCATTACACTCTCCATGGAGCTGCGTATCCTGTATTCGTATGCCCAGTTCTATGTGGCAACGAACACCTTCCATCGCGATTTTGATATGCATAGAAGCTTTAGGGTGCCCTCTTCCAAGCCTGGGGGAAGAGTTGAAATCCCCTCGGTCTCTTTCGACGAAGGTGAGGAGTCCGTTACCCCGGATGAGCCTTTGGTGTTGGTCCCTAGGGGTGAAGTACCTCCGCCTATAGGGGCTTTGGTAGTTTCTGGGAAGCGAAGGGCTCTTGCTCCCAAGGAAGCTTCCCCTAGTAAGAGGAAGAAGAAGATGGTAAGTCGTTCTCTCCGAATTCCTGGCATTGATGCTCCTGGAGGTGAGCTTGCATCTCCCCGTGCTGGGGACGATTCTTTGATTAGAGGTTCCTCGCCTTTTAGAGAGGGATCTTCCACAGTTTCGGCTGGTAGTGCCGGAGAATCTCAACTGGATGCCGCTGTCGCTGCTACTACTTCAGGTAGTGGAACGAGGTCACCTTCGGGGCTGAGTATAATAAAGTTCCATATACCTCTAGTCGGATCGGCATCGGGAGGGACTTCTGCCGCGCCTGCAAGAGCACCTAGCGCAATTCCAGCTGATGAGCCTCGGTTGGATTTTGAGAAGGACCTGGAGGACTACTTTCCAGTGTCAGTTCGCAGACCCCTTTCTCTAGGTATGACAGCTCGCCTAGCATTATTAAGAAATGATTTAGCTGTACAGGCTGCAGATGCGACGTATATGGCGTCGGCCAGGGGTAAATATCATCTTTTATCCCTCTTCTTTGGGAAAATTAATATTGCATTGATATTAACTTCCTTTTGTCTTCATTTTAGGAGAAGACCTCTTTAGAGAGCGTGATGTAGATGCGCCCGTTGGCTCTGTGTCAGGTCCTAGTGGTGACACGGAGGTACTTAATTTTGAAGAGAAGACATCTTCGGGTGCTGGCTTGCCTGTCGAGGAGACTCCGGTATTTTGAGAGGAGGACGAGCCTGTTATTGCGATAGTGCCTCTTTTGAGCACGTCGTTTACTTCGTCCGGTGTTGGCAATTTTTCTTTCATCGTACCTCCTGTCGAGGCGACGACCGTGGCGACATCGTCTGTGGTTATTCCTGGAGGGGAAGTTGCCACGATCGCGGATACTCCCCGCGTTCATGTGGACCTAGTTGCGCTGACCGAGCAGTACACCGGGATCTTCTACACCACTTTGAGAACGCTAATGTCAATGGTGTTGGCGAAGAAGCAGGACTTTGTATTGCTGAAGAGGTCCTCTCGGTTCTCGATAGAGGCGGTCAGGGAATTCGGTGATGTCGGGGTAGCTGACGCGCTGGAGGCTATGGTTAATGGTTTGGAGCAACCCATTAACGAATACCTGCAGCTAGCTCGAGGCAATATTGAAGCTCTGGTCCAGGCCAGATACCACTCCTTGACTGCGCATCTTTTTGAAAAGAAGGAAGGTCTGAATAAATTCATCGAGACCAATCAGCAGGAGATGGATAAAGGGAAAGTCGTCTTGGAGGAGACTCTCGCCCTTCAAACGCAGTGCTAGGCCGAGCATGATGGAAATGTAGCGAGGATCCACAAACTGGAGAAAAAGCTTGCTCTGGCAAAGGAGTGGGCTTCTCAGTAGTCGAAAGGTCTCCATGTGGTGAATGGCCGACTGGTCGCAGCACAACAGAACTTGGCGAGTGCAGGAGTCGCCCGTGCCGGTCTCCTTCGGGCTAGAGCCGAACTGTCCCTCCTGATATATGGCGAGGCACGGTTGGAGCGGGTCCGCGCTGATGTCTTGGATTCCGGGGCTGAGAGGATGGCCGTACTGGCGCAGCAGCTTCGCAACCTGTTCGCTCCCCCCTCATGATGTACTTTTGCTTTTTGCTTTTCAATGTACTCTTGCTCTTTTCTGGGAATAATAAAGAGGCTTTTTGTCTGACTTTTTGAACCCATTATTTCGGAATATAAATGACAGGTTTGGGTGAATGTGATATCGGAGGTAGTATGGACGTGATATACTTTTGGTAAGCTTTAGCAGAGCATATCTATTCAGAGGCCCTATGGACATGATAGAATATGATCCAACTAGTTTCGTTCAGTATGAGATCACCTTATTCTACTTGAGCAGAGGAGGTTTAAGCATAGTACCTTTTCAGGAATTTGCCATTGATAGGAGCCATTAGCAGGTCTCCATTAGGCTGGGCTAACCTGTAAGCGCCGTTTGAGAACGTTGTCTCGATCACGTAAAGGCCTTCCCATTTGGGCTAGAATTTGCCTTTACTTCTGTGAGTAAGAATCATCGGCCTTCTTACAGCTAAAACTAGCTCGCCGGCTTTGAATACTCTTTCCTTTACTTTTTGATTAAAAGTTCTGGAAATGCGTGCTCGGTAGAGCGCAATGCGCTGCTGAGCTTGGAGGCATTTCTCGTCTAATCCTTCTAGCTCTTGGAGCCTTAAAAGGTTATTCTTTTCTTGAGTTAACTCGTTGGCCACGGCTATCCTGAGTGACGAAATTTGAATCTCGATGGGGAGAACTGCATCACTCCCGTAGACCAATGAGAATGGCGTACAACCTGTCGGGGCTCGTACCGTTGTGTGGTATGCCTAGAGACATTCTCCCAGCTTCTAATTCTAATCTCTTTTCTTTGAAGAGACGAACTTCTTTAAGAGCTTGATAATGGTCTTGTTGAAGACTTCCGCCGAACCATTAACAGCTGGATAATATGCCGTGGAGGCCACATTTTGTATCCATTTTTTATCGCAGAATCGGTGAAACGTATGGCGGATGAACTGAGGCCCGTTGTCATGGATTATCCCTCGGGGAACCCCGAAGCGGTAAATAACGTGATGCTTGATGAAGCTGGTCACGTTAGATGTCTTTACCTCAGCAAGAGGGATCGCCTCTGCCTATTTGGAGAAGTAATCCGTGATGGTCAGTATGAACCGGTGACCTCTGGAAGAAGACGAGTGAATAGGACCAATGATATCCATACCCCATGCTTCGAAAGGCCAGGATGCAACCGTAGGATGTTGATTTTTTTACGGTTGATGTATGAAGTCTGCATGGACCTGACAGGCCCTGAATCGTCTGGCATACAGGATTGCGTCTACGATCATAGTGGGCGAGTAATAGCCCATCCTCCTGATACAATCCTGTAGCTTAGGACCGGGTTGATGTGCCCCACACACGCCGTCGTGAACCTCACGGATAATCCGCTGTGCTTCATCACCAGAGAGATATCGTAATAATAGCCCGTCATAAGACCGGCGATATAGGCATTGTGACGATGCGTCGAAGTAGAAGCGTAATGATCGTCTTTTGACAGATATTGCTTCTTTAGGATCTTCTGGCAAGATTCTGTACGCTACAAAATATATAAAGGGACTTCTCCAGTCTCTCCTGCGAGGATCTGTGTCCACCGTGTAGCTGCATTCGATGTGAAAGTTGTTTTTCACACAGAATAGGTCTCTATTAAGAAAGATTACCGAATTTTGCCTTCTTATAGGGGTAGCTAAATATGCAGCTAGACTGGCTAGGGCATCAGCTTCCAGATTCCGAGATCGAGGTACATGCTCTAGGAAGAATCCTTTGAATGTTATGGCTATCTCGACCGTTGCTCGGTGGTAGGGGATGAGGTCGGGATTCTGGACTTCATATATTCCTCTGACTTGATTGACGATCAGCAGAGAATCACCGAAGGCTTCCAGAGATTCGACCCCCAGCTCTTTGGCGACTTGGAGCCCGATTAGTAGAGCGTTGTATTCCGCCACATTGTTGGAATAGGGCTCGCTAAGAGAGTACGCTCGATAGATGACGAGCTTATCAAGAGTAACCAGGACGATCCCTACTCCTGAAACCATATTTCCCCTGGGACCATTCCTGGAGGCGCCATCGAAGAACAGTTGCCATGCATCGCATTCCGTTGCGGAATTACACTCTACAACTTCGTCGGAAATGTCCTCGTATAGTTTGGAGGCCTCCAGGATGGGATGAGCAGCTAAAAAATTAGCCAATGCTTGGCCTTTGATGGACTTCTGAGGGACGTACACCATGTCATATGGCGTTAATAACATTGCCTAAGTCGCGAGTCAGGAATTAAGGATACTTGGCTTGCTCATCAGTACCCGAAGGGGATTGATCCTGGAGAAGATGTGAATGGTTTGGCCCGTGACATAGTGTCGCATTTTCTGAATAGCGAACATCAGAGCCAAGCATTCTTTCTCCACATGATTGTACCGGTGTTCGGCTCCGACCATCATCCTGCTGAGGTAGTAAATAGCCTGCTCGTGGCCCATATCGTTCTTTTGTGAGAGAAGAGCTCCCAGAGAATGATCCATTGCTCGAACATATAGCACGAATGGTCTTCCTATGACGGGCGGTACCAGAACTGGCGGGCTAGTGAGGTAACGCTTGATATCTCCGAACGCTTCCTGACAGGCTTCGTCCCATACGAAGGATACACCTTTCTTCATGATACGAGAAAAGGGCTGGCATCTCCCGGAGAGGTTGGATATGAATCTTCAGATATAAGCCAGACGACCTTGGAATCCCCTAAGTCCCTCAGATTGCGGGGCGGTCGCATTTCTAAGATGGCCTTGACTTTATCAGGGTCCACTTGAATACCTTTGGCGGTAATGACAAATCCCAGAAATTGGCCGCTAGATACCCAGAAAGGACTTTGTAGGGTTCATTTTGAGTTGATGTTGGCATCAATTCAAATACTGTCTTCAAGTCTCGGATATGATTATCCCTGAGGCAGCTTTTGACAGCTACATCGTCTACGTAACACTCCACTGTCTTGCGTAAATGCTTATGGAATATGTCACTCATAGCTCGTTGGTATGTAGCCCCGTCGTTCTTTAATCCGAAGGGCATGACCGTATAGCAGTATACCCCTAGTGGTGTCCGAAAGGCGGTATGCTTATCGTCTTCAGGATGCATCTTGATCTGATTGTATCCCGAGAATCCGTCCATGAAAGACATGCGTTCAAAATCGCATGTATTGTCGATCATGACGTCTGTGATGGGAAGAAGAAACTCATCCTAGGGACAGGCTGCGTTCAGATCTCGATAATCGATGCAGATCCGTACTTTCCCATTCTTCTTCATGACCGGGACAACATTGGTGACCCAGTCGGGATGTTGTTCTTCACGGATAAAGCCGCAGGCTATCAACTTCTTGACTTCAGCTTCAATGGCGTCCATCATGTCCAGACGGAACCGGCGTTGGTGCTGCTTCACAGGTTTTGAATCGGGCAGTATGTTGAGTTTATGAGTAGCCACCTTTGGATCAAGACCTGGCATATCCTCATAATTCCACGCAAAGAAGTCAATATATTCTTTTATCAGCTGAGTAATTTCTTCCCTTTCTTCTTCGGAAAGGTCGTTATTGATAAATATCGGCTTTGGTGAAAGTTCATCCCCTACGTCAATCTGGATAACTTCATCTTTAGTGGGAGGTTCTCTCTGCTTAAAGCGGAACTCCCATTGTGTATCCATCTGCTGAGCCCAAACGTCATTCTTGAATGGTTTGGATTCTTGTTCGTCTGATTCGAAGGAATCCGTCGCTACCAAATTTGCTGATAATGTTTGCTCGAGGGCATAAGATGAGCCGGAGGGCGATGAGCCGTCTTGAAAAGAGAAAAAGATATCCTCGTTCGACTTGGAAGTTGTAAGGGAGGTGGCGTACCCTAACCCGAAACGGGTTTGTTGATAGTGGAGATTGCCGAGAAGCGGTGTTCATCTTCCTTTCCCGTAGTTGAGACCTGGTTCCATCCTTAAGTTTTAACCCATATTTTGCATGATCTTCAAGGCTTACGGGCTGTACCTGTGAACTTGTATTTCACCAGAGTCGTCATCGAAGGAATCTTCTTGTATAGTCTGTTCGTTGTGCATGCGGTCGAAGACTATTGAACGTTGACCGTTGCGGGCAGGTGGAACAATGAAGATAGAATCCTCATGTGGTCCATATGTCATGGTGATATTGGGTGATGACGCCACTTTCCATATGTACGGATGATAGGAATCTATAGCTGCCAAGAATTTTTGTGCTATAGGCTCTATATCGTCATGGGGAGCGGATTCCTGATTTGGAATCCGAGCATCGATATACTGAAAAAGAGGTCCTTTATTATTATCAGAAATCGCACTTCTGGTTGCATTTACATCACTCGAATGCTTGTTGCACCGAAGGTTGATGATTAAGGGCGGAGGCAGCTGTCTGCTCAGAGGTAATATAGGCATGGCAGTTTTTTGTGGACTTAACACTCTGGTGTACTTATGGCTAAGCACGAATGTAAGTGTAGATGACAACCGACATCAGAGGTAATATGATAGTCGATAGCCGAAAGTTTATTCAGAGGTAATATGAACATGACAAACTTTTGATTGTGACTCCATTGGGGATGGAGGTACACGTCTGCTCAGAGATAATATGGACATGGCAGTTTTTGTGGATTTAACACTCTGGCATACTTATGGCTAAGCACGGATGTTAAGTGTAGATGACAACTTATATCAGAGGTAATATGATAGTCGATAGTCGAAAGTTTATTCAGAGATAATATGAACATGATAAACTTTTGATTGTGACTCCATTGGGGATGGAGGTACACGTCTGCTCAGAGGTAATATGGACATGGCAGTTTTTGTGGACTTAACACTCTGGTGTACTTATGGCTAAGCACGGATGTTAAGTGTAGATGACAACCGATATCAGAGATAATATGATAGTCGATAGCCGAAAGTTTATTCAGAGGTAATATGAACGTGATAAACTTTTGATTGTGACTCCATTGGGGATGGAGGTACACGTCTGCTCAGAGGTAATATGGACAAGGCAGTTTTTGTGGACTTAACACTCTGGTTACTTATGGCAAAACACGAATGTTAAGTGTAGATGACAACCGACATCAGAGGTAATATGATAGTCGATAGCCGAAAGTTTATTCAGAGGTGATATGAACATGACAAACTTTTTGTCCGAAAAAGAATTACTATAGAGTGATTTTTCTTCTGAACGATCCACTGGGGAAACTTTTGCGGGACTCGTCATCCGGTATCTTTCTGTAGTGATTGTCTCCTTGTTTTATAGATGCAAGGTGATGACCATGGCATCAATCAACTCCTGTATTCTTTTTTTTAGCACATAGCAGGCCCTTGTAGGGTGATGAGTATACCGATGGAAGAGACAATAATCTGGGTCATCGACTTTGTCGGCCCTCTCAGGGTATCTGATGTTGGGTAGCTGAAGATTGCGTTCCTTTCTCAACATGTTGAAGATTTCAATGATGTCATCTTCTTTGAAGAAGAAAGTCCCTTTTGGTCGTAGGGCTTCTAGTGCCTGAGTTTTACAGTTTTCTGGAAAGATTGTCGTCGTTGCATCATCGTCGGATTTTGAGGAAATTTTACCCCCGGCCTCGGAAGCCGCCTTGTTCTGTCGAGATAAGTTATCCCCAGACATGCCGTGGCCTCCGACCACAGAAACTGATTTAGCAGGAGCTGCCTCTGGTTTTACAGGATTAGATTTTGAAGTTTTGGGTCTTGCAAGAGATGCAGTATATCCCAACCCTAAACGAGCTTGTTGATGGTGAGAATTACCACACACTGATGTTCGTCTACCTTTTCCATAGTTGAGGCCTTATTTCAGCTTCAAATCATAACCCATGCTTTGCATAATATTTAATGCTTGCGGGCTATATCTATGGGTTTGTATCCTGCCAGTTTCAGACTCACAAAATTCTTCCTGTATGATCGAGGTGTTCTGTCTACGACCAAAGATTATTGGATGCTGATCGTCGTGAGTTGGTGGAATAATAAAGATAGAATCTTCGTGTGGTCCACCTGTCATGACGATATTAGATGTTGATGTATCTTTCCATAAGATCTCCCCGTGTTTGACCGTTAGGGGAACTGAAGTCTGTTTATGGCTTTTGTCTTTGGGTTTCTGGATCAGATAATCCCGCAGGTCAGGAGGAGTTGCAGAAGAAGAAGATGATGGCTTGTTCGTTCTGTTCCCATTGGTGGGCGTGCGGATGACGGGAATCATAGTCTACCCTGTGCCACCCGTATACAACTGGTTGGCCGTCTGGGTGGCGGATAATCCCCGAGGAGGATATCTTTCCGCAACTGGAGCCTTCTTTACGCCTAGGGACTTCACTTGGCATAATTTGGAGCTTCGCTCTGGTTGGCATAAAGTTAAGGATGTCCTCAGTCGGCCATCAGCGTCTCGCGTAATTCGGAGGGCGTACAGATTGTTCCCTTCCTGGCATAAATACCGAGAAGTTGAGTAGTCCGCCGCTCACTTTTCCTTGCGGAGATCATAAGGATCATCTGGTTCTTCGTAGATGTCAGATGTTGTTTTATGCGCGGAGCGTGCCTTGTACTTCTGATTTGGCGCTGAGGCTCTACCAGAAGTTTTGTCTAGGGACGGGAGACTGAATTTTACGCGCAGAGCGTGGAGTATACTTCTGGGTTAGCGCTGAGGCATTGCCAGAAATTTTATCGGTTCTGTCAGAGACAGGCGACTAAATTTTACTCGCAGGGCATGGAGGGAGCAATGCTATAACCACATTGGTAGGAGAGATCGGAGAGATCGGAGAGTCCACAGGAATGGTAGAGGATGTCTTTGGCATCCAAACCTTTTGCATCTTCCTATTATTTTGGTCAGAGAGAGAGTGAGAGCTACCCCTTGTTCGGAGCATATCTTCGTAGGCAGATTGGTCGAACTGGATGACCAGTGTCTTCTTCATGGATCCCACGGATACCGTATCATGTTGAGCAATAGCTTCCTCATCATAAGAGAAAGATGTCCCCAACAGAGTCGCCATCTTGTTTCGGTGATAATATAAACGAGAAAAGATTTGATGAATGTGGAAAATGAGGTCTTGTACGAAGACCCGCCCTTCTTTTATGTTTACAAAGAAGATTGTACAAATTTGATCCTACACGAGGATGTCTAAGTAAAATTTATTTAATCTGGGTGAATATTGCTATAGGTGTCTGATCTACAGTCGATCACTTTAGCCCTTGGACCACACAATATTGAAGAAGTGCCGTGGAAGACAGGTAGCAGCTTCGAGGGTTGCTAAAGAGGGTGGATGCCCGATGCCAAAGTCGTCGATCCCTTCTCTTTGCCTGAGCTCTAGATTCTTCTCTCTCTCTCTCTTTCTCGACTGTTGGATCTGGTACTGGATCTCTTGATCAGTTTTCAGACCTAACTTCTTTGACCCTCTAATTTGTCGACCATGTTCCTCATTGATAGAGGTCTCTATTTATAGAGTTTTAGTGACAGTGACCACTTAATCGGTGTAAAAACCGAGTAGTGGAAAGTACAGCACCCTTTTACACAACGGTTGAAATAACCAATGCTTGCGTATAGATTATCCTTTGAATAAGCGTGTGACGCGGGTCCAACTAAGGAACAAAATGCTTATAATCGCTATGAAGATCACGACGAAAAAGCCACGTAGGTAGATATCCCTCGTGTAGAAAAGGTTGGCATAGAAGCTAATGTCTGTCACCATGGCATAGAAGCCAAATAGTTATCAAACCGGCATAAAAGCCGAATAGGCTTAGAAGCCGAGTGGTCATAGAGGCAGAGTAGGCGTAGAAGCCGAGCAGGCACCGAAGCTGAATGGGCGTAGAAGTCGCTGCGTAACATGCCAGAGTGATGATGTGGACGTTTTAGCCAGAATTACGGCTCTTGGAGATAATCAGATCTCTTGCATTAAATGCAGAGATCTGCCCCCATCCTGTGCATTAAATGCAGATGCTTGTCTTTAAGATTTGCTATAATTCTGCGCATTAAATGCAGATACGCACCTTGAACCCTGTGCAAAGAGTAACCGCTATCGTGGCAGTCTGTTCGTCTTCTGCGGATCGTAAGGAGCTTATGTTTGCTTGTGTAAAACTAGGCAGCATATTCCCTTGTATGCGTGGGAGCAGCTCTCGCAAAGGGGATGCCACTAAACGACGGTTCAGTGACATTTAATCAAATCTCCTGCATTAAATATGGAGATCCGCCATCATCCTGCGTATTAAACGAAGAGGCATATTTTGAAGGTCTGCCACCCTTCTGTGCATCAAACGCAGAGACGTGCCTCAGGCATCTGTTAGTATTTGGCGCATTAATTGCAGAGACGTGCCTTGAGGGCCTGTCACCGTCCTGTGCATTAAATGCAGAGACGCGCCTCGAGTCCCGTACGGAGTGCATCTTTTGACGTGGCAGACAGTTTATCTTCCGCGGAGCGTAAAGAGCTCTCATCTGCCTGTGTAAAACTAGGCAACGTATTCCTTTGTGTACGTAAAAGTGGTTTACGCAAGAGAAATGACAGTAAATGACAGCCTGGGTTGCAGTGCCTCGCCATTATTATAGCCGTCGCCTGAGTTGTCGAGCAGTATCCCTTTATCAAAAGTCGAGACGTCAGGTTCATTGCAGGATCTGACAGGTTCATTACAGGGAATACGAAGCATCCCTCGTACACTTCAATGCTGCTTTGAAAGAGGATGAGTTTTACGCCATAAAGGCGATGAAGTACCCTATTTACGCTGAAGTAGCCCGGACATACTGCCCTACGCGGATGATCCTCGAGCCTATATTTCACGCTGTGCTTGGCGGAGAAGCTCTGTTAGCACGTTGAAGGCTCTGAAGTCCTCTGTTTACGCTGCTTTGCATCAATATGCTGCGTAGAGCTATCCAGCGTATTTTTCATGCTTCAACAACATTAATTGCTACGTTATCAGTTTTACGAAACTATATTATGCCTTGTTGAATTACACGTTATCTAATTTTCGTGTTAACTGCACTAAGTCTATGTCTACGCTTACAGGTGAATTATAAGCCTTAAATCATAGGTCATATCATTAAGTTAATTATTATTTATTAATTACCATCTAATCTAGTTAACACTCTTACATAAACATAACTTGTGTCCAACCCTAAGACACACGACACAACTTGACGACACGTCGATACAACTATACATGATACTACGGGAAAGGGATCAAACGAGGTTTACTTGTTCAAGGTGGATCGTGGAGGAGTCTGTGTTCGAACTCTGGACATTTTTCGGCGAGAGGTGGCGCTCTGACGTCGCCCGGCGGTAAGCAGCAGCGGCAGCAGCAGTAACTGCAACGGCAGTGGCCGCAGCAGCAACATCCCTGGGCAGCGACGGTTGCTGAGTTGATGGCAGCGCGGGGTGGCTGTCAGGTTGCCAGGACGGTGGTGCCCCGCCTGGCAGTGGTAGTCGGGGTGCTGGAGAGGGTGACCGAGGTAGTCGGGTTTTGGAGGAGGTTGATGTCGGTGAAATAGATGGTGGCGAAAGCGGATGGGTGTCGGGGTCAGACGGCGGGTACCTGGTGGCTGTGGTGGTGGTTCGCGTCGAGGAGTGGCGGATTGAAACAGTGGTGGAGTCGTTCGTGCAGTCGGAGAAGGGGAAGGGGAGGTGCTCGGGTGATATGAGGGGGTCGGCTAGGGTTTGCTCCCTGGTGTAGAGGAGAATAGTTTTTAGGGTTTTAATGGCCAGAAATGTGTATTTATATATGTAGGTGAATTTGTAGGCTGGCCTCGGGCTTGGGCCTTATTGGGGTTGGGGTGGGGCTGGTCCATGTGAAAGAGTGTATGTGGGCTTGGTTAAGTTCTGCTTGGGGTAAAATTGGTTGCAATTTAAATAGGTTAAATGAAGTGCTCTAGACGTTCTTTTTACCCGAATATCGCGTAGCTAAGATGTGACGCTATAACGAGTATCTAAGATTACACAATGGTCATAGGGGGGTACATAATATTATCGCACATTAATTCTAATTAAATTCAAATAATTCCTAGTCTCTCAATTTAATTCAAATTTAACCCTAAATTGGTCAAGGGAGTTTACAATCTACCCTCCTTAGAGTATTTGGTCCTCGAAATTAAATACATACATAAGGTAAGAACTACTGACTGAATTTAAAATGCTAATACGTACCTAGTCCTTCAAAGAGATGGGGATAGCATTGTCTAATATCCTCTTTGAGTTCCCAGGTCGACTCGCCTGGTGCATGATGTCTCCATACGACACGAACTAGGGGTATAGTCTGACCTCGTAGTACCTTCTCACTCCTGTCCAGGATCTCAACAGGCTCCTCTTGGTATGATAAACTCGGGCCGACTGTGATCTCTGAATGGTCAAGTACATGACTTGGATCTGGTATGTTCCTCCTCAGATAAGATACATGGAAGACGTCATGGACTCCTTCCAAAGTTTACGGCAAGGCTAACCTGTAAGCAACCTCTCCGATGCGTTCTAACACATCGAATGGTCCGATGTACCTCAGACTCAGCTTTTCTTTGCCTCCAATCTGATAGTCCCTCGAGTAGGCGAGATATTTAGAAATACGTGATCTCCAACCTGGAACTCTAAGGGTCGTCGATGTGCATTCGCCCAATGCTTCTGTCTGTCCTGGGCTACTCGTAGGAGTCCTTGGATCTTCTTCACCTTCTCCACTGTACGAACAACCACGTCTAGCCCGAGAATCTGTCGCTCGCCTATATCGCTCTAGCATACTGAGGAACGATATTTCTTTCCATACAACGCTTCATAGGGAGCCATCTGGATGCTCGCTTGCTAGCTGTTATTGTAAGAAAACTCGACCAAGTGCAAGTGGTCCACCCATGATCCTCCGAAATCAAGCATGCATGCTCTTAATATATCCTCCAATGTCTGAATGGTGTGCTCGGACTGTCCATCTGTTTGTGGGTGATACAATGTGCTAAACTTCAAGCGGGTACCGAATCTCTCTTGCATACTCTGTCAGAAGTAAGATGTAAACCTTGTATCCCTGTCAGACACTATGCTAACTGGCACTCCATGCAGTCGCACAATCTTCCTCATGTACATCTCTGTTAAGACCTCCGTAGATTGCCCAACTCTGAAGGTTAAAAAGTGGGCGGACTTGGTGAGTCTATCTACGATTACCCATAATATATTGTGACCACTAGGACTCCTCGGAAAGCCCATAACAAAGTCCATAGTGATGTGCTCCCATTTCTATTCCGGTATCGGAAGCGGTTGAAGTAATCCTGCAGATCTCTGATGCTCAGCCTTGACTTGCTGACACACCAAGCACTTTACCATAAAGCATACTATTTTTCTCTTCATTCCATGCCACCAGTAGTTTTGTCTAAAGTCTCTGTACATCTTCGTGCCTCCTAGATGAATAGAATAGGTGTAACTATGTGCCTCTGTCATCAACTACTGACGAATTTCTCCATTTGGAACATAGAGAGAATCTCCACATCTCAATATTCTGTCTTCATGTATACACAGTCCTGTTTGTATTCCAGCCTCTGTTCTCTGTCTAAGCCTCTGAAATCTGGCATCTGTCGGCAAAGTAGCCTTGATCCTCTCCACTAACGTCGATTGCAACTTGAAACTAGACAACTCTTCATCTATTCCGGGAATAACAACCTCTATACCCATCTGCTCTAGATCTCTCAATAGATAATTTTGGGTAGTCAAGAAGAATTCCATGGGTCTTTTGCTCAACGCGTCAGCTACTACGTTGGCCTTTCCCGGATGGTACTGTTGCTTAATCTCGAAGTCTGTCATCACCTCGAGTCAACGTCTCTTTCTCTGGTGTAGGTCCTTCTGGGTGTAGACGTACTTCAGGCTCTTATGATCAGTAAATATCTCCACTTTTTCTCCATATAGGTAGTGCCTCCAAAGCTTCGAAGCAAAGATCACTGCTGCAAGCTCTAAGTCATGGGTGGGATAGTTCTTCTCATGTGTCCTCAACTGTCTAGAGGCATAGGCCACAACCTTTCTATGCTATATCAAAACACATCCTAATCCTTTCCCGGATGCATCGCTATAGATCACGAATCCTCCGGGTCTAGAAGGTATGGTCAAGATGGGTGCTATAGTCAGGCATTTCTTCAGCTCATCGAATGCCTTCTGATACTCCTCTTTCCAAGTGAAATCCTGTTCCTTACGGGTCAAGCGGGTCATCGGCTCTGCAATCTTTGTGAAGTTCTCCACGAACCTCCGGTAATATCCGACAAGTCCTAGAAAACTCCTCACCTCTGAGACATTGGTAAGGGTTGGCCATGTCTCTATTGATAAAATCTTTGCCGGATCTACTGAAATACCATCTCCTAAGATAATGTGTCCAAGGAACGCAATACGATTTAGGAGAAACTCATACTTGCTTAGCTTGGCATAAAGCCTCTCTCTCCTCAGTATCTCTAACACTAGTCTCAAGTGCTCTTCGTGCTCCTCATAGATCTTCGAATACACCAAGATGTCGTCGATGAAGACTACCATGAATCGGTCTAAGTATTGGTAGAATACTCTGTTTATCAAGTTCATAAATACAGCATGTGCATTGGTTAGTCCAAAAGGCATCACTAAGAACTCGTAGTGACCATAACGAGTCCTGAATGCTGTCTTTTGAATGTCTTCTCTTCGCACCTTCACTTGATGATAACCCGATCTCAAGTCGATCTTTGTGAACACCACTGCTCCAGTTAGCTGGTCGAACAAGTCATCAATCCGCGGCAGGGGGTACTTGATCTTGTTAGTCAAAGCATTAAGGGCTCTGTAATCAATGCACATGCATACAATTCCATCCTTTTTAGGTATAAACAATACTAGTGATCCCCATGGTGATGCACTAGGATGAATAAATCCCTTGCTTTGCAACTCCTCTAATTGTAGCTTCATTTCATCTAGCTCCTTCTTCGCCAATCGGTAAACATTAGAAGATACCAGTGCTGCTCCAGGTACTAGCTTAATTGTGAACTCTACGTCTCTATCTTGCGGTAAGCCAGGCAATTCTTCAGGAACAACGTCCTCTAAATATGCAACTATTGGGGGGGGTACCATCTCCATAGCCATGTAAGCTCCAGCTATTTGTCCTACTCCTTGTTCGACGGTCCCTCGCATGTACTCGAATTCCCGTTGATCTGGCAGTCTGAAAGTGACGCTACCCTTCCGGCAATTTCGTACGGCATTATACTGGCTTAACCAGTCCATGCCTAGCACAACATCAAAGTACGGCATGGGTAATACCAAGAAGCGCGCTCTCATCTCACTACCACATACGACTACCGAGCATGGGTAAGAATCTTCCAACTCTTAGGTAAGGGAGAAGTAGCTACTCTATGCATTGCTACAAATCTACTAGATATGAATGATAAGGTAGCTCCAGAATCAAATAACACAGTTGCAGGTAATAATGCAACTAAAATGGTACCTGTGATAGCTTTCCCTTCTGTTTCCTCCTCGGTAGCTGCTAATGCAAAGCCCTGTTCGTGCCTCTGTCCTCATGTTTGCTGTCGGGCGCGATCAAACTGTGCCTACTGTGGGGCCAAGGTTGGTCCCCTCTGAAATCCTCCATGTGCTGGTGGACGCTATTTTCTTGGCGGTGGTGGTATCCTCGGAACTGGTGCTGCTGGCCTTTGTCCTATCTGTGGTGCTGCCTCTCTGCGCTGTGGGCAGTGTCGGACTTGGTGTTGGTTTGATCCACAAATCAGGCATGTCCTCAGTCTCTTTCTGCAGTCCTTCTCGTTATGTCCTCTCTTACCACAGTGGTAGCAAGTCAGAAGCTCCTTTTGCTGGTATGGCGTTGTCCTCTACTGTGTCTGTGCTCCAGGATGACAGATCGGTCCTCCTACTCTGGACTGGGCTCTGGCTGGTATAATCGTGCTGGAACGTCTTGCTCCTCTGCCGATGGCCGCCTGGACCCTCGCCTCCGAAAGAACCTCTTCATAAGAAATCCTCGCCTGTGTGGTGGTATACCTCTGTAGCTCGAAGGTGAGGCCGTGATGGAATCTCTGGGCCTTCTCTAGATCATTGGGTATTAGGACGACACCAAATATGCTAAGGCGGCTGAACTCCACGTCATAGGCGTCAACAGTCATATCTCCCTGTTCTAGATGTAGGAACTGGGAGTACAGGGTATTTCAGACTGTAGCTGGGAAATACTTCACGTTGAAGTATTCTAGGAACTGGTCCCAAGTCTGGTTCTTGCCTACACTGTGCTTAATAGAATCCTACCAGTGTTGGGCATTGCCTTTTAGTTAGCCCTCAAAATGCTGTGTGGGGATTATCTGTGAAGTCTGTCCCTCGGGCTGCTGTGTAGGATCGACCTGAGAAGTCTCGTGCCAATGTATCAGCGGGGCCTGCAGTGGTGGTTGCCCTCCAAGTAGCCCCTGGGCTACCTCCTCTCTTTGGGTAGTTTCGGTTGGCACTATGGCACTGGTGTTCCTCGTCCACTGCGCAAGTTCATCTTGCTGCAAGAGATAGGACTTTCATTAAAAGAGTACGGAATCAAACAAACAGGATGCAGATATTTAGAAGTAACACGAAGGAAGTTCAAAAATGTAATCAAAGTGGATGAGACCTAGTAATTTCAATCCTATTGCAGGCTCGCTGGGCTTGTTACCATACATCAACGATAAAGTCAGACCTGCATGGGCCACCAATAAAACTATGTCATGCCCAGTCCCAAAATACACGGGACCAGGCCACGTGGCAATAGCCAACTGTTACCTCTCCGAGGATATTCCAATTTAATGGATCCTAATGAAGAGTGCTATGCTATCCTAAATACTAACATGACCCATATAATTCAACAATAGGTAATCTAATCTCATCCAAAATATAAATAGCAAGAAGTACTAAAATAAATACTGGATCATAACCGCCAGTCTCAAATATCATAGTACAACCAAGAATGTCTGGTGGGGACAAACCCACTACTATAACAAAATAAAAGTACTAAATGATAGATAAAAAGAGTAATGACTAGGGCATCGGCTGACTAGATAATGATGCACCCAATCCTAGGCAGAAGGCGTACCAAGTGATCACGAAAACTCTGACGGTAGCACCTCCAGCTCCTCCTCGGTAGCGTACCTTATCTCCTGTCCTGGGCCGTACACTGTGGGGTAATATGCCTCGTCCAAATCTGGAAAGGTACCAGGTCCTCAGAGGGACGTAACAAGATACATAGAAGCATGCCATAAATAAATACTGAATAAAATAAATACAATAAGGGTGTGCTAACCATCTAAGTGAATGCAATATGAGGACAAATTTGGTACGTGTGGGTAGGCATAGGCATAATGTCCAACACCCCGAAGAGCATGGCAGCAGTGTAGTATATCGTCCATAGCGCTCCGAAGAACGTGGCAGCAGTACAGTATATCGTCTATATCGCTCTGAGGAATATGGCAGCAGTGTAAAAGGAGTCATTGGATCCGTGGCTCCTCTGGATACTATGGACTCCAATGGGTGTATCCCATACGCCTACTAATATCCTCCCCGCCCATTGTAGATACACAAGTCGAATACTCGACCTGCGTACCCCGTATCTATATGCCAAGTCTCTACCAATATAAATAATCTTGAATTTTGTACTAACCGTGATGTAGGTCACACGCACCGATAGCTAGTTGAGTACGCGAACCCGCATCCTAATATGAATTTGTCATTGTGAAACGTGTAAGAGTGTCAGGTCACGGAAGATATCAGAATATCCTCTAATAGGGTTAGTATGTTAATGACTAGGTCAAGTACACTAATCATCGACGCATCCGTCGACTGCACCTGAGACAATCTCGAACGCGCACAGTTGTATAACAGGAAAATAACAAGGATACAATACAACATATGCATAATTTAAATTAGATAGTAAATATGGCAAGGTATCTTACCTGAGTCCTCAAGCTGTGTATGCCAGAATCCGGTTCCTATAGTGTCTTTTGACTTATCTAGTGACGCTAAACACAGAATATAGTATAGCAATCTAGCATCAAACACTAAGCAATATATACACACGACTATGACGCTACACCTGGGTACTGTCGCAGGTTTACGGCTGATCGAATACAGCGCCAGGTGTGCACGTAGCTAGGATGTACACATGTTCTATCCTCGGTTGATGTGTGCCTTGAGACAGTAATTACTACGTTATCGGTTTTATGAAACTACATTACACCTTGTTGAATTACACGTCATCTAATTTCCGTGTTAACTACACTAGGTCTATGTCTACGCTTACAGGTAAATTATAGTCTTAAATTATAGGTTATATCGTGAAGTTAATTATTAATTATTAATTACCATCTAATCTAGTTAACACTCTTACATAAACATAACTTGTGTCCAACCCTAAGACACATGACACAACTTGACAATACGTCGATACAACTATACATGATACCACGGGAAAGGGATCAAACGAGGTTTACCTGTTCAAGGTGAATCATGGGGGAGTCTGTGTTCGAACTCTGGATGTTCTTCGACGAGAGGTGGCGCTCCAACGTCGCCCGGCGGTGAGCAACAGTGGCAACGACAGTAATAGTAATGGCAGTGGCCGCAGCAGCAACAGCCCTGGGCAGCGGCGGTTGCTGATTTAAGGGCGGCGCGGGGTGGCTGTCCGGTTGTCGGGATGGTGGTGCCCCGCCTGGCTGTGGTGGTCGGGGTGCTGGAGAGGATGATCGAGGCATTCGGGTTTTGGAGGAGGTTGATGTTGGTGAAAGAGATGGTGGCGAAAGCGGATGGGTATCGGGGTCAGGCGGCGGGTACCGGGTGGCTGTGGTGGTGGTTGGCATCGAGGAGTGGCGGACTGAGACGGTGATGGAGTCATTTGTGAAGTCGAAGAATGGGAAGGGGAGGTGCTCCGGTGATATTAGGGGGTCGGCTAGGGTTTGCTCCCTGGTAAAGAAAAGAATAGTTTTTAGGGTTTTAATGGCCAAAAATGTGTATTTCTATATGTAGGAGAATTTGTGGGCTAGCCTCGGGCTTGGGCCTGTCCGACCTTGTTGGGGTGGGGCTGGTCCATATGAAATAGTGTATGTGGGCTTGGTTAAGTTCTGCTTGGGGGAAAATTGGTCTCAATTTAAATAGGTTAAATGTAGTGCGCTAGACGTTCTTTTTACCCGACTATCGCGTAGCTAAGATGTGACGCTATGATGAGTATCTAAAATTACACAATGGTCAGAGGGGGTACATAATATTGCAGCACATTAATTCTAATTAAATTTGTCTCTCGATTTAATTCAAATTTAACCCTAAATTGGTCGAGGGGGTTTACAGATCTAGACATCGTTCTACCGTCGATGCTGCTGCGTAGGCTCAACGTACCTAAGTACTCGTGCCCCTATATCGGGTGCGGGTCGTGACAGCGGGTTTGGGACGGGGACCATACCCCCCATCCCCATCCCTGAATAATATTCGAATCCCTATCCCCATCCCCATTCAGGTTTAAATTTGAATCCCCATTCCCATCTCCGCTAAATAATGTACTCCCCATCCACGTCCCCATCCCCCTCCATATTAACAAATTCGGGTCTAGATTTGCCGTCCTCATTAATACTATCTGGTCTGGATTTTCTCGTCTCCGTTCCCATCCCCGTTCCAGTTACCACATTTTGAAGAATTTGTCTTATATATATATTATGGACTATAGTATGGACTATGGAATGACAAACTTGTAATTAAATAATATATTAATGTCTAAATGATTGTACGTATAGTATAAGTAATTGGGGTTAGAGATTTGCCAGGGTGGGGAGTACAATACCCATACTCGTCCCCAAACCGACCGAAGATTTATTTTAATCCCCATCCCCGCCCTATCCCCAATTTTAAATCCCAAAACACGTCCCCATTGGGGAAAAAAATTGGGTCCCCATCGGGTTCAGGGAAAATTGTCATCCCTTGTTGCTGCAATGTCAACATGTATGTGCTACCCCTCCTACTAAGAGCATCTGCTACCACATTTGCTTTGCCTGGATGGTATTGAAGTTTCACGTAATAATCTTTCAATAATTCTAACCACCTCCTCTATCTCATGTACAGGTCCTTCTGAGTGAATACATACTTCAGGCTTGCGTGATCCATAAATATCTTCATCCGATCACCATACAAGTAGTGCCTCCACAGCTTAAGTGCAAATACTACCACCGCCAACTCCAAATCGTGAGTCAAATAGTTCTTCTCATGAACTCAAAGCTGCCGAGATGCATAAACTATCACCCTTCCATATTGCATTAATACACATCCAAGTCCCTACGCGTCAGAGTACATTATAAACCCTCCGGAACCTACTGTACAAGTTAGAATGAGTGCCAAAATTAGTCTTTTCTTCAACTCCTCAAATATTGTTTGACACTCTGTTAACCTATCAAACTTAGCCTCCTTGTGCGTCAAACGAGTTAATAGTGCTAAATTCTTGCAAAGTCTGCTACGAATCTCCAATAATATCATGCCAAGTCTCAAAAACTAGGTACCTCAGCTATTGTCTTAGGGACTGGCCAACTCTCTATGGCATCAACCTTATTAGGGTAAACTGCTACTGCTGCTCCTGAGATATAGGACCCAAGAATGATACGTACTCCAACCAAAATTTACACTTACTGAGCATTGCATACAAATGGTTTTCCTTCAAGATTTGTAAGATCTTCTGAAGATTCTCTTCGTGCTCCTCTTCGCTTCTGGAATAGACTAGAATGTCATCTATGAAAACCACCACAAATTGATCTAAATACGACATAAAGATGCAGTTTATCAAATCCATAAATAATGCTGGAGCATTTATCTGTCCGAATGACCTAACTAAAAATTTGTAATGCCCATATAGTAACCTAAATGATGTCTTGGGTATGTCTTACCCCCGAACTCTTACTTGATGATATTCTGACCGAAGGTCGATCTTGGAGAAAATCTTAGCCTTGCTCAATTGATCAAATAATTCATCGATCCTTGGTAATGGGTACTTGTTCTTCACCGTTAATGCGTTCATCTGCTTGTAGTAGATACAAAACTATATTGACCCATCCTTCTTCTCCACAAGAACTACTAGCGCCACCCAAGGTGATCCACTGGTTCGGATAAAATTTTTCTTCTACGTATTGGTACAAGTTGTTCAGTTATTATTGTGCTATCTGGTGTACTTGATAAGATATTGGTCCTGCTCCTGGAATCGGCTCTATACAAAATTCCATATCTCTTACTAGTGGTAACCATAGAAGTTCTTCTGGGAATACATCTAAGAACTCCTTGACTATCTCGGGAAGCTGTTCTTCTGCTATTGCTGCCACTGCGATCCTCTCTTTATGCCGGTCTCCCGCAGATCTGTCAAAGAAGATGATTTATATGCCTGGGATACTAAATAATACCCTAACCTTATGGAAATCTATCATAGCATGACTGCCTCTCAGACCGTCAATGCCAAAGATAACATCAAAGTTACCCATAGGGAACTCGATCAACCGTGCTTGTAGTGAACGCCAGCATACTGTCCCGCCCAGGTTCCGCAGAATCTCTAATCGTCCCCTGGGCGTGTTGTCGTATGAGCATAAGGCATGCTAGCATAAGGCCTAGCATAATAATATATATATAGAAACACAACAGCAGAGTGCAAATGCTAATAACACACATGAAACGAAGAAAAGTTCTCTTTATTGTTAATGTACATCTTTGTTACAAACTCTTCACTCAAAAGTAAAGGGGTGCAAATTGAGATAGGCATTCCATATATTACACCCTCTACTAAAACTTCAAAAGATAATAGACACCTTCGGGCGAAGCTATCGCCTTGCCTCGAAGCTGTATAAGATGTTTACACGAGCTTTGGATAATTTTTAAAAGCTTCAAAAGACATAAATGGAGTGCGGCAAGTAATGAACTAGTTGGGGGAAGAAGCTTTAGCTCTTCGCCATATTGCCTCTGCTCGGGAAACCTACTGTAAAGAGGGTCACTACTTTAAAAAGTACCGGTGAGGGCGAGCTAACTCAACTAACCAAATTGACATAGTATTCATATGAAGCATACAAATTATTATTGTGGTCTATCTATCATGCCTTAATTCAAATTACAACATACAATAGAATTTGAAATAATTGTAATAAATATGCTACCGTTCGGTGACTTTTACCCGTTCGTTTGAACCATATGCACAAAACTTACCATGTTCTTTCCTGCCACAAAGACATAGTTAGCTTGCACATTTTAAATATACAAACATATGGGGTCACTGGCATAGCCATACAGGACGAGTTATAGTTAAGGTAGACGATAATCCTTCCAGTCGCGAGTAGATATCTCCGTTGCAAGTCTCGAACTAACCCGTACTAGGCCATTAGCACGACTATACTAACATTCTGCATAGGAAAAATTGGTTCTTGTGCCCTAGAGATAGTTTGTAGGAACCCTACACCTTGTGCACAAGTTATCCGTGACCATGAATCATCTCATACTAAATTATCAAACCAAACATTTCAAGACAACAAGCATGAAATATAAGAATTCAAAAGAATTTTGTAACATAGTCCATCTGCTTAAGTTATCACATTTTAAGTTATGCACTACTCATTGCACAATTATAGATGAATGAATTCAAGCTGCAACTGATACATAATATAGATACATGCATAGCGGACAAGCACGCAACAATATGATCGTACGATAATTTTTGTGTGACAAACATAAGTGTGTCATGTTTACTTCTTATTATCATGACTCAGTTATCATTATTATGGTATCGTTGATCGAAAAACATAAACAAGACAGATTTTTATGACGGAATATATGGAAGAAAGGAGCTAATCGAAGGTAAGGCGACTCACTAGGTAGAGAATCGGAGGGGAGTAAAGGAAGATCTTTAAGACTCTGCTTGTCCGTCGCCTACACGATCACCTACACGCACCAAAAGATGATCAATATCTCCTACCTCGGTCTCCAAGAGTTTGATATGAAGTAATAAATTTAAAGAACGAAGACAATGAAATTCATAGAATGATACCAAATATTTTTTAGCCGCACTCTCGATCAGGGGGAACGGGGCACTACATCTTAACCAACTAATAAAAAGTTTTATCCTCAAAACTTAGGAATGGAACCTACCCCCAAGAAAATAATGAGAAAAACTTTTCTTTCATGTCTAATTCACATTCCCAGGTTGACTCCTTGACTATGTGGTTCTACTAGAGTACGCGCACGAGCGAGACTGAATAATTTTAGAGTTGCTTATCCTTTCGATCGATGATCTATAAAGGTTCTACTATATAGGACAAGTCTGCTTATAAACCCAACTGACCAAAATCTACCATGTGACTCAGATCATGCACGTACTTTTGTAGCTGTGACATGTGAAAGATATCATGCACGTCTGATAGGCTCGGTGGGAGGGAAATTTAATATGCAATTGGGGAAACTTGCCTGAGATTCTCAAATGGACCAACAAATCAAGGACTTAGCTTTCCCTTTACTCTAAATCTTATAACTCCTTGCATCAGTGTGACATTAAGAAATATGTTATTACCAGTTGTAAATTCAAGGGATCGTCTATGGATGTCCGCATAACTCTTACGTCTGCTTTGCGCCACCTTTAATCGCTTTTAGATTAGCCGAACCTTCTAAACGGTCTTCTCTACTAGCTCCAGGCCTAGGATCTATCGCTCGCTAACTTTATCCCAACAGATAGGCGATTTGCACTTTTGCCTATATAAAGCTCATACGGAGCCATCTGAATGCTAGACTAGTAACAATTATTGTATGAAAATTGTGCCAACTATAGATGGACGTCCTAACTTGACTTCGAGTCAATCAAACAGAGGAGTAGCATTTGAAGATCTGGTTCACTCACTCTATTTGGTCGTCGGTCTGATGATGGTACGCTTAACTGAACTTCAACTTGGTCCCATAGCTATCTGAAGGCTTTCCTAGTAACGTGATAAGAACCGTCCGTCCCAATCTGAAATAATAGACACTGGAATGCCCTGTAGTCAAACTATCTCATCAAGGTATATCTGAGCCAGAAGATTGATGCTCTAAGTAACTTTGATGTCAATGAAGTACGCTGACTTAGTCAATCGGTCGACGATGACACAGCCGACGTTATTTCTCCGTTTCTTCTTTGGCAAGCCAATAATAAATTCTATCGTGATATGGTCCTATTTCCACTCTCGGATAGCAAGGTTCTATATCTTTTCGCTCGGCCTCTAGTGCTCAGCCTTTACTCTCTAACAAGATAAGCATTGTGACACTAAGAACGCCACATATTTCTTCATATCGTATCACCAAAAGATCGTATGGATGTCCTGATACATCTTCGTACTTTATGGATGTGATACATAGGCCACATGGTAAGCTTCTGTGAGGATCTCCTTTCTGAGTTCTGTATCATTGGGCAGGCATAGTCTTTCTCTTACCCGGAACATTCCACTTTCATCTACTACAAAGTTAGTCGCATTTCCTGTTAAAATTTACTCGTGCGTCTTCAACTCTCTTGAACCAAAATGCAAGGCGCCATCTTAGCCTTCCCTTGAAAGATCGAGCTGGGGATACACACAGGCTACTCGCTACGAGACAGTTAGTTGCAAGAATGGGTCATTCATCTAAGTGGACTTGACATTTTTTATCAGGTTCAGTTCAAGGACTAACTGAGCTAGTGATCCCCAAATCGGTCTGCCTCGATATCGAATTCGTAGCTCAATGCCCATACTCTATAACTCTTTTTTTAGCCTGTGGTTGACGGATAGAGATCCCACAAATACTCGACTCAGCATGTCAGCTAAAATATTTTCTTTGCCTGATGTATAGTTGATCGAAAAGTCATAGTCTTTGGTCAATTATAGCAAACGCCTTTGTCGTAGGTTTAGGTTCGACTGAGTGAAAAGATAGTTGAGGCTCTGCTAATCAGTAAAAATTTGGTAAGCCACACCATAAAGGTAGTATCATCAAAACTTCAGAGCGAACACGATCGTCATGACTTCTAGATTATGTGTCAGATAGTTGTGCTTATGCGGTTTCAATTATCTTGAAGCAAAATCTATCACCTTATTTTGTTGAATGAGCATAGCTCCCCAGTCCTGGCCTGAACCACCGCTAAAGATTTGGAATCCCATATTTTTGGCAGTGCAAGTATTAGAGTATAGATGAGACGCTACTTTAATTCCTGAAATGAAGCCTCACAGTCGGACCACCCAAATGTTACTTCTTGGTGAGCGAGGCGAGTCAAAGGCAAAGCAGTTTTAGAAAAATCTTTCACGAACCATTTGTAGTAGCCCGTTAACCCAAGAAAGCTTCGAATTTTACTACCTGATGCAGGTTGCTTCCACTTGACAATTGCTTCAACTTTCTTTGGATTGACTAAGATGCCTCCAGCAGAAATAATATGTTCGAGGTTAGATACACTGCTTAGCCAAAACTCTCACTTACTCAGTTTTGCGTATAGCTTGTTGTACTAAAGAGTCTGAAGCATGGTCCATAAGTACTCCACATATTTCTCCTTGGTCTTTGCATACACCAAGATATCTTCAATGAACAGTACTACAAACTTGTCAAAGCACGACGGGAACATTCGATTCATCAAATTCATGAAAGCGACAGGGGTATTGGTCAATCAAAATAGCATAACTAAGAATTTATAGTAGCCATATCGAGTACGGAAGGCTAACTTTGGCACGTCATTTGGCTTGATCTTTAGTTGGTGGTATACCAAACAAAGATTAATTTTATTGAATACCGATGCGCCTTACAGTTGATCGAAGAGATCATCGAACCATCATTTTCTTCATAAATAGCACTGGTGTGCCTCATCGACATACACTCGGACGGATATACCTACGATCGAGTAGTTCTTGTAGTTAGACCTTCAGCTCTTTTAGTTTGACATGGGCCATTTGATACGGAGCTTTAGAAATTGGCCGAGTATCTAGAAATGTATCTCTAATGAACTCTATCTATCGGTCGGTCCGGCAGATCTTTCGAAAACACATCAGGAAATTATGCCCAAACGGAAATAGACTCTACATTTTCACAATCTCGCAGAGTGTCTAGAACGGATTCCAAGTACCCTTCATAGCCAAAATATATCATCCGTAGAGCAGATATTGCAAAAATAACCATGCAGGCGCTCAATGCTCTCGACGATAGAATGCACCCATAGAAAAGTATTGTCTTGCCAGGTAGACAAAATAAGACTTTCTATTCCGCACAATCAATGGTAGCCAAACAAGCGCCTAGCAAGTTCATCCGAGAATGATGTCGTAGTCCCTGATATCTAGAACTATCGCATTAAGTGACAATTTTCTTCCTCCGATACAAATACAGCCATCGTGATAAACTAGGTTAGCAGGCAAGTCCATGCCCGATGGGGTATTGACGCAAAGCTTTAAGCTTAATGGTGTCTGAGGAAATTCATTTTCTTTGGCAAAGTTCACTGATACAAAACTATATGTGGCACTAGAATCAAATAGTACTTGTGCAAGAACATTTTGAAAACTAATATACCTATCACTTTAGTGTTCGAGGCGAACGCCTCGTCCCGCGTCAATGCATAAACCCGACCTATAACATTTGAATGACGCTCTTATTATTGCGCAGGCCGATTTGCTTGGGGCGCATGAGCTATATTTTGCTGTTGAGGACGGCGATGAGGGAACCAATGGGTATTCTCAGGACAGTCACTGGCTAGATGATTCGAATAACGGTAGATAAAGCATACCATATTCTTACGTCGACAGTCGGTGACCGTGTGCCCTATTTTATTGCAGAAGGTATAATGTTGCCCTTGACCATGGCCCAGGTTGTGGCCCTGAGAATCGTTATTGTTTAGATGCTTATGAGCGTTGTCTCCATCTGTGTTACTAGGGTGCTTGTGATGAGAATGTTGCACAGCGCTGGGAGTAGTTAAAGAATATTACGGTTCTAGGACAGGGGCATGGTTAAATATTTCCCGTATTGTTTCATATTGAGTAGAGACTACGTGCACGTGAATTGCAGGACACAGGCCACCTTCAAATATTCAGGCTCTGTTTATCGTATTTTTTAGATAGGAGCTAGCAAACTTAGTGAACCGGTTAAACTCTGTAACATACTGCTTTACGGTTGTGCTTTTAGATGCATGAACTTGTTCTCCTTTTAATGACGAATGGGTGGAGGAATAAACTTCTCCTCGAATGTGCTACGGAAGGTAGCCTATAATACCGTCTCGCCTTCACCATCTTAGGAGAGAGATCTTCTATGTACATCCCACCAATTATGTGCATTCAGACGAAGTTGTAGTTGGGTACAGGCGACTAGCTTGATCTCAGGTACTTTTAGCAAATAAAAGTGATCTTAAATCTCGGCTAGCTAGTCTAGAGCCACGACAGGGTCCTCGGTCCCACGAAAATGTGTGTTGTAGACCTTCTTAAAGTCGGCAAATTCGAAGGTAGCCATATTCTTCTTCTTTGGAGCTTGAGGCATCTGGACATGAAGTGTTGGTTTCTCCGCCGGTGCCACTGTCGTTATAAAATGGTTGGAGGCAATGGTCTGAACGATCTATTATAGGGCATCTACCTTCTTCTGTTGGACCACGAACTGAGCTTCTAGAGTCTTTTCGAATTTGTCCTGTCAAGACTCGTCCCTCGCTGTTGCGTCTTAAGCATTTTCATCATCCGCTCAACTAGATCGACGGGTGGCGCAGGTCATTGGCTCTTAGAGCATGCCGAAGTGCCTGAAGTACTTGTGTTGTTCCTTGCGTTTAACCCATTCCTTCAAAAATAAAGAACTTGCATCAGTCTCATTGAGTATTACGGACTCACTGTATGGAACACATCTCATTTTGGCCAAATAATTTTAAGAGTTCAACTAGGAGGGACATGGTCATTTTATGAAAAAATTTCTGATATGAGGCCAAAGGATCTGAAGCCATACTCCGATACAAATACGTCATGCCCTGATTCCGCAGAATCGTTAATAGTCCCCCGGGTATGATGTCGTACGAGCGTAAGGAGAGGTCCCATAAGGCCTAGAATAATAATATATATATATAGAAACAAAACAGCATAGTGCGGAAGCAAATAACACACATAAAACAAAGAAAAGTTCTCTTTATTGATAATGTACATCTTTGTTACAAACTCGTGACTCAAAAGTAAATGGTTGCCGCACGGACTTACAAGAGAGATGCAAAATAAAATAGCCGTTCCATATATTACATCCCATAATAAAACTTTAAAAGGTAATAGAAACCTTCGGGCGAAGCTATTGCCTTGCCTCAAAGCTGTATAAGATGTTTGCACGAGCACCAAATAATTTCTACAAGCTTCAAAAGACACGAACAGAGTACGCCGAGTAATGGACTAGTTGGGGGAGAAGCTTCAACTCTTTGCTGCGTCGCCTTCGCTCGGGGAACCTGCTGCAAGCAGGGTCAGTTTTTGAAAAGTACCGGTAAGGGCAAGCTAACCCAACTAACCAAATCGATACAGTATTCATATGAAGCATACAAATTTTTATTATGGTCTATCTATCTTGCCTTAGTTCAAGTTACATCATATAATAGGATTTGAAATAACTGAAATAAATATGCCACCGTTCGGTAACTTTTACCCGTTCGTCTGAACCATCTGCACAAAACTTACCATGTTCTTCTCTGCCACGAAGATATAGTTAGCTTTCATAGTTTAAATATACAAACGTATGGGGTCACTAGCATAGCCAAACAGGGCGAGTTATAGTTAAGGTAGACGGTAATCCTTGCAGTCACGAGTAGATAGCTCCTTTGCAAATCCCGAACTCACCCGTACTAGGCCATTAGTACGACTATACTAACGTTTTGCCTAGGACAAATTGGTCCCGGTGCCCCAGTGACTGTTCATAGGAACCTTACACTTTGTGCACAAGTTGTTCGTGATCATGCATCATCTCAAACTGAATTATCAAACCAAGCATTTCAAGACAACAAGCATAAAATATAAGAATTCAGAAGAATTCTATAGCATAGCCCACCTGCTTAAGTTATTACATTTCAAGTTATGTACTACTCATTGCAAAATTATAGATGAATGTATTCTAGCTACAATTCAAACATAAAATAGATACATGCATAGAAAAAAAGCACGCAAAAATATGATGGTATGGTAATTTTTGTGTGACAAGCATAATTGTGTGATGTTTACTTATTATCTTGACTCAGTTATCATTTTTATGGTATCGTTGATCGAAACACAAAAATGAGTCATATATTTAGGAGTGAAGACTTGAAAGAAAGGAGCTAATCGAAGTTAAGACCACTCACTAGTTGGTGAATCTGGGGAGAGAAATGGAAGATCTTTAAAACTTTGCTTGCGCTTCACCTACACGATCACCTGCATGTACCAATAGACGATCAATATCTCCAGCCTCGTTCTCCAAGAGTTTGATACAAAATAAGAAATTCAAAGAAAGAAGACAAAGAAATACATTAAAACCGTTCAACAAAACGTAAGTCATAAAACCAACAAGAAAGCAACCAACCGGCATCGAAAATGGGCAAAGAAACCAATACAACGGAAAGGCCCCTTGCGACTCTGCCGCAGAGTCCTTTCTCGAGACACAATCCGCTGATATGAGACTTGATTCCGAAGAAACCAATACATAATAAGGAAAGGATCTTGATTCAATCTATCCAGATCGAACAATACTAAGTATTTTTTAGCCGCACTACCCGAACATGGGGAATATTGTACTACACATACTATGATCGGACACACTATACACACCCTACTAACTCCTACGATCCCATTACCAGTGAGTATATTCAACCTCTCTAACAATGCCTCAAACTCTAATCCAATGCATATCACAAATCTTGCATATATAAATGACTGAAATGCATAAAAATTAAACAGTGCCACAATAGGAAAAAGGCGACAAAAATTTTAACTGCAACTATGTCACCCGATGTCAAAGCTTCTTCCAAGGACAATGTGAATACTTGCCCTTTGCCCTGTTGCGCTCCTCGTTGTTGCCTCCCTTGGAAGTATTGTTGTGACCTTTGCTGGCCTTGCTGCTGATTTTGCAGCTGTTGGTATATCTGAGCTTGCATTGATAACATAGCTGAGCTAATGGCTGCACTACTACTGCTGGCCCCCTGTGCTGAACTGCCCCTAGTACTGGAAGTGCTAAAATCTGTTGGACTGACTCTTTTGGCCTCTACATCATAGCTCAAGCAAACCGATTGGTTTCCCTACACACATCTCTTGTGTGGCCTCACTTGCTACAATAAGTATAAAATACTGGTTCTTCTTGGCGTTGCTGGTGGTTCTGTTGCCTCGGCTGCTGTCCAGCTCGTGTTGTCACTGTTGAAATTTCCGTCCTCCGAGGCGCTGAAACCTGGATATGAATGCCCGGTGATGGTGGTGATATTCAGGGTACTCATCCTTCTCCTTCTCCTCCTCCACTCTGATCATGAGACCTCTTCTGTCCTTCCGTTCTTGGTGACAACCTCTATATGGTAAGCTTGTGCCTCCGAGCTGCTATCAATACTTCTTTATAAGTTTGATAGTCGTGTCCCTTAACCCATTATTGAATCTCCAGATAAAGTCCTTGTTGGAACCTCATTGCCCTATCCGACTCTGTGGCCACCATTGATGGAGCAAATCTGCTAAGCCTACAAAACTTTGTTACATATTCGTCTACAGTCCTACTGGCCTGTTTGAGACTGATAAAACTCTAATGGAGCTTATACCGTGCTACAACTCTAAATAGTTGGCCAAGAACTGAGTCCTGAAACATTCCCAAGGAATAGTACACCTTGAGCCAACTTCTACTAATGAAAACCAATCATAGGCGAGGTCTTCAAGCTGCAATCGAACCTGACCAACTTGTTCATCCGCTGGAACCTTCGTCACTGCCAGAATAACCTTAATATCTTGCAACCATGCGTCTGCTATGATGGCGTCCTCCGTGCCATCAAAGTACCTCGGGTTAAGTCAAAAAAATATAATCGACTCTGCCGAATCAGTCCTCCCGCCTCTTTCCATAGCCTTCTGTAAACCCTAACTCAATAAGATATTCTGCTTTTGTTATTGAAACTTTTAATATTGTTGTACTTTCATCTGATGCTGCTACGCAGCCATCATTCCCCAAGAATCTCGAATAATGCTGGGGTATCAAGTATCATTGGCATTGCTAGTACTACTGGGGGTTTATGGATATCAGGGGTTGGTTGATCAACATATCCAACTTCTGGTTCCACAATGCCAGCTTGCTCAACTACTGGGACTATCTGGATCTGACTCTGGGCTGGTGCTACCTCCCATTGTTGTCCAGGAAAACCCAGTCTTGCCAGGTCTGCTGCTCCAACAACTTAAAAAGCCCTAAATAAAGGATAAGAAACATCAAGAACCAGACGTGAAGGATCAAGTAGGCAAGCAGTTTTAACAGTTCAAGCATTGGAATCGAGGAAGACGAAGCAAGATATCAAAGGGGACATATTGGATTAAGACTCCTATGACCATAACACCCAATAAGTCTAAAAATATTGACATGTATGGGCCACCACTAAAACCTTATCACGCCCCAGTATCTAAATATAGAGACGGACATGGCCATCTATCCCATACAAGGTATAGAACGTCGTACGGAGATCACAGCTATAGCTAGACAAGGGAGTGCATACTACAAACAAGTCACTTAGGGTCACACAGAATATCTATTATCTCAATCAATCAAGTGAGGACAGTAAAATAGAACATGTTTGATATAGCAGTAAGGTGTCCCAAATGTGCTATCAAAATATTCTAGAAACCAACTCTACAAAATAAGAAGATGGCAGATTGTCGCTCCCTGTTCTGATATACGTATTTGGGATGTATTATTTCTTGCTTGTATGTTTATTAGATTGCATGGAGACTAGACTCATTCTTTGGTTTAGTGTGGTTTATAGTTTATTTTATGGGAAGGTTCAAGTTATAAGAGAATCCATGGTCTAAACCTTAAACCCTAGCTATATTACCCAACTTCTTTCTCTCTCTTCCCTTATTCTCCCTTCTTTCATTTTAGCAAGTACACCTTATATGATATAGAAAAACACTTAGATTTTAATCCTTGCACTTTTTTTACATTTTATTAGACTAATATATATACATTATGATTGTAAATACTTTTAATGTTTTGAGTTATCAGTTTTGATGGGTGGATGTGAGTAGATCTATATATTTAGTTTATGGTTTTCATGGGTTCCATAAGTTTTTTTTCGTTTTGATCTATTAAAATATGGTATTTTAGAAAACCAGTTTTTCTTAGGAGATATAGCATTCTATTTCAAGCGTTTTGGCTTTTGGTTGGCTTGATTTGGAGTTAAAATAAAAAATTTATGAAGGAAACAAGTTTTTGGTTTCTTGGAGCTTTTCCATGGCCGAACTTGTTGTTCTGGGACGATAAAGTACCATGCGGCCCAGCAACATGCACTCCATCATCATGTGCCCATATGTTGGATGCATGTCTGCTCTGTGCATGCATTCTAAAGTCATATACGTAGTACCTTGAACGCACAAAAATTTACTAAGGCCATATTCCATACTCCCATGTAGCTAGGAGACTATACGACCACCAACCACACGTCTCTTCTTTTGGGTGCATGACTTTTGTTACTTTGCACAGCTTTTTATGATTTATTCTTATTTTCCTAACATTTTTGGTTTGTTACATCAAGTCACATCAGTCACTTTTCTGACTTCTATTTATTTCTCGTCACTTATCACTTGCCTCGATGATTGGACTTTGCTTCTCTATGCGCACCATATTCTATGTGCCCCTGATACTCATGAGCCCTGATCGACCAAGCGGCCTTGATATTCATGCACGCATGTGCCCCCTATATTTTTATTGAATTGATTTGGTTTGAATATTTTATTAGACTTTTGATTCATATGTAATCTTTATGACTGTGAGAGTATTAGACCCACCTGTGCGTCTGACCCGTCTATACGCCCAACCCGACCATGTGTATAGTTGAACCATGTGCTAAGTGACTATACCTCCTATGTGTATGACTTATCTTATGTTTTGCAATGTAATAGAACTCATGTGATTTATTGTAATTGGTGACTTGACTCGACCACGTATATTCGTGCTGATACACTTACTACGTGCTCTGTGTTCCTACGTGATTATATTACATGTTTACATAGAAGGGTACCAACGTGCTACACGACATGTGATAATACGATTCCTCCAAGCATGGACAAAATGGTTTAGTCAATTTTCAAGCGTGGCTAGGACTTGTTTGATTGTTGCATCATGCTAGGGCGAATCAAAATTGGGCTGCCAAGTGACAAAGTGGATTCTTATCTAGCATGTCCGTACTACGATGCGACATATAAGGGAAATGTTATGTGCCCACACCATAAGATTTCTGTAATAATAGGGTTAACTAGGCAACTAAAATATGTAGAGCATTATGAGAGACGGAATCTCAAGATCGTGCTTAACTAGCCACCCCAAAACAATTATATAGGGTATAAAAGCTAGCCCCATGGATGTTGTTTAAATTCTCATTAGTGGATGGCAATATTCGACTATTATATTTTACTATGTGTTCTATGCGATCTTAGCACGGCGGCCTTACGAGGGACCGGTGCATAAATTCGATGTGCTATGTGGTGATTCATAGCTCGGCTGGCCCTGCTAGCACATGGCTTGATCTGATGATTTCTATTATACTAGTGGCTTCCTTAATCACAGCTCATTATTATACATTTTTCTCTTTTGGACGTTTAGCCACTGGCACTTGTTAGCCGTAAATATGGACATTTAGTTTCCTTACATGATTATAATTAATCCGACTATAACTGATCATGGTCATGTACTTTTCCTACTCTGTCAGCTTCTTATTTTGAACATCTGGTTTCTAAAATGTTTTGGTAAGACGTTTAGGATGCCTTACTTCCTTGTCATGTATATTCTACGTTTACTATCCTCGTTTGACTGATTGAGATATTATATGTTCTATGTCACCATAAGTGACTTGCTTGTAGAATGTACCCCCTATCTTGGTACAGCCGTGACAACCGTACGATATTTTATACCTTGTACGGGGTAGCTGGCCATGTCCGTCTCCATATTTCAGTACTAGGGCATGACATGGTTTTAGTGGTAGCCCATGAGGGTCTATATTTCCAGACTTGTGGGATGTTATGGTCATAGGAGTCTCAATCAAGTACGTCCCCTTTGACACCTTGCTTCGTCTTACTCGATATCAATGGTTGAAATGTTAAAATTGCTTCCATACTTGATCCTTCCCGTCCTGTTCTTGATGTTTCTTGTGCTTTCTTTAGGGCTTCTTCAGTTGCTGGAGCTGCAGGCATGGCAGGACAGGGTTTCTTTGGGCAAAAATAGGAGGTAGCACTTGCTTAAAGTCAGATCCGGATAGAGCAAATAGTTGAGAAAAACTGGCACAGTTGAACCAGAAGTTGGACATGTTAAGAAATGAACCACTAAGATTCACGTACCCCCAATAGTACTAGTTGTACCAACGGTACTTGATACCCAACATTATTAGAGATCATCTAGGGAATGATTGTGACGCAGCAGCATAAGATAGCGGTGCAATAATATCAGTAATTTTAATAACAAGATCATAATGCCTTATTGAGTCTTGGTTTACAGACGGTTCTGAAAAAAGGCAGAATGACTGATTCGAGGGCATCAATTATATTTTGTCAATTTTATCCGAGGTACTTTGATGGCACGGATGATGCCAACACAGCAGACACATGGTTACAAGATATTGAGGTTATTCTGCCATCGACGAAGGTTCCAACTGATGAACAAGTTGACCAGGTCTGACTGCAGCTTCAATACCTTTCCCATGACTGGTGGGCATCAGTTAAGGTTGGCTTGAGGTGTCCTATCTCTTGGGACAGTTTAAGGACTTGGTTTTAGACAAAGTATTTTTGAGTCATCGTACAATATGATCTTCAACAAAGGTTT
The DNA here is from genome assembly GCA_036927795.1 of Iris macrosiphon. Taxonomy (NCBI): domain Eukaryota; kingdom Viridiplantae; phylum Streptophyta; class Magnoliopsida; order Asparagales; family Iridaceae; genus Iris; species Iris macrosiphon. The sequence continues at coordinate 152,194,931 of JAYESA010000019.1, read as the reverse complement.
ATCGGTCTCAAGTAGGCCGGTAGGACTGTGGACGAATATACAACATAATTTTATAGGCTGAGTAGATTTGCTCCGACCATGGTGCTACGGAGTCGGACATAGTGATGAGGTTCCAGCAAGGACTTCATCTGGAGATTCTATAACTGGTAGAGAGGCACGACTACCAGACTTATGAGGAAGTATTGATAGCAATTCGGAGGCATGAGCTTAATATGCAGAGGTTGTCGATGAGGACAAGAGGCCAAAAGATGTTTCATGCTCAAAGTGAAGGAGTTAGAGGAGTACCCCGGATATCAGTACCATCACCTAGCATTCATATCCATGATTCGGTGATACGGAAGATGACAGTTTCGACAGTGACACTACCATCTTGGCAGCAGCCGAGACAGCAACAATAGCAGCAGCGCTAGGGAGCACTGATGTGATGTTCTTACTAGGGCAAGGGAGGCCACACTAGAGACATAGTGCCCCATTCCCCCTGTTCGGGGGGCGCGGCCAAAAAATACTTGGTATCGTTTGATCATGACAGATTGAATCAAGATCCTTTCCTCGTTATGGATTGGTTTTTTCGAAATCAAGTCCCGCATTTAGCGGATCTTGCCTCGAGGAAGGACTCTACAACAAATTTGTGAGGGACCTTTTCGTTGAGCTGGTTTCTTTTTCCATTTTTGATACCGCTTGAATTCTTTCTTGTTGGTTTTGTGACTTGCGTTTTCTATACCGGTTACGATGGATTTTATTATCTTCGTTCTTTGAATTTCATATTTCGTATCAAACTCTTGGAGACCTAGGCAGGAGATATTGATTAGCCGTTGGTGCGTGCAGGTGATCATGTAGGCAACACGCAAATAGAGTCTTAAAGATATCCCCTTTCTCTCCCCCGATTCACCAACTTGTGAGTAGCCTTACCTTCAATTAGCTCCCTTCTTCCAAGTTTTCACTCTTAAAAATTTGACTCACTTGTGCGTTCCGATCAACGATACCATAATAATGATAACTGAGTCAACATAATAAGAATAAAACTTGAAACACTTATGCTTGTCACACAAAAATTACCGTACGATCATATTTTAGAGTACTTGTCCCCTATGTATGTAGCTATTTTATGTTATAATTGTAGCTAGAATTCATTCATCTATAATTGTGTAATGAGTATTTTATAACTTGAAATGTGATAACTTGAGCATGTGGGCTATGCTATGGAATTCTTTTGAACTCTTATACTTTATGCTTGTTGTCTTCAAATGCTTGGTTTGATAATTTATTTTGAGAATACATGGGGCACCGAAACCGATTCGTCATAGGCGAAACATTAGTATAGTCATGTTAATGGCCTAGCACGGGTGAGTTTGGGATTTGCAATGGAGCTATCTGCTCACGATCGCAAGGATTACCATCTACCTTAACTATAACTCGTCTTGTATGGCTATGCCAGTGACCCCATATATGCGTATATTTAAATTGTGCAAGCTAACTATGTCTTCACGGCAGGGAAGAACATAGTAAGTTTTGTACAGGTGGTTCAGATGAACTGGTAAAAGTCATCGAACGGTGGCATAATTAATTCAGTTATTTCAAATCCTATTGTATGTTGTAACTTTAACAAAGGCAAGATAGATAGACTATAATAATAATTTGTATGCTTTACATGAATATTGTGTCTATTTGGTTTGTTGGGATACCTCGTCCTCACCGGTAATTTTCAAAGTACTGACCCTCGTTGAAGCAAGTTCCCCGAGCAGAGGCGACGTGTTGAGGAGCTGAAGCTTCTCCCCCCCAACTATTCTATTTCTTGGCGTACTCCGTTCATGTCTTTTAAAGCTTTTACATATCGTCCGGAGCTCGTGCACACATCTTATGCAGCTCTGAGGCAAGGCGATAGCTTCGTCCGAAGGTGTCTATTATCTTTTGAAGTTTTAGTAAGGGATGCAATATAAGGAACGACTATCTCATTTTGCATCCCTCTTGTAAGCCCGCATGACACCACTTTACTTTTGAGTCAAGAGTTTAAAAGAAAGATGAACATTATTAATAAAGAGAACTTTTATTCATTTCATATGTGTTATTAGCTTCCGAACTCTGTTGTTGTATTTCTATATACATATTATTATGCTAGGCCTTATGTGGGACATGACATTTTGGTATCAAATTACAATATCAGATCCTTTGGCCTCGTGTCAGAAAAGTTTTCATAAAATGACCCCGTCCCTTCCAATTGAACTCCTGAAATCATTTGGCCAAAATGAGATGCGTTCCATACACTGAGTCCGTAATACTCAATGAGACTGATGCAAGTTCTTTATTTTTGAAGAAATGGCTCAAAAATAAGGAACAACGCAAGTAGAAGCGCAAGTGCAAGCAAGTACTTAGGGCACTTCGGCGAGCTCCGAGAGCTAATGACCTGTGCCCACCATTGATCCAGTTGAGTGAATAATAAAAATGCTTGAGGTGCAGCAGCGAACGGACGAGACTCGACAGGACAAATTCAAAAAGAATCTAGAAGTTTATTTCGCGGTCCAACAAAAGTCGGTAGATGCCCTACAACTGATCATTCAGACCATTGCCTCCAACCATTCTGCAATGACAGCAGCACCGGTGGAGCAACCAATACTTGATGTCGAGATTCCTCAAACCCCAAAGAAGAAGGATGTGACTACCTTAAACTTTGTCGACTTCAAAAAGGTCTACAACATGCCTTTTCGTGGGACCGAGGACCCCATCGTGGTTCTAGATTGGCTAGCCAAGATTGAAGATCACTTTAATATGCTAAAAGTACCCGAGATCAAGCAAGTCACCTGTGCCCAACTCCAACTTTGTCTGAATGCGCACGATTGGTGGGATGTACATTGAAGATCTCTATCCGAAGATGGTGAAGGCGAGACGATCTCCTGGGCTACCTTCCGTAGTGCGTTCGATGAGTAGTTTATTCTCCCACCAGTTCATCGTACAAAGTAGAATGAGTTCACGTGTCTACAATAAGGAAGCATGACCGTGAAGCAGTATGTCACAGAGTTCAACCGACTCACCAAGTTTGCTAGATCCTATCTACCCAATACGGTGAGCTGATCCAAAAGATACAAAGGTGGCCTCCGTCCTTTAATTCATGCACATGTAGTCTCTCCTCAACATGAGATGATACGGGAAGTCCTTAACTATGCCCTCATCCTGGAACTGAAATATCCTTCAACAACTCCCGGCATTGTGCATTATTCTCATCACAACCGCCCTAGTAACACATGAGAAAAAAATGCTCATAAGCGTCCAAACAATGGCGGTTCTCAGGGCCATAATCTGGGGCATAGTCAAGGGTTTTATTGTACCTTCTGCAATAAAAAGGGGCACACGGTCATCGACTGTCGCCATAAAAATAGGGTATGCTTCATCTATGGTCATTCGAGTCATCTAGCCAGTGATTGTCCTGAGAATACCCATTAATTCCTCATCCCTGTCCTCAACAGGAGAATCCAACTCAGGGTTCCCAAGCAAATTGACCTTCACAGCAACAAAAGCGTCATTTGAATGTTGTGGGCTGACGCGGGATGAGGCGTTCACCTCGGACACCATAGTGATAGATATATTACTTTTGAATATTAATCCTACACGAGTGCTATTTGATTTTAGTACCACATATAGTTTGGTCTCGACGAACTTCGCCAAAGAAAATAAATTTTTTCAGACATCGTTAAGCTAAAATCATAGCTTCAGTACCCCATCGGGCATGGACTTGCCGGCTAACTCAATTTGTGGAAACGGATATATTTGCATCGAAAAAAGGAAATTGCCACTCGATGCGATAGTTCTAGACATCAGGGACTGCGACATCATACTGGGGATGGGTTGGCTCGGCGCTTGTTCGGCTACCATTGATTGTGCAAAAAAAAGTCGTGTTTCGTTTACCTGGCGAGTCTAAATTCTACTACGCATGTAATCCATCATCGAGAGCGTCGAACGCTTTCCTGGTTATTTCTGCAATGTCTGCTCGACGGATGATATATTTTTACTATGAAGGGTAATTGGCGTCCGTTCGAGACACTCAGCAAGATTGTGCAAACATAGAGCCTACTTCCGTTTTAGCAGAATTTCCTGATGTGTTCCCAAAAGAGTTGCCCGACATGCAGCCTGACCAAGAGATAGTGTTCACTATAGATACATTTCTAGATACTCGACCGATTTCCAAAGCTTTATATCGAATGGCCACTGCTGAACTAAAGAAGCTGAAGGTCCAAATATAAGAACTGCTTAATTTTTGAAGAAAATGGATGGTTCGATGAGGCTTTGCATAGACTGCCGAGAATTAAATAAATTTACCATCCGAAACAAGTACCCCCATCCCAGAATCGATGACCTTTATGATCAACTGCAACGCGCATCGCTATTCTTTAAAATTGATCTTCATTCAGGCTACCACCAACTGAAGATAAAGCCAGAGGACATGCCGAAGTCAGCCTTCCATACTCGTTATGGCCACTAAAAATTCTTAGTTATGCCATTTGGATTGACCAATGCCCCTTCCGCCTTCATGGATTTTATGAATCGAGTGTTCCGGTCGTGCCTTGACAAGTTTGTTATAGTGTTCATTGATGATATCTTGGTGAATTCATGGAGCAAGGAGGAATATGAGGACGACTTGCGGACTGTTCTTCAGACTCTTTGAGACAACAAGCTATACGCAAAACTGAGTAAGTACGAGTTTTTATTAAGCATGGTACCTTTCCTCGGGCATATCATTTATGTGGGAGGCATTTCAGTAGATCCAAAGAAAATTGAATCAATTTTTGAGTGGAAGCAACCCGCATCAGTCAGTAAAATTTGATGCTTTCTTGAGTTAGAGGGCTACTACAAACGGTTCGTGAAAGACTTTTCTACAATTGCTTTGCCCTTGACTCGTCTCAATTAGAAAGGAGTCACATTTGAGTGGTCTGTCGACTATGAGGCTTAATTTCAGGAATTAAAGCAGCGTCTCGTCTCTTCTTCGATACATGCACTTTCGAACGAGAATATGAGATTCTAAATCTTTAGCGACACCTCAGGCCAGAGCTTGGGAGTTGTGCTCAGGCAAAAAAATAAGGTGATAGCTTTTAATTTAAGACAATTGAAGCCGCATGAGAGCAAATATTCGACACATGATCTATAACTCGCCGTAATCGTGTTCGCATTGAAGTTGTGGCGACCCTACCTTTATGGTGTGGCTTGCCAAATTTTCACTGATCACCAGAGCCTCAAGTATCTTTTCACTCAGTCGGACCTAAACCTACGACAAAGGCATTGACTAGAACTGAACAAAGACTATGACTTGTCGATCAACTATACACCAGGCAAAGAAAATATTGTAAAGGATGTGCTAAGTTGAGTATTTACGGGATCTCTATCCGTCAACAATATGCTACAAAAAGAATTGGAGAGTATAAGTATTTTGCTGCTATTTCGATATCGAGGTGGACCGATTGGGGGATCGCTAGCTTAGTTACTCCTTGAACCAAACCTGATAAAAATGTCAAGTTCGCTCAGACGAACGACCCGTTCTTATTGAAGATGCGCGAGCAAATTTTAGCAGGAAAGGCGACCAAATTTGTATTGGATGAAAGTAGAATGTTACGGATAATAGAAAGACTTTCGTGCCCAACAATACAGAAATCAGAAAGAAGATCCTCACGGAAGCTAACTACGCGACCTATGTATCATATCCAGAAAGTATGAAGATGTATCAGGACCTCCGCACGATCTTCTGGTGGCACGGCATGAAGAAAGATGTGGTGCTCTTCCTGTCAAAATGCTTGTCTTGTCAGAGAGTAATGGTCGAGCACCAGAGGCTGGATGAAGAGATGCAAAACCTTGCTATCCCATAGTAGAAATGGGACCATATCACGATGGACTTTATTATTGTCTTGCCAAAGACGCAACGGACAAACGATATTCTATGGGTTATCGTCGATCGATTAACCAAGTCATCATACTTTATTATAATCAAAGTTACTTGGAACATCGATCGCCTGGCTTAGATATACCTTGATGAGATAGTTCGACTATAAGGCATGCCAGTGTCAAGTATTTTAGATCAGGACGGACGATTTTTATCATATTTCTGGGAAAGCTTTCAGTCAGCTATGGTGACCAAGTTAAAGTTTAGTTCAGCGTACCATCCTCAAAATGACGACCAAACGGAGTGGGAGAACAAGGTACTTAAAGATATGCTACCTTTGTTTGATCGAATCAAAGTCTAGTTGGGACGTCCATCTACCATTGGCAGAATTTGCATACAATAATAGTTACCAGGCCAGCATTCAAATGGCTCCGCACGAGGCTTTTTATGGGCAAAAGTGCAGATCGCCTATAAGTTGGCATAAAGTTGGCGAGTGACAGATCCTTGGCCCGGAGCTAGTAGAGCAGACAGTTAAGAAGGTTCGGCTGATCAGAGAGCAATTAAATATGGCCTAAAGTAGAAATAAGAGTTATAATGACATTCACAAACTGTAAGACCGTGTATGGCAACTCTAGAGGGGGGTGAATAGAGTTTATGTATGCAGCAGAATAAAATTACTTGTTAAAATATAATTCTATGGCGTGCAATGGTGATCAACTACTAGCAGTTAGAATATATCTTATGTGTAAGAATACTATTATCAGTATTATGAATATATGCAGTAGAGTAAGAGATAAAGCAAACGCAAACACCAAGATGTATACTGGTTTCCCTCTGAGAGGACTAGTCCAGTCCTGAGAACTCAAACTCAGAGTTGTATCCACTATAATCAACAATAGTGAATCATAAGCTTTGATCTGAAGGATTGTCACTTTATTACACCACAATTTTTAATCCAAAGTCTCGGAACTTCACAGCTTAAGAGAGAGTAACTAATTTTAACAAAGCTCTTTATAACTCAGAAGACTTCTAGACCGAGATCGCACTTGGCACTAGGAAGGCTAGAGAGTTGCTCTTTAGATGGGATGGTTAAAGCTTAGGGGGTTTGCTCAGAATAGGATAGAAGACTAATAAATAGTATAGTAGTTGTCCTTGTTGTGTTGTTGTCTTTGGAGTAAAGAATTCTAATCCTATTTATAGGATATAGGCAAATAGAATTCGGTTAGAATTCGGTTAAGGTTTAATTTAAATTTCCAACCGTTGGGCCATGAAATCAGAAGCTATTGAACTGGTTGATTTTATACCAAAAGGGTAACCGAGTTCGGTACGAGTTTGGCCCGAGTTTGGTCTCCTAGTATAGTAGACTTTGTAAATGAATGTGACTTGATTTGGTATATAGGTTCTTTGGTTTATTTGAGTGGACTAAGTATTTGGGTATAGGTAGTTGGGATTTGCCAGTGTGACTCATCGTGTATCAGTCCTAGACTCAAATAAATAAAAGATTATATTTGAATTTGAAACTAATAGCTATTGCAGAGTCTTACTTTGGTACTGACAGAGTTGATATGCTTTGCATCGAGTATCTGCTTCATCTGTAATTTGGATCTGATTCATCTGATGTTTGATGATTATCAGAATCAGGTTGACTGTGACCACTTTAGAACATAATATTGAATAGAAGGACCCTTTTTAGGCTATTTAATAATAATTGATGGAAGGACACATAAGAGCATAATATTGATGTTTGACGATTCATCTGATGTTCGACGATTACACCTTGTTGACAAAATAACCCTTTTAGGTTATTTAACAATAATTTTTATACCTTTAGAGCATAATATTGAAGAATTATTTAACAAGTTTTTTCTTCATATACAGTTTAAGAACAATTAAAATATTATATTTAATGATTATAGTATACTTTTATAAATATGAAAATTGTGTTACCATAATGACTTAATAGTCATGTTTTTGTTTGTTGGTGTAATTGCCATGAGAATATCCATTTATCTTTTTGCAATCACCAACTTTCTTCTTTATCATTACGTCTTGCCGCAAATTGTTCCACCTATATAATTAGAATAAGACTCTGGTATCCCGGGTTTGGATCTGTATTTGTTAGCTTTAGGAATCCACTTATACATATTCATATCAACCAATTTTCTAGTCTTACACTGATGTGTAATCTGTCCTTTTAGACCACAATAATGACATATATCATGGCTATTTTAGAAGGATGAGTATGTAAAGTGGTGTGACGTGTCTTGCATGGATATTTGTAAAAAAATGCATGTTTCTGTGAAGTATGTTGTGTTCTACATGCATGATAGTGTGGAGCATTTGGTTTGCTTGCCGGTATCTTGTTGTGAGTGCTCTTTTGTTTAGCCAAGTGTCTCGTATTAGACTGAGTAGTAGGTTGTACGACCTGCTTTCCAATATAATCTCTAACTTTTTAGATGTGGCATATAAATCATCATATTTAGCAATAAGAGCATCTATCTTAAGTGAGGTATTAGACTACTTCTTCTTTTCCTGTTTGAAGTCTTCCTTAAATTTAGTATTTTCTTGATTGCTTTCATCATAGAAGTTTTCTCTAGCTTCCTTAAGTAAGCAAATAAGTTGATCTTTCTTAAGCTGATAAGATTTGATATATTTTTGAGCTTGCTTCCCGCGGGTTAACCTTCGGTTCGCCTCTGTTAATCCAAGACTTATTTATTTCTAAGCTTATTATAGTCTTCAAACAAATCATTAAAAGCATCAGATAATTCGTCATACAAAATATCTTTTGTTAGTGAGTCATTATTTAACTCGCTTACCATTAAGCACAAGTCTATCGTATGTTGAACGTTTTTGTCAATCTCGTACTGGATGCTTGCATTAATTGCTAGACTTTTACATGGACATAAGTTTGCAATATCTTCTTCCTTGTTGTCATCAATGTTGTATTGAATGTCAACATCTTTCTTTGTACTTATAGCTTCTTTATTTTTGTATAAGCTTGCAATATCATGAGGTTCTTCTTCAACTTCTTCTTTGTCTCCATAAGTTGCTTCCAGCATTATCCATATGTCATATAATGTTTTGGACTTGGAGATATATTTGAATTCGACTTCTCCTAGAGTGCACTATAGTATGTACATTGCCTTTGCATCTTCGCTTGCTGCTTTCTTTTCATCTTCAGTATATTCACTATCTACTTTGTCAAATTTTTTGTAACAATTAGTAATGTAAGTCCATAAGTTAAAGCCAAGAGATTTTAGAAAAGCACTCTTATATATTTTCTAAAATAGATAGTTAGTGCTGTTAAAAACATGTGGCTTATCAAGTAGTTTGCTTTCACCATTGATGGGAAATAGTGGTATTGTTATTGCCATATGTTATACTCTTTGGATATTAATCCGATAATCAAGAGAACTTACAGTAGTTCTTATATAAAGAATATCAGCTCTGATATAATTTAGAAACATAAGATATCAGTAATATCTATATAAAGAGAGTGCATGTTCTGATACTAATTGGAAGAGTAGTGGGATCAGAAACTAATTAAGAGACTATATGCTCTAATACCAATTATAGAGAATTTATATCAGTAATAGTTCCAATATAAGAGTACCTGCTCTGATTGTAGGAATAAATTATATCAGTAACTAAATAAGAGACTATCTGTTCTGATTCCTATTGTAGGAGCAATTTGGATGAGCAAAATTTCCTATATAAAAGTAAAAGTTCTAATGTAAGAGTAACCGCTCTGATACCAATTATGGGAGCAATTGGGATCACAAACTAAATAAGAGATTATTTGTTCTGGTACCAGTTGTGGGAGCAAATAGTATTAGTAAAAGTTCTGCTATAAGAGTACCTGCTCTGATACCAATTGTAGGACCGTGTATGGAAAATCTAGAGGGGGTGAATAGAGTTTATGTATGCAACAAAATAAAATTACTTGTTAAAATATAATTTTATGGCATGCAATGGTGATCAACTACTAGCAGTTAGAATATATTTTATGTGTAAGAATACTACTAACAGTATTATGAATATATGTAGTAGAGTTAGAGAGAAAGCAAACGCAAACACCTCGATATATATTGGTTTCCCTATGTGGGGACTAGTCTAGTCCCGAGATCACAAGCTCGGAGTTGTATCCACTATAATCACAAATAGTAAATCACAAGCTTTGATTGAAGGCTACCGCTTCTTTACACCACGAGTTATGATCCAAAATCTTGCAACTTCACATCTTGAGAGAGAGTAACTAATTTTAACAAAGCTCTTTATAATTCAGAAGACTTCTAGACCGAGATCGGACTTGGCACTAGAAATGATAGGGACTTGCTCTTTAGATGGGAAGGTTAAAGCTTAAGGGGTTTGCTCACAATATGATAAAAAACTAAGTAATAGTAGAGTAGTTGTCCTTGTTGTGTTGTTGTCTTTGGAATAAAGAATTTTAATCATATTTATAGGATATAGGCAAACCGAATTCGGTTAGAATTAGGTTAGGGTATAATTCAAATTTCCAACCGTTGGGCCAAGAAATTAGGAGCTATTGAACTAGTTGTTTTCATACCAAAAGGGTAATCAAATTCGGTCTGAGTTCTGCATGAGTTCTGCCCGAGTTCGATCTCCTAGTACGGTAAACTTTGTAAATGGATGTGGCCTTATTTGGTGGATAGGTTCTTTGGTTTTTTGAGTGGACTAAGTATCTGGGTATAAGTACTTGGGATTTGCCAGTGTGACTCAGCGTACATCAGTCTTAGACTCAAATAAATAAAAGATTATATTTGAATATGAAAGAAATAGCTATTGCAGAGTCTGACTTTGGAACTTACGGAGTTGACATGCTTTGCATCGAGTATCTGCTTCATCTGTGTTTTGGATCTGATTCATCTGATGTTTGACGATTATCAGAATTAGGTTGACTGTGACCACTTTGTGTCAACACAAATGACCCCTTGAATTTAAATCTAGTAATTACATGTTTTTCAAGGTCACGTCAATACGAGGAGTTACGATATTTTAAGTAAAATGGAAGCAAGTTCTCAATTTTTTTGTCCGTTTGAGATTCTCAGGCGAGTCGCCCCAGTTGCATATCAAATTGCCCTACCACCGAGCCTATCAGACATACAAGATGTCTTTTACATATCATAGTTGTAGAAGTACGTGCAAGATCTGAGTCACGTAGCAAATTTTGGTCTGCTAGGTTTGCAAGCAGACTTGAACTATAAAGTAGAACCTGTGCAGGTCATCGATCGAATGGATAAGCACCTCCAGAATTGTTCAGTCCTGCTCATTCGCGTACTCTGGCAGAATAATATGGTCGAGGAGTCGACCTGGAACTCATATCATATATGAAAGAAAAGTTTTCCTCATTATTTTCTTAGGGTAGGTTCCATTTCTATGTTTCGAGGACGAAAATTTTTATTAGATGGTTAAGATGTAGTGCCTCGTTCTCCCTGTTCGAGGAGCGCGCTAAGATGTACTTTGTATCGTTCGATCGGGACAGATTGAATCAAGATCATTTTCTTGTTATGGATTGGTTTCTTTGAAACCAAGTCCCACATTCAGCGGATCGTGCTTCGTGGAAGAACTCGGCGGCAGAGTCACGAGGGGCTATTCTGTTGTACTGGTTTCTTTGCCCGTTTTTGATGGCGCTTGCTTGCTTTCTTATTGGTTTTGTGACTTTCATTTTCTTGAATGATTTTGCTAGATTTTATTGCCTTTGTTCTTTTAATTTTGTATTTCGTATCGAACCCTTGGAGATCGAGACAAGAGATATTCATCATCTGTTGGTATGTGCAGGTGATCGTACAGGCGATACACAAGTGGAGTCTTGAAGATCTTTCCATTATTTCCCCCAATTTACCAACTTGTGAGTGGCCTTACCTTCGATTAGCTCCCTTCTTCCAAGTCGTCACTCATAAAAATGTGACTCGCTTGTGCGTTCTGATTAATGATACCATAATAATGATTACTGAGTCAAGATAATAAGAAGTAAACTTGAAACACTTATGCTTGTCATACATAAATTACCGTACGATCATATTGTTGCATTCTTGTCCGCTATGCACGTAGCAATTTTATGTTACAATTGTAGCTAGAATTAATTTACCTATATTTATGCAATGAGTTGTGCATAACTTGAAATATGATAACTTGAGCAGGTGGGCTATGCTATGGAATTCTTCTGAACTCTTATAATTCATGCTTGTTGTCTTGAAATGGTTGGTTTGATAATTTAGTTGGAGACGATGCATGGTCACGAACAAATTGTGCATAAGGTGTAGGGTTCTTGTGAACGGTCTCTGGACATCGGAACCGATTTGTCCTAGGCAGAACGTTAGTATAGTAGTGCTAATGGCCTAGCACGGGTGAGTTCGAAACTTGCAACGGAGCTTCGAAACTTGCAACGGGGCTATCTGCTCGCAATCGTAAGGATTACCATCTACCTTAACTATAACTCGTCATGTATGGGTATGCCAGTAACCCCATATTTGTTTATATTTAAACTGTGCAAGTTAACTGTCTTCATGGCAGGAAAATATAGTAAGTTTTGTGCAGGTGGCTCAGACGAACGGGTAAAAGTCACTGAATGATGCATAATTATTTCAGTTATTTTAAATCATATTATATGCTGTAACTTGAACTATGACAAGATAGATAGACCACAATAATAATTTGTATGCTTCACATGAATACTGTGTCGATTTGGTTAGTTGGGTTAGCTCGCCCTTACCGGTACTTTTTAAAGTACAGACCCTAGTTGTAGCAGGTTCTCCGAATGGAGGCGATGCGGCGAGAAGCTGAAGTTTCTCCCCCCTCCCAACTAGTCCATTACTCGCCGTACTCTGTTTGTGTCTTTTAAAGAATATACAAATCATCCCGAGCTCATGCACACATCTTATGTAACTCTGAGGTAAGTGGATAGCTTCGCCCGAATGTGTCTATTATCTTTTAAAGTTTTAGTAATGGATGAATTAATGTATGAAATGGCTATCTTATTTTTTGTCCCACTTGTCAGCCTGTACAGCAGCCCTTTACTTTTAAGTTAAGAGTTCAAAACAAAGTTGTACATTATCAATAAAGAGAACTTTTCTTTGTTTCATATATGTTATTAGCTTCTAAACTTTGCTATTGTGTCTCTATATATATCATTATACTAGGCCTTATGCAAGCACGCCTTACACTAGCATGACATCATGCCCGAGGGACGATTAGCGATTCTACGGAATTGGGATATGACAAAAGATGTTTATAGGGCAGCAAATAGGTTATTTATGAAGTAAGGTAGTCCAAATCACCGGATTGCCAATTGTTCGATGATGTAGAGGCTAGGAGGGCTAGTCCAACTGTTGCCAACACTGCCAGCACCAGTGGCAGTTCAGCACAGAGGGTGGATGATAGCAGTACGTCTATTATCTCATCGTCCATTACTGACGCAAGTACAAATGTACCAATAGCAGCAGAATCAATAGTAGGGCCAACAAAGGCCACAATAATGCTTCTAAGGGAGGCAACAACAAGGAGCGCAGCAGGGCCAAGGATAAGCATTCACTTTGTCCCTAGAAGAAGCTTTGGCATCAAGTGACGTGATGGCAGATAACATCTCTGTCGCATCTTTTTCTACTGTAGCATTATTTGATTCGGGTGCATCTAATTTATTTATAACTGTGCGATTTGCGACATGTATTAGATTGGAGTTTGAGGCATGGCCAGAGAGGTTGGATATACTCACTGGTAATGGGCTCGTAGAAGTTAGTTGAATGTGTATAGTGTGTTCAGTCATAGTTTACGGGGGCATTCATTACTTACACGGTTGATCAAGTTCCCTATGGGGAACTTTGATGTTATCCTAGGCATGGACTGGCTGAGAGACAATCATGCTATGATAGATTGCCAAAGAGGTAGGGTATTATTTAGTATCCCAGGCACGAAATACTTTGCCTTTAATAAATCCGTGGGAGACCAACATGAAAAGATGATCAAAGTGGCAGCAATAACAAAAGTATAGCTTCCCGAGATAGTCAAGGAGTTTTTAGTCCCAAAAGAACTTACAGGATTACCCCCAGTAAGAGATATAGAGTTTTATATAGAATTTATCCCTGGAGCAGGACCTATATCCTGTAAGGTTAACATGATGGCACCATCCGAACTGGACAAGTTGTACTAATACGTAGAATAGCTGAAGGAAAAAAAGTTTATCCGACCAAGTAGATCACCTTGTGGAGTGCCAGCGGTTCTAGTAAAGAAGAAGGATGGGTCAACACAGTTGTGTATCGACTAGAGATAAGTGAATAAAGTTACAGTGAAGAACAAGTATCCATTATCAAGAATTGATGATTTATTTGATCAGTTAAGCAAAGCTAGGGTTTTCTCCAAGATCGACATCCGGTAAGGATAGCGTCAAATAAGAGTTCGGGAGCTAGACATACCCAAGATATCATTTAGGTCATGATATGGGCATTACGAATTCTTAGTTATGCCATTAGGACTAACAAATGCTCTGACAGGATTTATGGATCTGATAAACCGCATCTTCATATCGTACCTAGATCAGTTCGTGGTAGTTTTCATAGACAACTTTCTGGTCAACTCCATTAGCAAAGAGGAGCACGATAAGCATCTTCGAAAGATCTTACAGATTTTAAGGAAACACTAGTTGTATGCAAAGCACAACAAGTGCGAGTTTTGGTTAGATCATGTATCGTTCTTTGGATACATTATCTTGGAAGCAGGAGTGGTAGTAGATCCGAAAAAGGTTGAGGTCATAAAAAGTTGGCAAGTTCCTAAGACGGTAGCTGAAGTGCGTAGTTTTCTGGAGTTGGCAGGATATTACAGGAGGTTCTTGGAAGACTTTGCAAGGATTTCAGCACCATTGATCCGTTTGATGGGCAAGGAGACTATGTTTTAATGGTCAGCATAGTATTAGGCAACATTCGAGGAATTAAAGAAAAGACTGCTATTGGCACTAATTCCCACACTTCCAGTAGATTCTGGAGGGTTTATAGTATATTATGATGCATCTGGAAAGGGACTGGGGTGTGTATTAATGCAACATGGAAGAGTGATAGCTTATGCGTCTCTGCAGCTTCGAGATCATGAGAAAAACTATCCAACACCCGAGGTGGCAATGGTGTTTGTACTTAAGTTATGGAGGCACTACTTATTTGGTGATCGGATGGAGATATTTATATATCACAAGAGCCTGAAGTATGTATTTACCCAGAAGGATTTGAACATGAGGTAGAGGAGGTGGTTATAATTGTTAAAGGATTATGACATAGAACTCTAGTACCATCCAGGTAAGGCAAATATGTTAGCGGATTCTCTTAGAAGGAGAAGTAGTGTATATATGTTGACATCATAATGACATATATTAGAGGATATTCAAGATATGGGTATTGAGATAGTACTTCCGCTTGATGCAGGAATTTTGGCAAGCTTGCAAATACAGTCTCTTTGGTTTAGAGTATTAAGGCAACTCAGGCAGAGGATCTGAAAGTTCAGAAGCTTCGCGCCGAGTGTGAGTCTGGTTATAGGAAGGAGTTGACAATTCACAAGGATGGAATCCTTTGATTCAAAAATTATCTCTATGTACCGAGCGGAGATATCTCTATTCAAAAATTATCTCTATGTCATGACCAAAGCGAATAATTCCTAATATTCAATTCATCCAGGATGTACGAAGATGTATCAAGATATCAAGCAATATTTCTGGTAAAATGGGATAAAGATGGAGATAGCGCGATTAATTTTTCGATGTTTGGTATGTCAACAAGTGAACGCTGACTAGAAAAGACCAGCTAGATTATTACAGCTGCTTCATATTCTGGAGTGAAAGTTGGAGCATATTATGATGGGCTTTGTTACCGATTTACTTAGATCCCCGACTGGTCCCGATGCAGTTTGGGTAATAGTGGATCGACTCACGAAAGTAGCTCATTTTCTTTCTTTTGTGTAGGATAGTCTGCAGAGCAGTTGGCAGAGATATACATGTGATAAATAGTAAGATAGAACGGTATTTCAGTGAGTATCGTATCAGATCGAGATACTCAGTTCATAATATATTTCTGGAGGAGCATGCACCAGAGTTTTGGCACCAAGATGAGATTCAGTACCGCTTACCATCCTCAAACAGACGGACAATCAGAAAGAACCATCCATACATTGGAAGATATGTTACAATCTTGTACTTTGGATTTTGGAGGGTCTTGGGAAGATCACCTACACCTAGTCGAGTTCTCATACAACAATAGTTACCAGGCCAGTATTCAGATTGCACCCTTCGAGGCATTATATGGGAGGAAGTGCAGGTCACCCTTGGCATGGGATGATATAGGTGAACGAAAGATGTTGGGCCCAGAGATGATCACACAAACAATAGAGATTATAAAATAGATTAGAGAGCAACTTCGAATAGAGAAAGATAGGCACTGTCATTGGGCATATCAGCATCGTAGGCCTTTAGAGTTTATGTTTGTTACCATATATTCTTGTATTTTACCAACTAGTGGGGTCATTAGATTCAGGGTTCACAGGAAGCTTAGTCTGCGATACGTCGGTCCATTCGATATTCTTGAGCGGGTCGGCGATATAGCTTATCATCTTGCACTTCCGCCTTTACTACGTGAGATGCACGATATATTTTATGTGTCTCTGTTGCATAGGTATGTCCCAGATTTGAGCTATTTTCTTTACCATTCTTAGTTAGTTATTGGTACAGACTTGCCTTATAAGGAGCAATCTATATCCATTTTGGACCGAAGGGAGAAGGTGCTCAAAAATTGGACTATTTATCTTGTCCGGTTGCTTGGGGTCATCACCCTTTGGGAGAGTCGACATAGGAACGCTTGGATGATATCAGGTCTTGGTATCGGCACATATTCGACTCAAAAGGTATATTTGTCCTTATGCCTTCGTATCTCGAATCTCGTAATTCGTTCACCCATTCTAAGGACAAAAATTTTCTAAGGTTGGTAGAGTTGTCATTTCCCGTTTCTGATATACGTATTTATGACGTATTATTTTTTGTTTATATATATATTAGGTTGCAAGGAAACTAGACTCATTCTTTGGTTTAGTGTGATTCATGGTTTAAATTGTGAGTTGGTTCAAGTTATGAGAGAACCCATAGTCTAAACCTCAAACCCTAGCTAGATAACCCAACTTCTTTCTCTCTCTTCCCTTATTATCTCATTTCTCCTCCTTTCATTTTAGGCAAATACACCTTACATGATATGGAGAAATCTTTAGATTTTAATCCTTGCTTTTTTCTTGCATTTTATTACACTAATATGTGTACATTATGATTATAAACACTTTTAATGTTTGGAGTTTTTGATTTTGATGGGTGGATGTGAGTAGATCTATATTTTTAGTTTAGGGTTTTCATGGGTTCCATAAGTTTTTCTTGGTTTTGATATATTAAAACATGGTATTTTAGAAAATTTATTTTTCCTAGTTGATAGAGCATTCCATATCAGGAGTTTTGGCTTTTGGTTCACTTGATTTGGAGTTAAAATAATATTTTTATGAAGGAAACAAGTTTTTGGGTTCATATAGCTTTTCCATGGCCGAACTTGTTGTTCTGGGACGATAGAGTACCACGCGGCCCTACAAAATGGGCCCCTCCAGCGTGTGCCTATCTTACTGGACAAATATTTGCTTGTGCATGCATTCTAAAGTCGGACGCATAGTACCTTGAACACATAGGAATTCACTAAGGCCATATTACATGCACCCATGCGGTCAATTGACTGCCTGTCCATGACCCATTCATCTCTTCTTTTGGGCGCATGCCGCTACATGACTTTTGTGACTCTGTACAGTTTTTAATGTTTTTGTCGTACCCTCTGACATTTTTGGCTTGTCACATCAAGTCACATCAGTTACTTTACTAACTCGTATTTATTGCCCATCACTTAACACTTCCCCCGTTGAGTGGACTTTGCCGGTCTATGCGCCGCATATTCCATGCTTCTCCAATTCTCATGTGCCATGATTTATATTGCGTCCTTGATCTTAATACGTGCATGAGGCCACCTTCATTTGTATTGAATTTATTTGGTTTGAATGTTCCATTGGACTTTTGATTCATATGTGTAATCTTGATGAATATTAGAGTATTAGACCCACCGGTGCACTTGACCTATCTATACGCCAAACCCGACCATGTGTATAGTTTGACCTTGCGCCAAGTGACTACACCACCTATATTCATGACCTGACTTATTTGTTACAATGTGATAGAACTCATGTGAATTACTGTGATTGGTGACTTGACTCGCCACTTGTATCCTTGCTGATACACTTACTACGTGCTAAGTGTTCCTACGTGCTAAGTGTTCCTACGTGATTATATTACATGTTTGCACTGAGAGGTAACTACGTGCTATGCAACATGTGATATAATAAGATTCCTCAAAGAATGGAAAAAATAGTTTAGTTAATTTCCAAGCATGGCTAGGACTTGTTTGATTATTGCATCATGCTGGGGTGAATCCTAATTGGAATGCCAAGTGATAAAGTGGATTTGTATCTAGCGTGTCTGTACGATATTGTGACATGTAAGAAAAATATCATGTGTCTATGCCAAGAGATTTCAGTAACAGTAGGGATAATTAGGCAACTAAAATATGTCGAGCATTGGAAGGGACAGGATCCCGAGATCGTGCTTAACTAGCCACCCCCAAACAATTATCTAGGGTGTGCAAGTTGGCCCCATGGATATTGTTTAAATCCTCATTTATGGATGGCAATATCCGACTATTATATTGTACTGTGTTTTATACGATCATAGCAGGGTGGCCTTACGAGGGACTGGTACATAAATAATACGTTCTATGCGATGATTCATGGCTCGGCTAGCCCTGCTAACACATGGCTCAATCTGAGGATTTTTATTATACGCAGATATCTTTGGGATAACCTAGACTCCACCTAGTAAGACGTATAAGTGATTGGCTGATTATGTAACTAAGCTTGATTATTATTGTATCTTCTATTAAATAGTTTAGGGACATGGACTATCTTGGTGCGTTGGTCTAACCCTAATCCTTGTTTGGTTGTAGGGTTAGATTATTGTATCACGGTAGGCCATGGACCAAAACTACAAGACAGAACTATATATATATATATGTGTGTTTATTTCTCACTGGTTTTGTTCCTTTATTTATGCTTCTTTTATGGTACTTGCTATTTGGGGTCTAACCCCACCTTTTTGCATGGCCAGGTTTAGAGCCAACACCTAAGGATCCAGATTACTTTCCCCTAAGAAATGGCATGGTCCAGACGGATGACCGCTGAGGGACACGAGTGGATTTCTTAATCATTGTTCATTATTGTACATTTTTTTCTTTTGGGCATTTAGCCACCGATACTTGTTATCCGTAAATCTGGACATTTATTTACCTTACATGATTATAATTAATCAGACTGCGGCTGATCATGATCATATACTTTTGCTACTACGCCAGCATCTTATTTTGTCTAGCTGGTTTCTATAATATTTTGGCAGGGGGTTTGAGACACTTTACTTTCTTGTCATATATATTCTATTTTTTACTATCCTCGTTTGACTGATTGAGACATTAGATATTCTATGTGACCCTAAGTGACATTCTTATAGAATGTACCCCCTTGTCTAGTTACAACCGTGACCGCCGTACGATGTTCTATACCTTGTACATGGTAGCTGGCCATATGTGTCTCGGTATTTCAGTACTAGGACGTGACAAGATTTTAGTGGTGGACCATGCAGGTCTGTCTTTTTAAACTTGTAGGGTATTATGATCATAGGTGTCTCAAATAAGTACGTGACACAAAGTAGCAAAAGTACATGACCTTGATCAGCTGTAGTATGATTAATTATAATCATGTAAGGAAAAAAATATCCAGATTTATGGATAACAAGTACCGGTGGCTAAATTCCCAAAAGAGTAAAATGTACAATAACAAGCAGGGAAAAAAAACCCACTCGTGTTCCTCAACGGCCATCCGTCTGGTGCACACCATTATTCAGTGAAAAGTACGCTAGATCCTCCAGTGCTAGCTCTAAATATTGCCATGCAAAACCAGTAGGGTTAGACCCTAAATAACAAGTACCACAAAAGAAGCACGAATGAAGAAACAAAACTAGCAAGAATAAACATATATATATATATAGTTCTGTCTAGTAATTTCGGTTCATAGCCTATCATGATACATCAATCTAACCCTACAACCAAACAAGGATAAGGGTTAGACCGTCGCACAATGATAATCCAAGTCCCTAACTATTTAACAGAAGATACAATACACAATCACGCTCAGTTACATAATCGGCCAATCACTTGTATGGCTTGCTAGGTGGAGTCTTGGTTATCCCAGAGATATTATGCATATAATAGGAATCCTCAGATTGAGCCATATTCTAGCAGGGCTAGTCGAGCCATGAATTGCTGTTTATTACATAGTATTATGCACCGGTCCCTCGTAAGGCCACCGTGCTAAGATCACATAGAATACAATATAATATAATAGTCAGATATTGTCATCCACTAATAAGGATTTAAACAATATCTATGGTGGCTAGCCTGCATACCCCAGATAATTGTTTAATAGTGACTAGGTAAGCACGATCTCGGGATTTTGTCCCTCCCAATGCTCTATATGTTTTAGTTGTCTAGTTAACTCTATGGTTATCTAAAAGGACATGGCATGGTCGCATGTCATTCCCCATAGTACCATAGTACGGGCAGGCTAGATAAAAATTGACTTTGTCACTTGGCAGTTTAATTTAGATTTCCCCCAATGTGATGCCACAGTCAAACAAATTCTAACCATGCTTTGGTTATTGACAAAATATTATGTCCATGATGGAGGAAATCGTATCATATCACATGTCGCATAGCACGTAGGTATACCTCGGTATAAAATATGTTACATAATCACGTAGGAATACTTAGCACGTAGGAATACATAGCATATAGTAAGTGTATCTGTATGGATACCAATAGTCTAGTCAAGTTACCAATCATTTGTAAATCACATGAGTTCTAGCACATAGGCCAAGTCAGGCACATGATCTATTTCTGTACATAGACGGGTCAGGCATATAGTCTGGTCAGGGGCATAGTCGGGTCCGACACATAGTCACTTCTTAAATAATTACAATAATTAGAATCACACATGGAATCATAAAATAAAAAAAAATACAAACCAAGCAAATCAATAATACGTGCACATAGGGCCGCATAGGAATCAGTGACGCATAGGATCAGGGTTGCATGTGCAGGGACGCATGTACAGGAACATAAGGGATCAGGGACATATGGGATCAAGGACATATGGGATCTGGGATGCATGTGTAGGGATGCATGGGATCAAGGACGCATAGGATCCGGGATGCATGGGATTAGGGACACATAGGGTCAGGGACGTATGTGCAGGGACACATAGGATAAGGGACGCATGGTATCAGGGATGCATGTGCAGGGACAGTCATACACCCAAAAAGACAGGCACATGTTGGAAGGGCGCATAGAGCTGTGCCGCATGGAACTCCTTCGTCCCAAAATAGCACGAACTCCATGGAAAGGTTCCAAAAATACGAAAACTTGATTTATTCATATAATCTTTATTTTAACTCCAAATCAAGTGAACCAAAAGCCAAAATGCTCTAAATGAAGTGCTCTATCACATCTAACAACTACATTTTTAAGATACCAAGTTATAATAGACTAAAACTAAGAAAACACATAGAACCCATAAAAAAACCTAAACTTAAAATATATATCTACTCAAATTCACCCATCATAATTGAAACCTCTAAGTATTAAAAGTGCTTAGAATCATAATGTACATATATTAGACTAATAAGATGCAAAAAAAGAGCATGAATTATAATCTAAGAGTTTTTTCTTGTCATGCAAGGTGTACTTATCTAAATGAAAGATAGAGAAGAAAATAAAGAATGAGGGAAGTGAAAGAAAGAAATTGGGTTATCTAAATATGGTGTGAGGTTTGGACCATGAGTTCAACTCATGACCAAACTAACCTAACAACTAAACCATGAGCCAAATGAACCAAAGAATTGGTCTAGTTTCTAAGACATGCATCCTAACTACCATGCAAGCAAGAAATAACATGAGCAGGAAAATAATATATTCCAAATACTTCTATCGAAAACAGGGAGTGACAATAGTCCATGTCCTTGGCCAATTTAATAGATGGCAAATACACTTACAAACAAAATTTATTTAATAGACAAATCAAGACTTCGGCTTTCTAGATGGAGTTTGGGTTATCTCAGAGATATATGCGTATAATAAGAATCTTCAGATCGAGCCATGTGCTAGCAGGGTTAGCCGAGCCATGAATCACAACATAGTATGTAGTATTATGCACCGATCCCTCGTAAGGCCACTATGCTAAGATCGCATAGAACACATAGTACAATATAATAGTCGAATATTTCCATCCATTAATGAGGATTTAAATAATATCCATGTGGGCCAGCCTGTATTTTCCAGATAATTATTTGAGGGTAGCTAATTAAGCGCTATCTCGGGATTCCGTCCCTCCTAATGCTATCTAAGTTTTAGTTGCCTAGTTATCCCTACGGTTAGCTAGAATCACATGGCATGGTCATATGTAAATTTATCCTATATATCGAACCATAGTACGGATATGCTACATATAAATCCACTGTCACTTGATAATTCAGTTTGGATTCGTCCCAACGTGATGCAATAATCAAACAAATCATAGCCACACTTTGGTTATCGACCAACTATGATGTCCATGCAGGAGGAAATTGTATCATATCATATGTCACATAGTACATAGGTACACCTCGGTGTAAAATATGTAACATAAGCACCTATGAAAACTTAAAACTTAGGAAAACATAACATGTACTAAGTATATCAACACATATATCGATAGTCGAGTCAAGTTACCAATTATTAGTCTTATTAGTTCTAGCACATTGCAACACATTGGTCATTTCAGGCACACAGGTAGTCATAGTCACTTTGCACATAGTCTATTTCTACACATGGTATGGTCAGGCACGTAGACTGGTCCAACATATAGTCACTTAGTTCTCATAATCTTATAATTATCAAGATCACACATGGAATCACAAAATCCAATAAAACCTCCAAATTAGGCAAAACCATAAAACTTGTACATATGGCCGCATGAAGATCAGGGCCGCATGAGTTATTATCTTATAGGTCAAGGCCGTATAGGATTAATGCTGCATAGGATCAAGGCAAAGTCTACTCCTTGGGACAAGTACTGAGTGATGTGCATTAAATGCGTATCAGAGAAGTGACTGAAGTGATGGATATGACAATCCATAAAGTGTTAAATAAAAGACAAACATGAAAAGATGTGCCAATATGGTGCAGAGTCATGCGTCCAAAAAAGAAGATGGGCATAGCTCGTTATCGCATGCTCTGCTGGCCACATGGGTCACTCGGCCGCATGAATGTTTCTCGGACTTATTAAATTTCTCATTCATTCAGCGAGAGAAACATAAAGAGTTCTATCACTTAGGACTTTCCCTAGTACTTAGCTCTAGAACACTTTGTGTAACAATCAGTCATGCATCCAACAAGATGGACACATAATGGTCGGCTTATGCGGCACAGAGCTCTGATCGCATAGAGCTTGCTACCGCATACTCTGTCGACCGCATGAGCATTTTGTCTTCTCCATACAGCCGGTTTCGGCCATAAAAAAGTTCTGAAAATCAAAAGTTTGTTTCTTCCTTAGAAACCTCAATTGAAGCAAAAATCTGACAAAGTAAAGTTCTATATCACTCAAAATCAAATGCTCCTCATCATGGAACAATAAATTTTCGAAAACAATAAGTTTTTAGAGATCAAAATCAAGAAAACTCATAAAATCTATAAAAAAATTCTAACTAATAATATAGATCTACTCATATTCATCCATCAAAATCAAAATCTCCAAGTATTAAAAGTTCTTATAATCATAATGTATATATATTTGGCTAATAAAATGTGAGAAAAAAGTAAGAATTAAAATCTAAGAGTTTCTCTATATCATGCAAGGTGTACTTGACTAAATGAAATGAGAAAAAAATAAGAGAATAAGGAATGCAAGAGAAAGAAGTTAGCTTATATAGCTAGAGATTGAGGTTTTGACCATGGGTTCAACTCATGACCAAACCAACCAAAATAAATAAACCATGAACCACATTGAACGAAAGAATGGGTCTAGTCTCTATGCAACATAATAAACATGCAAGAAAGAAATAATACATCGCAAATACGTATATTTGGAACGAGGAGTGACAATTAGGGACTCTCTTTTTCGATAGAGCCTTAACTTTTTAATATGTCAATGTCGATCAATTTTAAACCATAAGAGGTTTTCTATAAGTTCTCTATTCTCACCATTCGATAAGGGTTAAGCATCAATTCTCTGAATGAGTTCAATGATAATTCAATATTCAAATTACACAGTTCTTCTATCAAGCAACAAGTATAGAAACAGTTCAATAATCTAGCATATGATTTAAATCTTTCTTTTTAGCTTATCTTGTTAATAATCTATCATTGAACTTAGGGACATGCAATATAGTGGACTAGAAATTATTTTATTAAGTCCGGTAGACAAAAAGATTTATCGAAGGGCCGAAGACACTCATCGAATGATTCAATAAGAGAATAGGGAAGCCTCACGCAGCGATCACTCCTTGGTTATACGTCATTAAATTATAATAACACTTGGTTAAAATCCTTCGATTTCTTTCTCTTATGATTCAAAATGAATACACAAGCGAGAAAAGTGAACTATGAAAACCAAATCATCAAAAGTAACACATAAACACAAATCAACACAAAACCAAGTAGCAAAATATCCAACGAAAACTTTTAGAATAATTTAAATAGAAGCCGATCCATCTATTGGAAAGGTTGATTTCACTTCATCTGTGATCGTTTGGGTCATAAGGTTTCCACGATACTCTGTTTAAAACTGAGTCACAAGCCGACATGTATTACATTAATGAACAACTGAAAGCGGGACACTACAAACCTGACACGTGTAACTGCCCACTTTGATCAATTATGCAAGATGACTCAAACAATATATTGGCACTTCGACTTGGAGTTTTAGCGATTCACTCGGAGTTTCGCTTGGCTGAGACAAGCCCTCGTTCAGGTGGGTGGCTACGATAAACCTGTCTTTGCTTGGCCAGCACACCTAAGAAATTGGATATATATACTAGATCGCTAGGCGATAACTCCTTATATGCTAATAAAGAATACAATGCAGCTAGCTAAGAAAATAATCCCATCTTATATTACTTGCATACAACATGGAAATAAAATTTTGTATAATATTGGTTTCTCGTACTATCCCTTAGACCGTGCTAGCGTAATCGCTTATGTTTACAAGTATGGCTCTACCCCATATTTTCCTAAAAGTTATATTCGTACTATTCTAATGCTTAATTACTTTGCATATTCACTATGGTCATCTCGTAAGATTCATGCCACGACCCTGTAACACAATCATATCTTGCATTCATTTAGTTTAGCTAGAAGGCAATCAAATAGTCATTCTGTGCAAGTATGAACATGAAAGTATTTAGGACCGTTAGGTCGCCAAGGCAGTTCCCAAACAAGGGGAATGAATCAAGTTAAGTTAAACTTTGAACGAGAATCATGTCAAGGTAGCAAGAATCACAGTTCGTGAGTCAATACTCGTTCAGAATATTAATCCAGATTAAAAATATCGTATCGTGAATCTCGTGAATCTGGAAGACCCAAGACTTTCATAGTCGCGGACAATTTGATCCACAAGGTAGATTTTTGAATCTCGTTCTATGAACGATATTCGGGGCACTAGGGCCGATCCGATCTGGGCGAAACCTCATGATAGTCTCGTGTGCTGGACGTGTCGGTACCATATTTTATTGAAAAGGGTATTTTGGTCATTTAATAATTAATTAAATATTGTGCATGTTGTATATTTATTTATTGTATTATATATTTATTGTTAGATATTATTTTAATATTTTTTGAACTTGTATTAGTGGACCTAATTAGTTTAGATTAGATCCATGGACCAATATTTCAATCTAGTTAGAATTGAGCCCAATTAGAATCTCATTTATTATGAGGAGGATTAATTAAGTTAAACCCACTAGGCTAGAACCTTCCCTCCTTAATTATTTCTTCATTAGAGGCCCCAAGGGATATTTTAGACATTGCATAGTAGCTTGGGGAGGAGGAAAAGGGGCAGGCCATATATTAATGGAGGGAAATTTTTCTTCCTTCATTTTTATTTTTAAATCTAGATCTAGAATTTTCTCTTCCAAATTTTGTCATTTCCACATCAAATTTTACCCAAATTTATTCTCAATTACTTTCCAAATCATCATTGGAGGCTATTAGATCATGTATCTACAAGGAGGAAGCAAGAATCTATAAGCAGGAGCATGGATCTACATGGAGGAAGCAAGGATCTATAAGTAGGAGGCTCTTTTCACATAATTTGGATATTTTATTGGAAATTTATCTCCTAATAGGTACAATTCAGTTTTTCTCCTCTAATTATATTCTAAATCTATGATTTAATCAATAAGAACCACCCCATATGCTATTATTATCCATAGAAATTAAAATTAGGTTCATAGGAGGCCTATGGAAAAAGTTATGTAGTATTTTGTGTCAATTTTGGAGGAATTCCGATTTTAACACATCTTGTATTTGTCAATTGGTCAATTAGACCAAATTAATATGTGTTTGATTATGTGGGGCTAGTGTCGTATCCACAATTGGATACGTGTAAGCCGTATCCCAAAACTTTGGAGATACGGGTTGATTTGGGGTTTTTTTTTCCAACACAGGAGTTTGAGAATGTCATATTTTAACACGAACACGTAGATATATAATTAGCTCTTCGTATTATTCATAATTATTACTTTAGACTTGCTCGTGTCCTTTGGGGTACGTTTGGTAGTGTGATTGACTCGTATCGCAAGCGTATCATAGATTTAGTGTGATACGGCTGCGATGCACTCCATGTGTTTGTTTTATTGTATTTTAGATTCAATTTGTCTTGGTAATAGCTATTAGGATATTATAGTTATCATTGTTATATGATATATATATATATATATATATATATATATATATATATATATGTATATATATATATGTATATATATATATGTATGGAGGTGATTGTATATAAACATAGAGAGTTGTATATATGTATGTGTGTATGTGAATATATGTATATATAGATATGTATATATATAGATATGTATATGTATCTCTAGTATTATGTAGATGTGCATGTATATATATAAAGAAGTATTTGTATATATATGTATAGATATGTATATATATGTATCCATATGTATGAATCTAGTATTATATATATAAGTATATAGATGTATGTGTGTGCATAGATATATGTGTGTGTGAATGTGTGTGTGTGTGTGTGTGTGTGTGTGTGTGTGTGTGTGTGTGTGCTAGGAGTGGGTCTGGTTGTTAGCCAACAGCAACAACAAGCATAGGCAGTAGCAGCAACCCCAGCAACATCATGAGCAGCAACAACAAGCATAGGAAGTAGCAGCAACCACAAAAACAACATGAGCGACAGCAACCATAGCAACAGCAAAGCAGCAGTAGTATGCAGAGCAGCAGCCACAACTGCAGCTAGCACAGTAGCTGCAGCAAAGATAGCAATGAACAACAGCAGCTCGAGGAGACAGAGCAGCAGCAACAACAACTTCAGCTAGCACAACAGCAAAAGCATGCGACAGCAGGTAGCAACAAGGCACAACAACTCCTGGCAACAAGAACAGATAGCAATGTGCACAGCAGCAGGGTAAGGAGTTGATAGTTTATTTAATAGTTTAGTTAGGTTGAGGTATAGTTTATTAGTTAGTTCATTGATAGTTAGTTACATTATTATATATATATATATATATATATATATATATATATATATATATATATATATATATACTTGTTTACTAGTAGCTATATGTATACATGTATATATGTATTGGTATGTTAGTAGTTAGTTAATAGTATTTTATTAGTTAATACATGTTAGTTTATAGTTTAGTCTATTGGGTAGTTAGTTATATGTTAGAATTAACATTACCTTGCGATACCAAGATAATTTCAAGGTATAGGTGGATACTCAAGGTATTGGGTTTGAGTATCAAGATGGGTGTGTATTGGTGTGATACCGCATTGGTTTAAAGCCAAGGTATCCACTTAGCATTTGTTTACTTAGGAATGTTATATATTGTTGATTGTATATACATATTATGATATTTTAAAATCTAAAACTTGCGTATCATAGGATACGGTACCTTGTTGGTTTCCTAGTATCTTTGCATAGCTAGTGTGGTCTAGTTACATACAGCATGGACCCAATATCTTAGAGATATACTCATATAACCTAAAAATAGCTAGTTTGACCAAGTTTGACTTGTTTGACCTAGAGTTGACCTAGTTTGACTATTTTGACTTAGAAAAAGCTTTATGACCAAGAAGTTGACTAGTTTAACTTATTTTTATTCTAAAACCTTATATTGATGTAATATTTCCTATTTAGGTCTTCGAGGTACCATACCGGACATTTTTGATACTATTTACCGAATTCTAGGAGAGTACATTCTCTGATAGTTTCTCATTTATGATATCCTTTGTCTCTTGTATCTAATATAGATATCCTTGATTTCTTGACACGATGGTTACACAGATTGGTATATCCGGATCTTGTCATGAGATGTTATTCCTTGGTATGTATGGTGTATCTTGTGCAAGCCTTGTTTCCTTGTTCTTTTTGTACATGTACAGATACTAATTCTTGGAGAGACTTGCTACCTTCCCGGAGAATCCCGTGTCATAACGTACCATGGTTGGATCCACTATACCAGTCGGTGGCGGGAGTATGTAGTATAGATATGTGATCATACCATCCTTGTATCATGTCTTGTTCATTGAATAGTGTTAATCATACACCGTATGTATGATTAACCAGGCCATAATTCTTGTATCAAGTTCCTAAGCCGATCACATGTTAAAGCTGGTACTCACTCACTTAGTCATTATTATTTCTTGTTTATTTCTATATTTCTTATTTTTGTATTTAATTCTAGTATTTCCTTTATTACATATCTCTTGTATCTGTATACTACATCTTGTATATTCATATTTATTTTCGGCTACATAGTTCATATCATTTATTATAACTTTTGTTAGAGATGTACTCTGCTCCTTTCCTGACTGGATATATTTTTACCAGATGATACTGAGCAGGGGTACCCCACTCACTATGGGCTTCAGCAGTAGTACCCTACTCACTACGGGCTTAAGGATATGGTTGGCTTAGAGCTCCTCCTCCAAGTGCTCCTTACAAATCCAAGCTCCAATGCTCCTTGAGTGATAAAAATGAGAGAGAATGTGAATGAATTGAGAGGGATTGATGAAGGGATGAAGTGAATTGGGGATATAGGAATTTAGGGATCTAGAAATGAGTACAAATAAAGAGGAGAGAGAAAGGATAGCCCCTCTATAGTGGCCGGCCCCTTTTCTCCTCTCCAAGTCACCAACAATTGTCTAAGTTCCTCCTACATAAAAAATTATAAAAAATAATTAAGAATGGTTATTTTGGAAAGTTTCTACATTAAAGCATATTAATCTAATCCTCCTAATTAATTAGAGGGAATGGTCTAATGGACCTAGTTTATGTTGGGCTCACTAGTTGTATTGACAAGTCTTATTGGGTTTCCTAGTGTCAAGTCTTTTTAATAGGCTATCCCCGCGACACCCGGTTGGCAAACCGTTTTCGTTTGCCAACACAACATTAGGGCTGTTCCATAACAATTCTCTCATGATTTGATCTATACGTTCTTCCACCTGGTTTTTTCTATTATTTTATTTCCCAGCACCACCTTTCTCAGTTTGACTCTTCCAGTCGCTATCATCCCTTTTTCTGGCGAATTGCGCAATCCTATGATTTCGTAAACTAATAAGTTCATCAAATGAATCATAATCACAATTGAAATAATCGAAAAAGAAAGATGAGTTAATATATGTTCTAAAGTCGTAAATATCAATTAATACAAAATATATAACACTCTAATTAAATATAGTATCTAAAAATAAAATAACTATGCTAAATTACAAAATTACCCACATATAGAAAAGTGAGGGTGACACCACCAGTGCATTCAATGTATTGATAACCCACCAGTTTGTGTACAGGGTACGAAAGAATTTTATTCGGTGCAGAGTGTCCCCTCGTACGTACTAAGGCATATAGTTGTGTCACTTTTAGTAATTTCCTATTTAATTAATTATTGTGCTTGATAAATAATTATTTATTGTATTTTTTAATTGTTGTTAGATGTTAGTTATTTAATTTGGACTTGTGTTAGTGGACCTAACTAGTTTAGTTTGGACCCATGGACCAACATAAATTAATTAGTTAGGCTTAGTCCATTTAGAAAGCCCATAGTTAAGGAGATGAATTAAACTAATTAAATCATTGGACTAGAAGCTTCCTTCCTTAATTATTTCTTTATGAGAGGCCCCAAAGGGTAAAATGGACATTACATGATTACTTGAGGGAGAGGAATAGGGGACGGCGTATATAAGTAGAGGGGGGAAATTCTCTCTCCTCTTTTACATTCTAAATCTAGATCTAGAATTTTTCACTATCAAATTTCCTTCATTCCCACTTTATTTCCCTACCAAATTTATTCCAATTTCTTCCCAAATTACAATTAAAGACTTGAAAAGCAAGGATCTAGAAGGAGGAAGGAATGATCTACAAAGAGGAGCAAGAATCTATAATTTGGAGGCAATTCCATCTCAATTGGAGGTTTCATTGGGAATCCATCTCCTAATAGGTACAATTCAGTTTTTCCCCTTTAAATAGCTTCTAAATCTAAGATTTAATCATGGAAAATCAACCCATATGTATGTACTACCCATAGGATTTGATTTTGTGTTCATAGGAGGCCTAATGAGAAAGTTATGGTCCTTTTTGGTTCAATTTTGGGGGAATTCCGAAATTGACATTTGTTGTGTGTGTCAATTGATCCTATAGATAAATTTGGCATGTGTTTATGTGTTTGGGGCTAGTATCGTATCCACAATTGGGTATGTATAGGTCGTATCCCAACAATTTGGTGATACGTATTGTTTTGGGGGTTTTCCTCCGACACGGGACTTTGTACATGTCAAATTTTGACACGAACACGTAGATCTATATTTGACACTTTGTTTAATTCATAAATAATATATGTGACTTGTTTGTGTCCTTTGGGGTATAATTGGATGTGTGGTGGACTCGTGTCATATGCGTATCCTAGATCTAGTAGGATACGGTGTGATACTCTCCATTTGTTGTGTATTTATATGTAGATCTAATTAATTGTGCTTTAATTCTTGAATTATAATTGTGTAAATATATATAGATATTATATATATATTATAGTGTATTTATTATAGTGATTATTGTATCATAGATCTATGTACTATATATGTACTAATAGAATATATGTATATTATGTAGCATTCTTCTACATGCATTTATATATATATATTTTTTAATATATTGTATGGATATATATGTATATGTTGATTATATATATACATGTATGTTTAATTGGGTATTTATTTTATAGGTAATTGTTATAGGTTTATGTAGATATATGTATAGATGTAATTATAATATTTATGTATGTGTGCATATTGTCACGCCCGTTTCCCGCCCGGACCGCCACTCCGCCCTGCCCTGCCCCGTACGGCCGGAATTAACAAACCGGACACGTATCACCGTGCCTCGGCGCGCCGGACGCGAATCACCGCACCCGTCCCGCGGGTGCGAGGGAGGAAGGGAGCCAAGCGAATGGCCCGTTCGAGCTTTCGGGGAACGTGATGCCGCACGGGCCTGGGGTTGCGCCCGTACAAGGCCAATCGTTTAAGTTGATAGTTGGCTATCATCGCATCAATCGAGTAAGCAGTGGAAAGGAACTTGTTGCAATGCAATGCATTAGCCAACTGAGTGTTCGGGACAATCGAGGCAACTTGGGTTTCCTTTAGCAAAGGCACACGTTCGTTCCATACATTATGCCCCCTTATACGATAGCATTCTCGGGGCAACAATCAAAACCAGGATTTCGGGTCTTGGGGACTGTGACAAGCCTATCGCTCCCTCGGACGATCTAGTACCTGCAAGCAAGTAAACTGTTGGTGGGTCAGCACTTTATACAAGTATTGGTGAGATAAATCAACTGAACAGAAACAAGCATTCACTCAAACAGGCACTAAGTAATCATGTTATAAAATATTACATTACTAGTGATCTTTCTAGTTTTACCTAGGTTCGTTTTATGCAGTTCTAGCAGAGTCGATTTACTTGTTTGGAAACATGTTTGGAAACAGATTTTCATATTGAATATGCAAGCAAGCAAACCGTTCATGATCCAGGGTGTGCGCAGCGTGTCTCGTGCGACTCGAGGGTCTGATGCATAGCTAGACGCACAATGCACATTCTTAGGGGCAGTCACTATCCAAGCCAACACAATGACTTAGCTATATGCAGCGCGGTCCCCGAGTATCTCAGGATCGGCAGCTGGTGGAACAGCATACCAATGACTCATTCTCTGATGCTAATGGCAGCTGTGACCCATGGTGGCTATGACGCATGCAGTTCAGTTCTCCACCAAAAGCCATTGTCCGACTACGTACGAATGCATGGAACACTATCAAATAAACTCTAGTATGCAGACGAGACGAACCATCAGAATACACTCATTGTTGTGGGGCAATCCGACTTATCACTTGAACACGTTCAGGCACAGTATGGTTCTCTCGAAGCATAGACGATAGTGAACATGTTCATGCACTCTAAGCAGGCGATTCAGGATTCTCGTTTAGCAGACATTGATTCAAAGACAAGCTAGGTGAGTTCGTTCATTAACATGCAAGGCAGGTTCTATCATTCTCTTAAGAAAATATTGTAAGCAAAAACTCATGTTATTATTAAGGCATACAAGAATCAGAGAACGAAGTTCTGCCCACTCACCTTGATACATAATGCCGGCGCGAAGCGGGGCGTTACATACTTACCAACCAACAAAAAGTTTTGTCATCGAAACTTCAAGGATAAACTTCTCGATATCCCGAGTAGCGATAGTGCCGTCCCTCGCCGTACTCAATCGAAACAATAAAGCAATTCAAATTCAGGAAACATTTTGCACTTTAAGAATATCTATGGACTTATTGTATGGAACGCTCTTTGCAAACCATATCGACTCAGAGTCATAGCAACGGATTTTGGGCCAGAGAATCCATTTCGCTCTGATACCATTCTGTCACGCCCGGTTCCCGCCCGGGCCGCCGCTCCGCCCTGTCCCGCCCCGTACGGCCGGGATTAACGAACCGGACATGTATCACCGTTCCTCGGCACGTCGGACGCGAATCACCGCGCCCGTCCCACGGGTGCGAGGGAGGAAGGGAGCCAAGCCTATGACCCGTTGGAGCTTTCGGGGAACGTGATGCCGCACGGGCCTGGGGTTGCTCCTGTACAAGGCCAATCGTTTATGTTGATAGTTGGCTATCATCGCATCAATCGAGTAAGCAGCGGAAAGGGACTTGTTGCAATGCAATGCATTAGCCAACTGAGTGTTCGGGACAATCGAGGCAACTTGGGTTTCCTTTAGCAAAGGCACACGTTCGTTCCATACATTATGCCCCCTTATACGATAGCATTCTCGGGGCAACAATCAAAACCAGGATTCCGGGTCTTGGGGACTGTGGCACGCCTATCGCTCCCTCGGACGATCCAGTACCTGCAAGCAAGTAAACTGTTGGTGGGTCAGCACTTTATACAAGTACTGGTGAGATAAATCAACTGAACAGAAATAAGCATTCACTCAAACAGGCACTAAGTAATCATGTTATAAAACATTACATTACTAGTGATCTTTCTAGTTTTATCTAGGTTCGTTTCATGCAGTTCTAGCAGAGTCGATTTACTTGTTTGGAAACATGTTTGGAAACAGAGTTTTATATTGAATATGCAAGCAAGCAAACCGTTCATGATCCAGGGTGTGCGTAGCGTGTCTCGTGCGACTCAAGGGTCTGATGCATAGCTAGACGCACAATGCACATTCTTAGGGGCAGTCACTATCCAAGCCAACACAATGACTTAGCTATATGCAGGGCGGTCCCCGAGTATCTCTGGATCGGCAGCTGGTGGAACAGCATACCAATAACTCATTCTCTGATGCTAATGGCAGCTGTGACCCATGGTAGCTATGACGCATGCAGTTCAGCTCTCCACCAAAAGCCATTGTCCGACCGCGTGCGAATGCATGGAACACTATCAAATAAACTCTAGTATGCAGACGAGACGAACCATCAGAATACACTCATTATTGTGGGGCAATCCGACTTATCACTTGAACACGTTCAAGCACAGTATGGTTCTCTCGAAGCATAGATGATAGTGAACATGTTCATGCACTCTAAGCAGGCGATTCAGGATTCTCGTTTAGCAGACATTGATTCAAAGACAAGCTAGGTGAGTTAGTTCATTAATATGCAAGGCAGGTTCTATCATTCTCTTAAGAAAATATTGCAAGCAAAAACTCAGGTTATTATTAAGGCGTGCAAGAATCAGAGAACGAAGTTCTGCCCACTCACCTTGATACATAACGCCGGCGCGGAGCGGGGCGTTACACATATGGCTATGTTGTAAAATATACAATATTATAGAGGGGGTGTATTTATATTTAATATATATATATATATATATATATATATATTATATTTATATATATAGATATATATATTTATTACATTTATATATATATATATATATTGATATATATATATATATATGTTATATATATATATATATATATATATATAAATTATATTTTTTTATATATATATATATATATATATGTTATATATATATATATATATATATATATATTACTATTTTTAGCGACAGCAGGTTTAATGACCGAACTGCTGTCATTATTAGCAATAGGATCAACAGCAGCCGCTGTAGCAGTGGCGGTGGCAATTAATGACAGCCGCAACTATCATTAATAGCAGCAAGCAGCGGCGGGAATTGCAGCAGCAGCGACAGCAGGATCGGTGACTGTTGAAAATCGTCACCAAAGTAACAGCAGTGCAGATTCCAAGCAACAACAGCGACGGTGGCTTCAGTAACAGCCAGAACTGTCACTAAAAGCCTAGTTTCAGCGTATCAGTGTTTTTCAATACTGTTTTCAGCAACAGTTAGGCAGATTATTATATATATGTGTTTATATACTATATTTATATATATATGTATTAATATTGAGATAATATACTATTATTGCTATATTCCTTATTTGTATAATATTAGTATATATTTATATATTATATATGAGGATAATTATTATATCAAGGTATTGAGTATTACCATGTGGAAACCATGGTAAGTGGGATACTCAAGATACGGGGTTTGGGTATCAAGATTATGATTTTATTGAGATACCAAGTTGGTTCAAAACTATGGTTCCTATTTAAGGTGTAATTAATATTCTATATTATTATACATAATTGTTTGATATATATGTATTGTGATGTTTACCTTGGAATTTACGTATCCGGAGATACGGTATCCTAATATTTTAGGATGTGGTTTTTATGACTTAGATTTTAATATCTTGGCCCAAGATTTTTGTATTAGACTTGTGCAACCTAGAAATAGATAGTTGACCTTGGTTTGGCCATAGTTGACCATAGTTGACTTTTGACTTAGAATTGACTTATTGACCTAGAAGTTGACTAGTTTAACTTATTCTCTTTCGGAACCTTGTATTGATGTTGTATTCCATATGTAGGTCTTAGAGGCACCGAGTTAGACATCTATAAGACTATTCTTTGGACTTCAAGCGAGTATATTCTCTGATAGTTTCTCATTTATGAGATCCTCTATGTTCACTGTATCTAGTGTAGATATCCATGTTTCTCTTGACACTATGGTTATACGGATTGGTATATCCAGATCTCGTTATGAGATATTATTCTTTGGTATATGGTATATATGGTGCAAGTATTATTTCATTGGTTATCTTGTACATGTACATATACTGATTCTCGGGAAGAGTCGCTATCTTCTTGGGGAATCTTGTGCCATAGCATACCGTGGTTGGATCTATTATACCAGTCGAGGGTGGGAAGTATTAGTATAGATATGTGATCAATATCCCTATTGTATCGTACTGATTACTGAATAGTGTTGATCATACATCACACGTATGATTAGCCAAGCCGCATTGCATCTTGCCTAAGCCTGACCATTACATGCCTCATAGCCTGTTACATATGATCAGCATGACTATTATCTGCATCATAGCTATCCGGATGGTTAGCCTGATCTTACTTGAATCATAGCTAATCATATGTAACAAGCCTAATCTGTCCCAAGCCGATCACATGATATGCTGATGTTTCACACACTTAGTTAGATATTCTTGACATGTATCTCTGGTATATTGATGTATTATTCCATATGTTCTAGTCATGATTCTAGCATTCACATATATACCAGTTCATTGTTCTAGCGTGTACTTGTATTTCTATTTTATTGCTAGATGTATATTGATGATGACATATGCTCCAGTACTTCATTATTCCAGTATTTCTTTTTTCCAGTTTTTATATCTGTCTTGTATTTCTTTACACTGTGCTATAGATTTTGTCAATATATGCGGAACTGTTGTTAGTGCTTGTACTTTGTTCTAATCCTGACTGGATATTTTTTCCAGAGGATCTTGAGGATTTCTGTACCACACACTATGGACCGGGTATAGATGCAGATTACACACCAGAGATCCTAGAGAAGACTATTCCTTTAGAGGAGACATTACCTGTAGTTATCTAGACAGTATTTACATTATGCACTGAGACTTAATTGAGGTTTATTTCAGTTTATGTTTAGACTTATGTTAAGTTAAACTTGAGACTCGTGGAGACTTTATGTTAGACAGCTAGACTATGGTTTATCCTTATTTTGAGACATGGTATTTAACTATGTCATTCTTTTTATCTTTTATCGTGCTTTATATTCTTATAGTTATTCTGATTGAGATTACATTATGAGATATTGTGAGATATATATTGTCCTCCTTATGGAGATTGATATAATTGACAGGTTGTGAGTATTGTTTAGTATTTATTGTGACCTAGACAGCGTTCTACCGCCGATATTGTGCGTAGGCTGGACGTACCCACGTACTCGTGGCCCTATTCTGGGTGCGGGTCATGACAAAGACTACTTTAAACTACTTGGAGTCCTGGAAGGAAATAGAGTCGCATGTGCCCAACTCAAACTTCGTCTAAATTCGCATGATTGGTGGAATGTATATCGAAGATCTCTCTTCACAGACTGTGAAGGTGAGACAATCTCATGGGTTACCTTCCGTAGCGCGTTTGAGGAGGAGCTTATACCCCCCATCCGTTCGTCATCAAAAGGAGAACGAGTTCATGCGTCTGCAATAAGGAAGCATGACTATGAAATAGTACGTCGCAGAATTTAATAGACTCGCCATGTTTTTAGGCTCATATCTACCTAACACGACAATTCAAGCAAGATAATTCAAAGGCGGCTTGCGATCTTCCATTCACGCACACTTAATCACTCCACAATACCAGAAGATACGGGAAGTCCTTAACCATCCTCTCATCCTAGAACCACAATATCCTTCAACTACTACTAGTGCTGTGCAATATTCTTATGAAAAGTGCCCTAGTAATACAGGAGGACACAATGCTCCAAAGCATCCAAATCATGGCGGTTCTCAGGGCTACGATTCAGGAATAATCCAAGGGTTGCGTTATGTAAGGTGTAATCGAAAAGAGTACCAAACCAGAGACTATCTCGGATGAATCGGAGGATGCTTTGAATATGGTAGGCTTGTCCATTTGGCTCATGACTGTCCTGATCGACCCAACCAGTACCCTTAGCGCCATCCACCGTAGCTGAATTATCACACCCGTTCCCATATTTGGTATTCTTGAATTTATGATATTTAATTTTTTTTCTATAGATGTATTCATGCTGTATTGACATATTGGTTACTGTTAAATATGTTATATTTATTTATTTGTATTCCTATTTTTTGTGGGAGACTACCCGACACCAGTAGTGAACACCTTGGCAATTGCTATAGACCCATGCTAGGAACCATATACATGATGGATACCAGACCGGATTCACTCTTAGAACTAATAAACATTTTATGGATGGTTGAGATTTGGTTAGAGAGTATCATGACTTAATCTTTGGGCTAACCTCCGTTGTCCACTTGGTGTATATATATATATATATATATATATATATATATATATATATATATATATATATATATATATATATATATAGTTTTCTTTCTCCTCTCTTATTCCTCCTTATTTCTACTTCCATTCGTCTTTCTTCTTCCTCCTTCCCTCAAGAGCTCCCCTTGAACGAAACCCTAAGCCCTATCCCTAGACTTGGTTCTAGGAAGAGGTTTGTTAGTCCACTAAGGCAAGTACATCTTGCTCAAAGTGGTAAAGCCATATTTTTTTTTCATATAATTAGTAAATAAAAATGTGTTTGATAGAAAATATTCTCTTTGATGTTCTCATTAGTTTTAGTTCTTGGAGTTTTTGGTTTTGATGAACTATTTTGAGTAGATCTGAGTTTTAAAGTTAGGATTTTCATGAGTTCCAAAAGTTTTCTTGATTTTCATCTATTAAAATATGGTATTTCAAAAAAAAAGAAAATTGGTTGATGGAGCACTTTATTTCGAGCATTTTGGCTTTTGTTTCACTTGATTCAGAGTTAAAATAAAGTTTTATGAAGAAAATAATTTTTGGATTTTTGGAGCTTTTTTGCCATGGCTGAAATTGTTGTCTGAAGAAGACGAAGTTCTGATGCGGCCAGCGCAATATTTAGTCGAGACTTCCATGCGGCATGATCCTTCTACGGCTGGACTCTATGCCGCATAGCCAACCAGCATGCGTCCATCTTGTTGGATGTATGACTAACCTTTACACAAGTGTTTTGGAGCTAATCCTTAAACTCCTTGCTTTTTTACTCGCTGAACGAATGAAAAATTTGCTAACTCCAAGAGACCTCCATACGGCATCGACCTCTTTCACACCTGTTCCAAGATTTTGTATTCTTAAATTTATGATATTTATAAAATTTCTTGTAGATGTATTCATGTTGTTTATATGTTGGTTCCTGTTAAATATGTTGTATTTATTTAATTGTATTCCTGTTTATTGTGGGAGACTACCCGTTATCAGTAATGAACACCTTGGCAATTGCTATAGACCAGTGCTTGGACCCGTATACAGGATGGATAACAAACCCGGTTAACTCTTGGAACCACTAAGCCAATTTTGGATGGTTGAGATTTAGTTGGAGAGTGTCATGGCTTAATTTTAGGTCTAGCCTCATTTCTCCACTTGGTATATATATATATATATATATATATATATATATATGGGTTTCTCTTTTCTCTCTCATTATTCCTCATTTCCACTTCACTTCTTCTTTCTTCTTCCTCCTTCCCTCAAGAGCTCCCTTTGATCGAAACCATAAGTTCTATCCCCAGACTTGTTTCTAGGAAGAGGTTTGTTAGTCTACCAAGGCAAGTACATCTTGATCAAAGTGGTGAAGCCATAGATTTTTGTATATTATATATGATTAGTAAATTAGAATATATTTGATGGAAAATGTTCTCCTTGATGTTCTTATTAGTTTTAGTTCTTGGAGTTTTTTGTTTTAATGAACGATTTTGAGTGGATCTGAGTTTTAAAGTTTGGGTTTTCATGGGTTACCAAAGTATTTTTGGTTTTGATATATTAAAACATAATATTTTCAAAATATAATTTTTATGGTTGATGGAGCACTTTATTTTGATCATTTTAGT
Source organism: Iris macrosiphon (assembly GCA_036927795.1). Classification (NCBI taxonomy): domain Eukaryota; kingdom Viridiplantae; phylum Streptophyta; class Magnoliopsida; order Asparagales; family Iridaceae; genus Iris; species Iris macrosiphon. The sequence goes on along the minus strand of JAYESA010000019.1, from coordinate 152,155,086 downwards.
TTTTGTTTCACTTGATTCGGATCTAAAACAAAGTTTTTATGAAGAATTTTTTTAAAATTTTTTGGAGCTTTTTTGCCATGGCTGAACTTGCTGTCAGGAGAAGACAAAGTTCTCATGCGGCCAGCATAATATACGGCCGAGATTTCCATATGGCATGATCCTTTTGCAGCTGGACTCTTATTGGATGCATGACTGACCTTTACACAAGTATTCTGGAGCTAATCCTTGAACCCCTTGTGTTGTCACTCGCATAACGAATGAGAAATTTGCTATGTCCGAGAGACCTCTATGCGGTATCAACCTCCATGCAGCAAGCAGAGTATGCGGCCACATTCCTTCGGACGCATGATTCTGATTGTTTGGCACATTTTTTTATGATTTTTGACTTTTCTCTCTGACACATCAATCACTTCAGTCACTTCACGGACACACATTTAATACAAGTCATATAGGCACTTGTTCCAAGAGTGGACTTTTCACCGGAGCATGCAACTTGGATGAGCATGCGGACTGCGGTAGTATTCGGCCTGGAGCCATATGAGGCCTAGGTAGTATACGGCCATCTCGTCCATGCGCCCAGCTCGTCCATGAGGCTAGTTGCTCATGCACCAGATCATCATATGCGGCCTTTCCCATTCGACAATCCATGATTGTACTTCTCATGCGCGTATGTGATCCTATGTGAACCTAGTAATCAATATACACGTTCCATAATTTTTAGGGTTTAATTATTTTATTTATAATATTTTTTATCGTACCCGATGTGGTTGATCGTGGCTTCTTGCTTGTGTTATTCTAAAGAAGAGTGGACTTAGTAACAAGACTGTGCTAGACCTAGCTATGTGCTAGAACTGACTATGTGCATACTATAATTGTATACTGTAGTAGACCATGTGGCAACCCAGAGTAAACTTATATTAGTAGATTAACTTATCCTTTTGTTCGTTGAATAAAGTGAGGGGCGTAGTTCTACTCGGGATACTATCTACAATTCTTGTCCTTGTTTGGTTTAAGGATTGTGGATCTTCTCCATACTAGTTCACACTTTCTTCTTACTCAAGTTCGACGGCAAAATCATTAATTCGAGGATTTTACATTATAAATTTAGGCTTTTAATTGATTGATAGTCTGTGTACCTGATTTAAGGTGATTATATTTAACCAAGTGTCCCAATGTGATAAGGCTCATATGACCAACTGTAAGTTTGGTTATTCTACCTGATTAAGAAGCTACTGTGCATAGTATGATTATATGCTGTAGTAGACCATGTGGCAACCTAGAGTAACTTAGATTAGTATATTAACTTATCTTTTTGTTCGTTGAATAGAGTTAGGGGCAAAGTTCTGCTCGGGAGACGATCTGCAATTTCGGTCCTTATTTGGTTTAGGGATTATGGATCTGCTCCAGAGTAGTTCACACTTTTTTTCTTACGTTCGACAGCAAAATCATTAATTCGAGGATTTCACTTTATAAATTTAGGCTTCCAATTGATTAATAGTCTATGTACCTGATTTGCGAAGATTATATTTTAACCAAGTGTCCCTATGTGATAAGGCTTATACGACAAATTGTAAGTTTGGTGATTCGACCCAATTTCTTGTATCTGTGTTGATACAAATACTATGTGCTACATGTACATATATTATAATATGGACTGTGTGCGAGATAACTTGCTACGTGCTATGAGATTATATGTTCCGGATTGTGCTTCGAGAATGCCTCATATACTATGTGATGCATGGGATTTCCTTGGGGATACAAGAAAATAGTCAGTAGTGAGACTTTAATGGCCTAGTACGACCAGACAGAAGCAGAATCATAGCCTTCCTCCAGGGATTGGGCATTCATGAGCCTTCCTTTCTTTACGAGATCAGGCCAAAAAGAGTAGTATATGATATTAATATATTCTTTCCCCAGCATGGGCATGGTATGTGGGTCAACAATCATAGCATGGTTAGGATATTGGTTTTATTGATTATGCTTAGAGGAATCCAGATTTGGCTCTCGAGAAACAATGTAGATTCGTACCTAGTATACACACGGTGCATCATCTAAGGAGGATGATCGTCTAACCCCGACACAATATTATAATAACTATTGGGCTAATTAAGTAACTGAACTCGTAGGCATTGGGAGGGAATAGAATCTCGAGATCATTTGTAGTAGCTATCGTTAGGACATATGTCCAAGGTCGTCATGTTGGTCCCCAGTGGATACCGTATATCATCTATAATAGAAAAGTGTAGTATCCGGCTATATTATATATTAATACATGATTACTTGCATAGTGTCCTTACGAGGGACTGGTGCATAAATACTATGTGCTATGCATTTATTCGCCCAGCCTGCCCATCTCACCATTAGTACGATATGAGGATTCTAATATTGAATTATTCTTCTGAGATAACTCAGACTCCACATAAAAAGCAGTAAGATTGATTTGTCGATCTAAAAGAGTATGTACTGGAAGTCTAGGGACATGAACTATTATGGTGCGACGGTTCAACCCCTGTCCTTGTTTAGTTGTAAAGTTGCACCAATGTGTCATAATAGGTCATGTACAGACTGCATATCATAGATTGTATTATGGCATATATGTCCTGGATTATATTGATGTGTTGTATCTTTTTCGTATTCATAAGTGGTGAGTTATACCCTGTCTTAGAGTAGTGAGACACCTCTAATCCTTGTTTGGTTGTAGAGGTATTCTACTGCTCCGATGAAAGGTCATAAGCTTGTAGTTGTGGCACGGATTTCCTATTTTATGTACTTTATTGGTTTTTGCTTCATATACTTGTGATCCTTTATGGTACTTGCTATCGGGGCCTGACCTCCTGGTTTTGTTTGGCTAGATTTAGTAGCAGAGCCCGAGGATCCTATCTTGTATCTTACCGATGGCGCATACTAGGAGGATGTCCCCCGAGGAACTTGAGTGGGTTTTTACTCCCCCACTATAAGTATCATTTTATATTACCTTTTTGGCGTTTAGCCGACGACATCTGTTAGCCGGTTTATCTGGACATTAGTTCCTCTACATGATTGTATATTATTCAGACCGCGGCTGACTTATAGTCATATACTCTTGACAATGTCCTAGTGTACCATCCTTTATAACTAGTTTCATGATCATTCTGATAGAGCGTTAAGGACGCCTAACTACTTTATCTTACATGTTCATGCTTATTGTTTCTTGATTGATGATTGAGACATAGATATTCTTGACCCAAGACAACTTGATTGTAGCATACACCCACTTGTCTCTAGATAATCTTAGCATATTGAGGGTTACTTCGGTATTCCGTAAGGTATGGTTTGCTGAGTCACTCCTCCACTCTCCAGTATTCTGGTTTTGGGGCGTGACTCTGATTGTTTGGCACATCTTTTCATGGTTTTTGTCTTTGCCTCTCTGACACATCCATCACTTCAGTCACTTCACTGGCACGTATTTAAAACACATAACTTCGTCACTTGTTCCAAGGGAGTGGACTTTTGTCCGGAGCATGCGACTTGGAGGAGCATGAGGCCTGGGGTTGAATGCTGCCTGGAGCCATATGCGACGTGGGGTAGTATGCGGCCTGGGGCAACATGCAGACAGCTCGTCCATGCGGCCATTTGCTCATATGCCTGATTAGTGCATGTGGCCTATCGCTTGTAGCAATCCATGTGTACACTTCTCATGCGCGTATGTGATCCTATGCGACCATAGTAATCTATATGTACACATTCCATGATTTGGTTTAATTATTTTACTTGGAATGTTTCTTATCGTACCGTATGTGCATAGTATGATTATATGCGGTTGTAGACTATGTGGCAACCTAGAGTAAACTCAGATTAGTAGATTAACTAGTTCTTCTCGGAAGACGATCTGCAATTCCAGTACTTGTTTGGTTTAAGGATTGTGGATCTGCTCCAGAGTAGTTCACACTTTTTTTCTTACCCACGTTCGGCAGTAAAATTATTAACTCGAAGATTTTACATCATAAATTTAGGCTTTCAATTGATTGATAGTCTATGTACCTTATTTGAGGATATTATATTTTTGACCAAGTGTCCCAATGTGATATGGCTCATACGACCAACTATAAGTTTGATGATTCGACCCAATTTCTTCTATCTCTGCTGATACAATTACTATATGCTACGTGTACATGTATTATAATGTACATTAAGGTACGACATAACTTGCTACGTGCTATGAGATTACATATTTTGGGTTGCACATCGAGAATGCCTCATATACTATACGACATATAATATTATTATATTATTTTTCCAGCACGGGTATGGTATGTGGGTCAATAACCATAGCGTGGTTAAGATATTTATTTGTTTAATTTACTACATTACGCTTGGAGGAATCCAGATTTGGCTCTCGAGCAACAATGTGGATTTGTACCTAGAGTACACGTACTATGGTGCATCATCTAAGAAGGACGATCGTGTAACCATGACCCGATATTCTAATAATTATAGGGCTAATTAAGTAAAAGAACTTGTAGAGCATTTGGAGGGAATGGAATCTCGATTTCATGTGTGGTAGCTACCGATAGGACATGTGTCCTAGGGCATTATGTTGATCCCCAACGGATACCGTATATCATCTACAGTAGTAGAGTGCAATATCCAGCTATATTATATATTATTACATGTTTACTTGCGCGGTGGTCTTACGAGGGACCGATGCTTACATACTTTATGCTATGAGTTTATTGGCTCGGCCAGCCTACCTTACCATCAGTATGATCGGTGGAATCCAACATTGCATTATTCTTTTAAGATAACTCAGACTCTATATAAAAACCGTAGGATTGATTTGCTGATATAAAAGAATATGTATTGGTAGTCTAGGGACATGAACTATTATAGTGCGACGGTTCAACCCTTGTCCTTGTTTGGTTGTAGGGTTGCGCTAATGTGTCATAATAGGTCATGTGCCGAAGCCGTATATTTTATCTATATCTTAGCTTGTCTTATGGCATGTGTGTCCTGGATTATATTAAAGGGTTGTATCTTTGACGTATTCATAATTGTTGAGTCATACCCTATCTGGGAGTAGTGCAACACCTCTTGTTCTTGTTTGGTTATAGAGTAATCCTTCTGCTCCGAAGAAAGGTCATACGCTTGCAGTTGTGGCACAGATTTTCTATTTTATATACTTTATTGGTTTTGAATTCATTTACTTATGCTCTTTTTGGTACTTGCTATAGGGGCCTAACCATGGTTTTGTTTTGCTAAGTTTAGTAGTAGAGCCCAAGGATCATGTCCTGTATTTGACCGATGTCGCACACCAGGAGGATGTCCGTCGAGGAACTTGAGTGGGTTTTTTTTTCGCCCACTATGAGTATCATTTAGTATTACCTTTTTGGCATTTAGCCGATGATACTTGTTAATCGATTTATTTGAACATTAGTTCCTATAAATGATTGTATATTATTCAGACCACAACTGACTTATAGTCATGTACTCTTGAAAATGTACTAGTATACCATCCTGTATAACTATTTTCATGATCATTCTAATAGAGCGTTAGGGATGCCTAACTGCTTTATCTTACATGTTCATTCTTATTGTTTCTTGGTTGATAATTAAGACATAGATGTTCTTGACCCTAGGTGACTTGATTGTAGCATGCACCCCCTTATCTCTAGACAATCTTAGCATATAGCGGGTTACTTCGGTATTCCGTAAGGTGTGGTTGGCTGAGTCACTCCCCCGCTCTCCATTATTTTGGTTCTGGGGCATGACAAGAATCTATCTCAAATGCTCCCAAGCAAATCGGCCTCCCCAACAACAAGAGCATCGTCTGAATATTGTAGGCTAGGTTCATATATTGACGTAGGATGAGGCATTCACCTCAGATACCATAGTGATTGGTATATTGCTTTTCAATAATATTCTGGCATGAGTACTATTTAATGTTGGTGCCACGTATAGTTTCGTATCGGCAAACTTTGCCAGGGAACATGAATTCTCTCAGACGCCATTAAGCCAAAATTATAGCGTTAGTAGCCCGTCAGGCATGAACTTACCTGCTAACTCAGTTTGTCGTGATGGCTGTATTTGCATCGGAAGAAGGAAATTGTCACTCGATGTGATAGATTTAGACATCAGGGACTACGAAATCATTCTATGGATGGATTGGATCACTGCTTGCTCGGGCATGATTGATCGTGCAGAAAAAAAATTCGTGTTTCGTCGACCTGGTGAGACCAAATTTTGCTACGCATGGAGTCTAGTGTCGAGAGCGTTAAATTCCTGCATGGTAATTTCTACAATATCTTCTCGCTAGATGATACATTCTAGCTGTAAAGGATACTTGGCATCCGTTCGAGACACTCAGCAAGATTATGCAAATGTAGAGTCTACTTTCATTATAGTAGAATTTCCTGATGTGCTTCCAGAAGAGTGGCCTGGCATGCCGCCCGACCGAGAGATAGATTTCACTATGGACACATTTCCAGATACTCGACCGATTTTAAAAGCTCCGTATCGAATGGCCCCTTAGAACTGAAGGAGCTGAAGGTCCAACTCAAAGAATTGATCGATCGGGGGTATATCAGTCTGAGTGTATCTCCATGGAGCGCGCCAGTACTGTTTGTAAAGAAAAAGGATGGTTCGATGCGGCTTTGCATTGACTATCGATTGTTGAATAAATCTATAATTCTAAACATGTATCCCCTTCCAAGAATAGATGACTCTTCGATCAACTGCAACGCGCGTCAGTAATCACAAAAATTGATCTTCTTTCGAGCTACCACCAACTAACGATCAAATCGGACGATGTGCCCAAGTCAGCCTTCTGCACTCGCGATGGCCACTACAAATTCTAAGTTATGTCATTTGGAATGACTACTGCCCCTGCTGCCTTCATGGATTTGATGAATGAGTGTTCCGGTCATGCCTTAAAAAGTTTGTAGTAGTATTCATTAATAATATCTTGGTGTATTCGAAGAACAGGAAGAAACATAAGGAGCGCTTATGAATCATGCTTCAAACTCTTCTAGACAACAAGCTATACGCAAAACTGAGCAAGTGCGAGTTTAGGCTAAGCAGTGTATCTTTCCTTGGGCATATCATTTCTTCGGAAGGTATCTCAGTCGATCCAAAGAAAGTTGAAGCTATCGTCGAGTGGAAGAAACCTTCATCAGTGAGTAAAATTTGAAGCTTCCTCGGTGTCACGCCCCAGTCCCAAAATACCAAGGAACTAGCCATGTGGCAATGATCAACAGCACAACACCAGTAGGCAAACCTAATTTAATGGACCTGTTAGAGTGCACTTAAGATGTAATAAATATAAATAAGGGTCTACAACACATGTCACAATTTATATATCTAATTTTATCCACAATAAGAATCATAACACAATGGATAGTCTAGTCACAAGAATAATAAAAATAAAACTATCCATCAACAAGTGTAGTATAAGAAATATCGCAGGAAGCAACCCGTCATCAAAATAATTAGAAGAGAAATAAAACCAAGTACATATGTTCAGTAGTCGCTAAGCCAAGTCCAAATGTCTAAAGAACACTAAGCATAAATAAATAGAGAAATAATAATGTGCTCAAGAGAAGTCCTCCGGCACAACCTCGTCCTGTGGTGCAAGTACTGCTCCAATATCAGCTCCTATCCCATAAACCTCAGGGTAGGTCTCCTCGTCTATACTTGGGGACATAATCCGGATTAAGGTCCTCAGGGGACATAGCAAGGTACAATAAACACTCAATCCAATATAACAGTAAATAATAAACAGTTTTCTCAAGGGACCTATTACAACCAACTAAGTGAATGCAATTGAGAACGTACTCGTCCGCTAAACCACCGGGCCGTGTAGGTCTCATAGATACGACAATAGCACGTAGTAGTAGTAATAGGTATGTACAGGTCCAGTCAAGGTACCTGTAGCACTATAGGGCCCGAAGCGCAAACAACGGTAGCACGTATTGTGTGGCAGCCAAATGGTACGGTAGATTCTTCCCAATCGCCATGTATCTCACGTCGCATGTCCATAATACGCACGACAAGTACTTACTATGTCTCGAGTCGAGAAACAGGAATCAATCAAGTCAACTAATCACATATCACGAGTCTTATCCTAACACAGAATTCGGAATTCTCGAATATCTCAATTAAGGCTTTTGTACATGAGGGTCGTGTATTGTGTCCTAAGATATATCCCGCAAGAGTTGCACGTATAAGGTATACAATGACAATGCAGTCTAAGGATACCAGATTCCGCATACGAAAGTCAACATCTGAATATACTTCGGATGCTAAGTATCATAATGGTCCTAGGGTCACAAAAAGTACCAGTAAAGAACAAAAAATAGAATCAAGAACTGGTAGTAGAAATAAGCATAAAAAACTAGAACAAAGGCATGGTACGCATGATGCTACCTGCTGCCGCGATACTGTCTGACTGGTGTCCTCAACCGAAGGTGCAACGAGTCCAACTTTTCCTATTATAACATGTTCTAATCAATACATCATCTAATGTGATTAACATAAAATAATAGGATTTTTCGCACGACGTTAACTAGTATGGTAAATTTTATGCCAACGATCCAATTATTACTGGTCATTGGCCAACGTGCCAATAACCACGTACCATGACACTCTAGTATGTTGTAGGGTCTCGTTCATTGTTTTTTTTTACGTATATATTGGCACCTACATGAGTTCCAACACTTGTAATCCTATATATACGCATATACGACATGATATCCCAAAACTTGCAACGACGCTAAACTATATCTCGATCATGCAAGCCGGCTCTCAAACACGTATGTCGACATCCATTAATAATGAATTAAAATAATTTAAATTCTGGCATTATGGTTTATTTAGTGAAAAATACAAAAATGGCACCGTTGTATGCACAAAGTTCTATTGCGCGTCAACTAGGTGTTCTAGCTACTTTGGCAACTAGTTTGTGCATGCAAGGTTGACAACTTGCATGAAAGATTCATTTAACATATAAAGTATAATAATTAATATTCTGGGAATTATTATTTAATTACTTGAAATTCTTATTCAAATATTAAAATAGCAACATATATCAAAACTAATTTATTACGGTTTAGACATTGCCATGTATTAGTTTTTGTGTCATCAAAGAGTTATTTTTATTTAAAAATTAGTGTTTCTCATGCATGGGATTTCCTCATTTGTCTTATAATCATATTTATGGTTTTGTAAAGGAGTTTTCACATGGTAAAAATAAATATTTAAAAGAACTTACAAAACTTACTTGTTCGTGATTACGGCGGAGCTTCTTCTTACGACAAAGACCTTTTGGAGCGCCAAACGGACTCCAAACTTTACGAAACTTGAGGAAACTCTTGGGGGATTCAAGTATGATGTAAATATAGTTTTTGTGGGACTTTTGCTTCTCTTTACACAGCAAAATAGCTGCTGCAACCAGCAATAATGTTTTACACCAAAAGGGATGGCCAAACCTTCTATGGGTGGTCGAACACCTTGGGGACTTGTATGGGGGTTAAGGGATGATGGAGTTGAAGTAAAGAGGGAGAGGGAGGCTGCATAATTTCATGGGAAGCAGGGAGAGGCTGAAAATAGGGTCCGCCCTCCTATTAGATAGGTTATATATTATAAAGATATGTAGGTTAGTGGTTTGGATTTGTCCTAAGGTTTCCACTTATGGATAGGATTTAGAAAGATTAAAATAAGGAGAGAGGGATGCTTTATAACGGTTAAATTATATTTTCAAATATTTGTTACAAATTTAAATTGATATGCAATAAGATTACATAGGGCTTTTCCTAATTTGAAAATATTGTATTTTTTGAACCATTTAATTGTTTTGTTCAGATTTTTGTGTATTAAATTATATGTGGGGTGTGTTGTGGAGTAGAAAAAGGTGTGGGGGTTGTGTACATGTCTCAAAAGATTTGGTTTGAGAACCCGATTTGGGTGTTTGGGCTCAAATGGGTTCAACTAGCCAATTAAAGATAATTTTGCAATGTCAATGGTTCGATATATTTATCCATATTTTTGGATGATGGAGGAGATAAAATTAATGCAACATCCATGTTACAAGTGTACTAGGTACAGTCAAGACCAATAATGTAAATTTGGTTGGAAGAAAAAATGTCGTGCATTACTCAAAATATTCAAGCCATGGTAAAGTGTCATATATATATATATATATATATATATATATATATATATATATATATATATATATATATATATATATATATATATATATATATATATATATATATATATATATAATGATTCTATAAATTAATACTTTAAACTATTAAATTAAATTATTTAAATAAATAAAAAATACCAAATTACCCCTACTCCAAAATGAGAGGGTTTACACTCGGGTTAGCAGGCTACTACATACGGTTCGTTAAAGACTTTTCTAACATTTCTTCACCCTTGAATTGCCTCACTCAGAAAGGAGTCGCAATTGAGTGGTCTGCCGACTACTAAGCTTCATTTCAGGAGTTAAATTAGCGCTTTGTCTCTGCTCCGATACTTGTACGGCCGGACGAGAATATTGGATTCAAAATCTTTAGCGATGCCTCAGGCCAAGGCTTCAGAGTTGTGCTCATGCAACAAAATAAAGTGATAGACTTTACTTCAAGATAATTGAAGTCACATGAGTACAACTACCCTACACATGACTTAGAACTTGCAGCGATTTTGTTCGCATTAAAATTATGGCGACACTATCTCTATGTCATACCTTGCCAAATTTTTACTGACCCCTAGAGCCCCATGCATCTATTCACTCAAACTGACCTAAAACTTTGACAAAGGTGTTTGCTAGAACTGATTAAAGACTACGATTTGATGATCAATTATACTCCTGGCAAAGAAATGTTGTAGGGGATGCATTGAGTCGAGTATTTGTAGGATTTTTATCCGTTAACAGCAGGCTACAAAAAGAATTATATATTATGGGCATTGAGCTACGAATTTAATATCGAGATGGACCAATTCGGGGATCACTAGCTCAGTTACTCCTTGAACTGAGCCTGTTAGTAAAGGTTAAGTCTGCGCAGACGAACTGTCACGCCCCGATCTCTCGCAGGATCGGCCATCCCTGCTAAGTGCGAATTACCGTGCTAGCTCTTCCGCGGGATGATCGTTCCCATCAGGACGTGATATCGTGCGAGCATAAGCTACGCCCGGATAAGGCCATAATCTGAACAAGCAGGAAAATAACTAAGCCACAAAGTCATACAGATAGTCCAAATGCAGTGGAATAAGAACCGAACAGGCGATAGATAACGAGTTCCCAGAGTCGTTATAGCAGAAGCATTAAAAAAATAAGTATTGAAGTAAAACAAGCACTTTATTTAAATTGAATAAGTATTATAAGCGACGCTAGGCTAATATTACAAGTCACTTAAACTTTCTCTCTTTCTCAAAATAATAAAAGTGTGCCTAATGGCTTACAATATGCAATGATACATAGGCGATATTCCAACATTATACCTTGTATATGTGCTTTAGCTCCGAACGTAACTCTCCAAGGCTCTAGTGCGAACTCCAAGTCTTAGCACGCCTGAAGGGGTTTGTGTACCAAACGAGGTTCTCCTATACCCTGCAAGCAATCTGGTAGGTTATCAATACATGAATTCACTTGTGGGAAGGCTTCTCGCCCGCTCGACAAATCCAAATACGTTATATTAGTTCCATGCACAACTATTAAGTTATCTTTCTAGTCTTTTCTTAGTATCAGTTTTATGGCATAATGTAAAGTCTAACTCGTATGGCAAAACTTATAATTCGTCCTTCCCTGTCTAAGGATAAAACCAAGTTAAACCAACCACTAATATATATAATAAAATTCAAGGACTCGCATAAGCTAACACAAGTGTCACGATCGGGTTTCTAATTCAGGTGTACGAGTTACACGAATTACTCACATGTGTTATACTCAAATGGGTTGCAATAGATTGCTCAGGTGTTCAAATTATTGATTCGATGCAATGACTAGCACACGAATTATCGCTAAGCGAGGATAACTTAATCAATACGAAAAAGAGGTTACTGGCATAGCCATAAAGGACTATTTATAATCTTTTGGTGGTTAGATGCACGAGGTACAAGAATCTCTACAAGCCATCTCCTTCCCGGGATGGAAATAGGTTACAACGCAAGGAACAAGGAACATAAGGCATTCCACGCTATCCCGCCCATACATAAATGACTATCAGAAGGGTAGACGACTAGTCCAAGGTAGTATGCTCTACTAAGGCCCGAATACCGTGTATTATCCTGCCCCAAAAATGGTATCGCATCCCATAACCATAGTTGACACGTAATACACCAATAATTTCTCCTAGGACGGTACGATCCTGGTTCCCCGGTAATCGTCCGAGGAATCGAAGCTTATACCTCGTGCACTAGTTGTCCGTGACCATGCAAGTCTCTAGTCATAGGTCTTTTGTTAGGTACATATTCAGGTCAGATTCAGATTCAAGTTCAAGATTGTTCAAAAATATATTGACTTCCCCAGCCGTCAAATTTTGTACCGTACGAGTGTTGTTTAACTTGTCATGATATAGTCCCCTCGTTAGAAAACTTCCTTGGTGACCTACAGGTCCAGAATGCATTTAGGTTCATACTTGCACAGAACGACTATTAGATAGTCTGTCACGACCCGCACCCGGTATAAGGGCACGAGAGCGTGGGTACGTCCAGCCTACGCCGCAGCATCGGCGGTAGAACGCTGTCTAGGTCAAGTGCTATCTAGATAATCTCACACTAGTATCCAACTCCATAAGGAGACACGGATAACACTAAAATAAATCTAGAAATACTCAATCACAACTACAGCACGATAGGAAATGAAGAAATAAAAGAATACAGCACAAGTCTAATGATAACATAACATACCTGCAATCCTTAACTTCCAATCCCCAAGTGTCAGAAACCAGTCTACTAATGTCACAGTCTGGAAAAATATTTTCCAGTCAGGAAGGAGCAAAGTACATCTCTAAATAGCAGTTCTATATAAATGACATAAACTATGTAGCAGTTCTAGATGAAAACATACCAGATGCATGTATAAGTACGAGAAATGTACAATGAGAGAAGTACTGGAAATGCTGTAAGTAAATGCAGGAAAAGAAACAATATGTCCATGAGTAAGAATTCTATGACTAAGTGTGTGAGTACTAGCTTTAACATGTGATCGGCTTGGGATCTTGATCAGGCTGGTTACATGTGATTAGCTATGGTTCATATAAAGTCAGGCTAACCGTGGGTTAGCTATGGTTCATATAAAGTCAGGCTAACCGTTGGTTAGCTATGGTGCATGTAGAGATCAGGCTAATCACACGTAACAGCTATGGTTCATATAAGTGGTCAGGCCGCACCCGACGTGAGATGTGGGGTGAGCTATGGTGCATATAAAGTTGGGTATGATCACATATCTACACTAACGTACTCCCCAACCCCCGACTGGTATAGTAGATCCAATCATGGTACGCTATGGCACAGGACTCCCTAGGAAGGTAGCAAATCTCCCCGGGAATTAGTGTCTGTACATGCACAAGATATCAAGGAAACAAGTCTCGTACAAGCTACACCATGAATAAGGAATAACATCTCATGACGAGATCCGTGTATACCAATCCGTGTAACCAACGTGTCAAGAACATGTATATTTACACTAGATACAGTGAACATAGGAGATATCATAAATTAGAAACTAATCAGAGAATGTACTTGCCTTGGGTCCTTAGCTGGTAAAACCGATGTCCTGTTCCAGAGTATCCCCTGGGTAAACCAACAGTCCTATAAACATAACACAAGCAAACCACATTCGCATCAGATGCTATACTAACACAGTCAAAATACTGGTCTCAGGGCCATGTCAGGCAGGGCACTAGTCAACTAGGGTCATCTAGTAGGGACACGTATATAATATACATTACACTTATTACACTTACAATATTTATACACGCACCAATTTAAATGTATTTACAATATATATATATATATATATATCTATTAAACACATATTTGATTTATACTAGTTGAACATTATATATGTATACTCGTGCATATGCTAAAATACCTTTTAAAATATATATATATAAATACTAAATTGATTACATATACTAGAAATACGTATTTACGTATATAAATCATTTCGAACTTATTTTGAACAATAGTTTCAAATAAAGGTTTATTTATAAAAACTAGAATTTATGTAAAAGCTAATATTTTTCATTTATGGTAAAATTGGTCACCGATCCAAATAAACTAATTTTGAACTAATTTAGATTATTGAAACTAATTTTTAATTTAATAATGTAACCAAAAATTATTATTATTTTTACATATCAAAACCCTTTTAATTTGTTACATAAAAATAACTAATTACATAAACTAGCTAATTACATATTAATATAACCAAATTATATAAAATAACCAAATTATATATATACTAATTTCATGAATCAAACTAATTATATTTAACTAATATAGATACTGAACTAATTATATTACTAACTGTTTACATATAAATTAACCAAATTACATATTAATATAAACTAATTATATTAATATAATCAAATTACATAACTAATTACATTAATTAAACTAATTATATAAAATAATTATTTATATATACTAACCTGATTTTATAATTCAATTAAACTAATCTGATTAATTAATTAACTAACTAATCATTTTTACTAAACTAATTAAATTATACTAATTGATTAATTATTTAACCATTAATCTAATTAGTTAAACACTAAGCTAATCATACCCAACTTATACTAATTATATGAATACTCTAATCCGTAATTTACTCTCTACTAACTACACAGGAAAAGAAAGGGGGAAGAGAAGAGGGGCTCACGGGCTTTTCCGTCGAGGTCGGCGCGGGGCTCCGCCGGGCAGGGCGTCGGCGCAGGTGAGGCGGCCCGAGGCGCAGCAGGAACTCGGCGGCGAAGGGATCCTCTGCGGCGGCTCGACTCGAGGCGGGTCTCGGAAGCAGCGGCGGCTGCTCGACGGCGGCTACCGGCTTCAGCGGCCACGGTGGTTCTTCTCGGCGGAGGTGGAGGTGGTGTCCGAGGCGGCTCTAGCGGTGGTGGAACACGACAGATCTGGGCGGCTGTTCGAGGGCAGCGGCGGCGGCGTCGAGGCGGTCGGCGGTCTGCAGCGACGGCGTGGAGCTCGAGAGGCGGCTCGGCGCTCGAGGAGACGGCTCGGCGCTCGAGGACGGCTGCGCTGGGTTCGAGGAGGCGGGGTTTCGAGGCGGCTGCGGTGGTTTCGTTCCAGCGGCGGAGGTCTCGGCGGGCTGGGCGGCCACGGCGATCGCCGGAGTAGGTTAGGGTTAGGGTTTTGTGTCGGGGTTGGGTCTGTGGATCGTGTCCGGGGCAGGACACGATGGGTGCTTTACTGTGGACGTGTCCGGGTTTGCCGGACACGGAGATGCTGTGTACAGTGGTGGATGTGGAGGTGGTGTCCGGGTGTGTCGGACACGGAAAAGCTGGTTGTAAACTGTAAATCTGGACACAGGAAATGAAATGGATACGGTGGGACACCCGGGGTCGGACCCGAGGCCATCACGGCTGACACGGATGCTGGACACACGGACACGAGCACACAAAATGGTGGTGGCGTTGGCTGGTGGGAAAAATGTGGGGGCTAGCTAATAAATGAAAATTAGGGTTTATAGGGAGATGATGATGAGAACTTAAATAGGGAGAAGGGTGTGGGATAAAGGGTTGCGGGTTGGCCCAATGATGAATGGCCCAGAATTAAATATAAAGGGCTTTTCATGTGGGAAGAATGGGGCGTGAATGGGAGACGGAAAACGATAAATTAAATAGAAAAGAAATTTAAGAAAATGTTTTTAAGAAGCTTTTGATTAGCTACTAATTAAACTCATTTTTCAAAATATTAGGAAATATGTAATTCATTTATTTACTATCCCAATAAAAATCTATTTTATTTTATCAACTAGTCTTTTAAATAACTATTTAGTCAAAACAATAATTTTATGACTCAAGCCAATAAATATTTGAAACTAGAAATATATATTATTATTTATTTATTTATTTTGTAATACATCGTCATTTAGAAAAAATGATTTTTATAAAGATTTTTAAATTACCTTCTAAAATCAGACATCGTTCAAAATCAAAATAAAAATTTTCAAGTAGAAATATTTTATAAAACTTGATATTTTAAAATAAATTAAAATCTAATTATTTTGGAAATTGGAAATCGGAGGTTACAAGTCTATCCACCTTAGAAAAATTTCGTCCTCGAAATTTAGGGACGACTAGGATAGAAAAATTTTGTTGCTCATAATGATGAATATATCATTGAAGAAAATATTTCTATAAGGATAATATTTACCAAACAGAAGAAAACATGAAGAAAAGAAAATATGGTTTAAGACAGGAATATCTTGAAGGAATCATGGCTCGGCCTTGAATCCTCTAGAAAGTTTAGGTTTGGGAAGTAGACACGATCACAAAACAGATAATTTGAATAATGCACGTTACCTTTTCAAAGTAACTAAACCAAGGAAGACCTAGTATAATTAATGATATAGACATGAAAGTTATAGCTAATTCGAAAGATACAGTCGACAATTTGATTTAAGAAACTTAAATACATCTTCCAGAATGTAATCAAGAGACATCTAATCGCCTTTCTTGATTTCTAGGAAAAAGAGTAGTCTTTACTACCTTCAGAAAATAATCCTTCCTTTTTATCCTCGTTCATCTTACTTTTCTCAATCTTGTGATTCATCATTAACTAATATCTATAAAAGTTCCAAATTCCACAACTTTATTAGATTAGATCTTAGAATTTCTGAATCAAAATTTATTACATGTCCAAAAATCCTTATCATCAAATTCGAGTTTGTTTATCTTAGCATCAACTATACCTCGATTATTTTCTTCGGTTCAAATGTTACTGTCATGGTCAAGATTTTAATTTAGATCACAACCTCAATATACCATGATCTAACCTTACGACCTTCAATTATACGATCCCATAATCAATTATATTAAATCTTCTTTACCATGAGCTTTATTTCATTCCATATTTCTTTATCAGTATGTATAATGTTTCCAAAATTTTGAACTATATATACATATTTTTTTCATCCTCTGAATTTATTATCTCAATGTAAAAAATTTTACTACTCAAATCCTCAATATTTTAATTGAATTCCAGTCGTATCATAATCTCCTCAAATTTGAGTAATAACTAAATACAACATTTACTATCCAATCATTTTTAATTGAAACAATCAATGCATATTTATAAAACTTAAAAATCTGCATTCCAAAATTTAACTTTAAACACTCATCAATCATCTAACTCAAATTCAATTGATGCTTATTCCAATCTAACTCCTCATCCCAAGAATTTAATTTGACACTATTCCATTTACGATTTTTATTTCCTGCTTTTCTTTTTCCTCAATACTCAACGATGCGATGCTTCCAGTATCTTCAATGCAACATTCATACTATATAAAATTTCTATCTTGCAATCAAATAGATAAAATGATAATCTCTCAAATTTCTCAAATTTTTAATAATCAATTCAATCATATCAAGACCTCCTTAAAATTAATAAATCCTCAATTTTGGCTCTGTGAATTTCTTAATTCTCCCTTTAAGTTAATGTTTGTCCTCGAATTTCAATCACACCTCGATTTTCATAAAATCAATGATCCATCAACTCCGTTATAACAACCCCTAAATTCTTTATTTAATTTAATGCTCATCCACAAATTTAATCCTCTCGTCTCTTTTTGTCAGTCATAACCTCGTCATAGATCTTTACTACAGTTAAATCCTCAACAATCAAGTCTAAGAGAATTCTACCTACAACCATACAACATGCAACCTAAGGGAAATATGTATGATCATGGTGTCTTTTGTCATGGTATTTCAGTCTCTGTTAGGGGGGTACTACTAGTTATATTCTAACAAGAAAATCATGCATGTGAACCACAGTACTAGAAAAATCAATCAATCAATCGAAAGGCGAAAGAAAAGGAACCTTAGGAAGGAAGAAGGATCATGTTACATATTACTTGTAGTGTCTACTATCTCTAACAACACTTAACTCTAGCACACTAACAAATTCCTATTCATGTACACTGGTACCCATATCAACTAATCATATACTAATATTCATATTAATCCTCAAAATAATCGTCAAGGTTTAACTTCCCGATCAACTTAAAATAAAATGCATATACCTCCTCATAATTAGATACTTCACATCGAAATAAAAATTTAATCACTTCTAAAATCTCTGTAGCCTTAACTATGTTTAGTGAATCAAATTTAAATCCTCAATATTTTAACAACATAAAATCTCAACTCCTTAAAAATTCTGAAAATTAAAAATTCATTTCCACCTTTTAATTTATAACTCCTCAATGTACATATTAGTGCTCACGGTCTCTGATACTCAAGGTGCACTCAGATACCTATATTGTCTAGAACTGTGTACTAAATTTGTACTGCCCGAATCACTTGCACTATTACCTCCAATGATCAAAGTTACCATCAACTGTGTTTTCTTTCATGATTTCAATTTATGTCAATTGGTATATCATCTAATTATCAACACACAGAGTGCTTACTGTTATTAACGTCATCCTTGACTAATCCTCGATATAGAATCATTAGCACTCTTGGTATTTTATCACTAGCTGCATTAATGGATTATCTCATCAAGCTTATTAGACTCATGATCACCTGTATCCTCTATAACACTCATGTCTCTTTACTCTCATGGGTATGTGTATGGTTCCTCATCTCGATGGTTGTATATGTATTTCCTTCAATCCTTTAAAGCCTATTAAACTAATCCGTGATACGCTTCACAACTTCCATTACTAATCCTGATATTTCTCTACTTATGACATCTCATTAAACCCTTTATACATATACATTTCTTTACCTTTAACATTTCCGATATCAATCATCAAATTGGACATCATGCTCCATAAATCCTTAACACAATTCCCGGATACTTAATCGTTTACATAGATCACTCAATTACATAATCATGATTATCCAGGACGGGTAATTGGCTCTGATACTAACTCTGAGAACTATCACTGATACTCTATACTCTCCTTAACTCTCAGTCTCTAATGACACTACTCCTAGAATCATTGGTACAAGGTACTATGCTAAGGGCTAACTCTAGATTAAAGCCTACTGTTCACATGTCCAACTAAGAAACACTTACAACTCACTAGCAACACAGTCAATACTAATACAAGACACAAACAAAATTACAAGCCACTAATTATCATACTTAACAAGAAATCCTCAAGGAATAGGAGCTCAAAGACTGAATTGAGGACAGAAGGTATCTTTACTGCTAGTAAAGAAAGAAGCGGTGGAACAAAGTCCTGGAATAACAGAAATAGATAAGTCTTGAGATGATATTTTAAGAACCAATTTAAGATACAACCTGATAATCATACATGTCTATCCGAAATCATGGCACTCAGAATCCTCGCCACGCCAGTAAGCATAGATGCGATAAACGATAGGTTTCGTAACTAAGGTATGCACTCTATAATCATGTCGTCCAGAATCTTCGCCACGCCAACCGGTATGGCTGCGAAAGACCCTAAGCTTCATAACTATAGTATGTACATCCAAGTCAGGTCCCTACGTTCTCGTCACCACAGCTAATATGGCTGCGATAAATTCTAGGTTCCATAACCAAAGTAGACGTTTTACCTTCCTCACTGTCCTCATCAATATATGTCATCAGATGATACCATAAATCCTAGTCCGTAAAAATTCATCTCAATTTGAAATCAACTCAACAACGATACCAAGAATTAAAGCTAACAACTGGTCAACAAGAATCAAACTCAACAATGATACCGAGATTTTAAATTTTAAAACTGCTCAACAAGAATCAAGTTCGGTAACAACAAGCGTGAGCGGACGGAAACAAGGAAAGATTTAAATTGAAAATAAGATTCTCATGGGGTCATCCCAGGAAATCTTTCAAGAATTTGTGATTGAGTATCCTCTCTCATCCTAGTATCCTATGTCCTATATTCAATAGCAGGTACGCAGTAGTATAACAAGGATGCCACACTACTACGACATCGCACATCTCGCGAAGTCAGACCTGCATGGGCCACCACTAAAACGTGTCACGACCCGCACCCGGTATAAGGGCACGAGAGCGTGGGTACGTCCAGCCTACGCCGCAGCATCGGCGGTAGAACGCTGTCTAGGTCAAGTGCTATCTAGATAATCTCACACTAGTATCCAACTCCATAAGGAGACACGGATAACACTAAAATAAATCTAGAAATACTCAATCACAACTACAGCACGATAGGAAATGAAGAAATAAAAGAATACAGCACAAGTCTAATGATAACATAACATACCTGCAATCCTTAACTTCCAATCCCCAAGTGTCAGAAACCAGTCTACTAATGTCACAGTCTGGAAAAATATTTTCCAGTCAGGAAGGAGCAAAGTACATCTCTAAATAGCAGTTCTATATAAATGACATAAACTATGTAGCAGTTCTAGATGAAAACATACCAGATGCATGTATAAGTACGAGAAATGTACAATGAGAGAAGTACTGGAAATGCTGTAAGTAAATGCAGGAAAAGAAACAATATGTCCATGAGTAAGAATTCTATGACTAAGTGTGTGAGTACTAGCTTTAACATGTGATCGGCTTGGGATCTTGATCAGGCTGGTTACATGTGATTAGCTATGGTTCATATAAAGTCAGGCTAACCGTGGGTTAGCTATGGTTCATATAAAGTCAGGCTAACCGTTGGTTAGCTATGGTGCATGTAGAGATCAGGCTAATCACATGTAACAGCTATGGTTCATATAAGTGGTCAGGCCGCACCCGACGTGAGATGTGGGGTGAGCTATGGTGCATATAAAGTTGGGTATGATCACATATCTACACTAACGTACTCCCCAACCCCCGACTGGTATAGTAGATCCAATCATGGTACGCTATGGCACAGGACTCCCTAGGAAGGTAGCAAATCTCCCCGGGAATTAGTGTCTGTACATGCACAAGATATCAAGGAAACAAGTCTCGTACAAGCTACACCATGAATAAGGAATAACATCTCATGACGAGATCCGTGTATACCAATCCGTGTAACCAACGTGTCAAGAACATGTATATTTACACTAGATACAGTGAACATAGGAGATATCATAAATTAGAAACTAATCAGAGAATGTACTTGCCTTGGGTCCTTAGCTGGTAAAACCGATGTCCTGTTCCAGAGTATCCCCTGGGTAAACCAACAGTCCTATAAACATAACACAAGCAAACCACATTCGCATCAGATGCTATACTAACACAGTCAAAATACTGGTCTCAGGGCCATGTCAGGCAGGGCACTAGTCAACTAGGGTCATCTAGTAGGGACACGTATATAATATACATTACACTTATTACACTTACAATATTTATACACGCACCAATTTAAATGTATTTACAATATATATATATATATATATCTATTAAACACATATTTGATTTATACTAGTTGAACATTATATATGTATACTCGTGCATATGCTAAAATACCTTTTAAAATATATATATATAAATACTAAATTGATTACATATACTAGAAATACGTATTTACGTATATAAATCATTTCGAACTTATTTTGAACAATAGTTTCAAATAAAGGTTTATTTATAAAAACTAGAATTTATGTAAAAGCTAATATTTTTCATTTATGGTAAAATCGGTCACCGATCCAAATAAACTAATTTTGAACTAATTTAGATTATTGAAACTAATTTTTAATTTAATAATGTAACCAAAAATTATTATTATTTTTACATATCAAAACCCTTTTAATTTGTTACATAAAAATAACTAATTACATAAACTAGCTAATTACATATTAATATAACCAAATTATATAAAATAACCAAATTATATATATACTAATTTCATGAATCAAACTAATTATATTTAACTAATATAGATACTGAACTAATTATATTACTAACTGTTTACATATAAATTAACCAAATTACATATTAATATAAACTAATTATATTAATATAATCAAATTACATAACTAATTACATTAATTAAACTAATTATATAAAATAATTATTTATATATACTAACCTGATTTTATAATTCAATTAAACTAATCTGATTAATTAATTAACTAACTAATCATTTTTACTAAACTAATTAAATTATACTAATTGATTAATTATTTAACCATTAATCTAATTAGTTAAACACTAAGCTAATCATACCCAACTTATACTAATTATATGAATACTCTAATCCGTAATTTACTCTCTACTAACTACACAGGAAAAGAAAGGGGGAAGAGAAGAGGGGCTCACGGGCTTTTCCGTCGAGGTCGGCGCGGGGCTCCGCCGGGCAGGGCGTCGGTGCAGGTGAGGCGGCCCGAGGCGCAGCAGGAACTCGGCGGCGAAGGGATCCTCTGCGGCGGCTCGACTCGAGGCGGGTCTCGGAAGCAGCGGCGGCTGCTCGACGGCGGCTACCGGCTTCAGCGGCCACGGTGGTTCTTCTCGGCGGAGGTGGAGGTGGTGTCCGAGGCGGCTCCAGCGGTGGTGGAACACGACAGATCTGGGCGGCTGTTCGAGGGCAGCGGCGGCGGCGTCGAGGCGGTCGGCGGTCTGCAGCGACGGCGTGAAGCTCGAGAGGCGGCTCGGCGCTCGAGGAGACGGCTCGGCGCTCGAGGACGGCTGCGCTGGGTTCGAGGAGGCGGGGTTTCGAGGCGGCTGCGGTGGTTTCGTTCCAGCGGCGGAGGTCTCGGCGGGCTGGGCGGCCACGGCGATCGCCGGAGTAGGTTAGGGTTAGGGTTTTGTGTCGGGGTTGGGTCTGTGGATCGTGTCCGGGGCAGGACACGATGGGTGCTTTACTGTGGACGTGTCCGGGTTTGCCGGACACGGAGATGCTGTGTACAGTGGTGGATGTGGAGGTGGTGTCCGGGTGTGTCGGACACGGAAAAGCTGGTTGTAAACTGTAAATCTGGACACAGGAAATGAAATGGATACGGTGGGACACCCGGGGTCGGACCCGAGGCCATCACGGCTGACACGGATGCTGGACACACGGACACGAGCACACAAAATGGTGGTGGCGTTGGCTGGTGGGAAAAATGTGGGGGCTAGCTAATAAATGAAAATTAGGGTTTATAGGGAGATGATGATGAGAACTTAAATAGGGAGAAGGGTGTGGGATAAAGGGTTGCGGGTTGGCCCAATGATGAATGGCCCAGAATTAAATATAAAGGGCTTTTCATGTGGGAAGAATGGGGCGTGAATGGGAGACGGAAAACGATAAATTAAATAGAAAAGAAATTTAAGAAAATGTTTTTAAGAAGCTTTTGATTAGCTACTAATTAAACTCATTTTTCAAAATATTAGGAAATATGTAATTCATTTATTTACTATCCCAATAAAAATCTATTTTATTTTATCAACTAGTCTTTTAAATAACTATTTAGTCAAAACAATAATTTTATGACTCAAGCCAATAAATATTTGAAACTAGAAATATATATTATTATTTATTTATTTATTTTGTAATACATCGTCATTTAGAAAAAATGATTTTTATAAAGATTTTTAAATTACCTTCTAAAATCAGACATCGTTCAAAATCAAAATAAAAATTTTCAAGTAGAAATATTTTATAAAACTTGATATTTTAAAATAAATTAAAATCTAATTATTTTGGAAATTGGAAATCGGAGGTTACATAGTCTTTCGGCGAACTAGATTAATGCAAGACATGGATCGTGTTACCTGATTGTGGCATAAAATTTATGTGACAAGCATTGAAACAAGACGAGCGAGTGCTAGTTAGCATGTAAAGCACGCAAGAATTTCTTTATATAAAATATAAGCATAAGGAAACGGGTGGTATAGTCTATTTTAGAATATAAGCCTTTACGCTAGCTCGTGTCTAAGGGGTAGTGGGAGTAATAAAACCATAAAGGGGCATATAGAGCAGCATAATCTATAAGACGAGTGTACTACGAAGAGTATATAATGATCTTAAAAGAGGAATTAGTGGATTCTACTTGCGCGAAGCTAAGGTAGCATGCTAGGGTCCAACTAAAAGCCATATTTTATTTCTATGTTCTAATACAAGCAATACAAGATGGAATTATTTCCTTAGCTACGTGCGTTGTATTCTTTTCTAGCATGCAAGAGGTGATTCGCATAACGACTAGCAAGTATTGTCCATATTTTTAAGTGCGCAGGCTAAGCAAAGATAGGTTCATCGTAGCCACCCACTTTAGCGATAATTCGCCTCAGCCGAGCGATAGTCTGAACTCCTATAGTGCCAAGTCTGAAATCCATTGCCTCAAGCGAGTCTTCTCGCTGAGCAAGATGGGTCAAATCGATGCACTTATGCCATTTGAATCATATCTCCGCATTAGCGGAATGGGTCATTACACTAATGACCCATTCCTTATGAAGATGTACAAGCAGATTTTAGCAGGGAAGGCAACCAAATTTATAGTGAATAAAAGAGAAATATTGTGGGTAAGAAGAAGACTGTGAGTGCCTAATGATATAGAACTCATAAAAGAGATCCTCACAGAAGCTCATTATGTGGCTTACGTATCATATCCTGGAAGCATATCAAATTTTTCTACCACCGACCTTATCATATGTGTATGATATCTATCATGTGTCATAACTACGGATGTGGGTGCATGATTCGGGTCACGTGGTAGATTTTGGTTAGTTAGATTTTTAAGCAGACATGTCCTATATAGAAGAACCTGCGTAGATCATCGATCGAATGTATAAGCAGCTCCAAAATTGTTCTATCCTGCTTGTGCGTTTACTCTAGAGGAACCATACGGTCGAAGAGGTGACATGGAAACTCGAATCAGGCATGAAGAAAAAGTTATCCTTATTATTTTCTTAGGGTATGTTCCATTCCTGAGTTTCGAGGTGAAAACATTTTATTAGTTAGTTAAGATGTAAGGGCCCGTTCCCCCATTTTATGGAGCGCATCTAAGAAATACTTTGTATCATTCGATCATGACAGATTAAATCAAGATTCGTTCCTTAATATGGATTGGTCTCTTCAAAATTATGTCCTATATTCAGCGGATCGTGTCTCAAGGAAGGACTCGGCGACAAAGTCGCAAGGGGCCTTACCATTATGCTGTTTTATTGTCTGTTTTTATGCCGCTTTGTTTCTTTCTTGTTGATTTTGTGACTTGTATTTTCTTGAACGGTTTTGATAGATTTTATTGTCTTTGTTCGTTGAACTTCATATTTCGTATCAAACTCTGGGAGATCAAGGAAGAGATATTGATCAACTGTTGATGCGTGCAGGTGAACGTGTAGGCGACGCGCAAACGGAGTCTCGAAGATTGCCCCTTTCTCTCGCATGGTTCACTAATTTATGAATGGACTAACCTTTAATTAGATCCTTTCTTCCAAGTCTTTACTCCAAATAATTTGACTCATTTGTGCTTTCCGATCAACGATACCATAATGATAATAATTGAGTCAAGATAATAAGAAGTAAAACTTGGAACACTTATGCTTGTCACACAAATTTACTGCACGATCATATTATGCGTGCTTGTCCGCTATGCATTTAACTATTTTATATTTTAGTTGTAAATAGAAGTTAATCATCTATTATTGTGTAATATATAGAACATAATTTACAATTTAATCACTTGAACAGATAGACTATGCCATCGCACTGTGATAAGTAGTTATGTTCATTATAATGTCTTAAAATTCTTCATATGATAACTTAGTGTTTTAGACATCGTTTGGTCATAAACAACTTGTGCACAAGGTTTATGGTTTCTGCGAACGCCCGCTGGGGCACCGGGCCTGATTCGACCTAGGCGAAACTCGGATAGTTGTGATAGCAGTATAAGCACAAAAAAGATAGGGGCTCATAGTAAAGGCTCGCTACCAGCACTACAAGGATCATAGACCGCCCAGAGTATATCCATTAACGGCTCGTGGTGTAACCTTCGTATCCAGAAATTCTTACTTAAATGTTGTTATTAGGTTAATTTGGGGCTATTGGAATTTTTTCACAATTTTTGGTTAATTAAAAACTAGAAACAGTAATTTTTTTGGACTTTCAACAATTTATTTTAGTGTCAAACATAATTAAAAATATTCCAAACTTTTATTTTAGGTTCTAAATAATCAAATATTTTTCTAGAATTTTCTGAAAATTTTCTTTGTATTTTTAGTATTTATTGGGAGTTATTTAGGCTAATAACTAATTTTTTTAGGACTTCTAGAATTTATTGTGCAAGTCCAAGAATATAGAATAGACCCATGCAATTTTCTATTATTTATAATAATACTATATATCTTCTAAAATTATTTTAAAAAATTAGAATATTTTTTATATTTATTTTTAGTTAAATAGGTAAAACTAATTTTTAGAGCTTCTAGTAATTATAGTAGGAAAGCAATGAACATAAAACTATCCCAAGTATTTTTCTAGGATTTTTGGGTTCAAAATATATTTTTTGTAATTTTTCCAAATTTTTATAATTATTTTTAATGTTTATTTTGAGTTATTTAGATTTAAAACCACTTAAATAATATTTTGATAAAAGAAAATCAAAAACAAATAATATAAACAAAACCATCCAACCAGATTCTGACACGTGTCAGCCTATTACTTTTCTTTCAGCCGCAACCAACATATATATATATATATATATATATATATATATTATAATAACCTTAATTATCCTATTATTTTAGAGAGAGAGATTTGAGGGGATGTAATCTAGGGTTTCCTTCATCTTCCAGAAGCCATTATCATAGTTCTGGACTCCAAACATGGCCCAATTTTTTGCGTTAGAACCATATTGAGGTTAGTTTCCTGAATATATAAATTTTTTCACAAAATTCTAAATATTAAATTCTGGAAAATTCATAGAGCACATCATGTCCGAAAATAGATGCGTCTCGGTATTTTCATAATTTCGGGAAAACAACGAATCAGAATCACTAACCGTTTGAAGTTTCGAAAAGCTAATGTCGAGATAATTGACGTATATTTTTTCCAACATTTAATACAAAATATTTTTGTGCTATTAATCCTATAGAACTTTTAGGTTAACAATCAACCACCGTTGCACAATACGATTTTAGGTATGTGCAATAATTTTCAAACGAATTTGAATTCGGATGAGCCATAAATTCTAACATGTTTTTTACACTGAAATCTACAAGAAACCATGCATGAAAGTCGAGTTTGCATTGGTTGACTTTTTTTGGTCAACAGATTGCCTCGATTTGCGTAATATAAGTCTCGAATTGGTAAAATTCAGTTTCTTTGGACAAAATTTAGAAATTAATCTAAAAATTAGAATAATAAGATTAAATTAGGATTTTAGAGTAATTATTCCAGAATTAAATAAATTAAAATAAATTATCTTTTGACATGTTAAAATTGTAATACATAGGCTATTTGGACTATGACATGGACTCTGATTCATACCAGCTAAGTACCACAGACGAGTACATTCTCTGACAGTTTTTATTATGTTGATCATCTCTATGATTCTAGTTGTATAGCGTACATGATTCTAACACTATGGATACCCGAGTTAGCATCATCGATACCTATCACGAGGAGTCATGATTGGAATCTATCATCCTAGCTGGGGACGAGAAAATATTAGTAGATTATGTAATCATACCCAACTCTATATGAATCATAGCTCACCCCATACCTCACATCGGGTACAACCTGACCATTACATGCCTTATAGCCGGTTATGTATGATTAGCCTGACTATTGCTTGTATCATAGCTATCCAGATGGATAGCCTGACCTTACATGAATCATAGCTAATCATATGTAACAAACCTGATCAGTCGCAAGTCGATCATATGATATACTGATGTTTCACACACTTACCTAGATATTCTAGTCATGTATTTCCAGTTTATAGTTCTAGCATTCACTTATATTCAAGTTCATTGTTCTAGCATGCACCTGTATTTCTATTCATTGCTAGTTGTACCATTGATGATGATATATACTCCAGTATTTCTATTTCCAGTATTTCATTATCTCCAGTATTTCTTATTGCCAGTATTTATATCCATCTTGTATTTCTTTATACTGTATTATAGTTTTTGTCAAGATACATGGAACTGTTGTTAGTGCTTGTACTTTGCTCCATCCTGACTGAAAATATTTTTCTTGACTGCGACTTAGAGGACTTGTCTCCGGCACACTTGGAGATTTGGATGTTATTGTTTGTAGGTTAGACTATTTTTGTTGTTTAGAATTGTATTATATTTTGTTTATTTTCTCCGATATCTTATCGTGCTTTAGTTCTGTGATTAAGTATTTTTATATTATATTGTAATATTTGTGTCTCCTTATGGAGTTGGATATTCGTGAGAGATTGATTAGATAGTATTATGATCTAGACAGTGTTCTACTGCCGATGCTGCGACGTAGGCTAGACGTACCCACGTACCCGTGCCCCTATATCGGTTGCGGGTCGTGACATATGGTACCAGTGACCTATGTATATTAAAACTATACAAGCTAACTATGTCTTCGTGAAAGGAAATAACATGATAAGTTTTGTGTAGGTGGTTCAGACGGGCAGGTTAAAGCCACCGAACGGAGGCATATCATTTCAGTCATTTCATATATATTGCATGTTGTAACTTGAACTAAGGAAAGATAGAAAGACCACAATAATAATTTGTATTGCTTCACATAAATATTGTGTCGGTATTGGTGAGATGGGTTTTTAGTACCCCACTCCACGTTGGCACTATGTACAAGATATATCATTTTTTTAATTCATATCATTTTTTCTAACTCAAAAAGAAAACATTCCTGAAGAGCTCTTTATTGAACCAAAAGACAACTTATCTTGGTGAGTGGGCAAAACTTTATTCTCTGATTCTTTCATGCCTAATAAAAGAATATGATTTTATAAATGCTTGTGCTAAGTTTGGTGTTCAAAAGAAGAATGATAAAACCTGACTCTGCTTGCATAATTAGAGAACCGTATATTCTTTAAGAATGCTTGCCTGCTTGATTTATAGAATTAATGATCATTGCAATGCTTAACTAGAGAACTTGTATTGCTTGTCTAAAGAGATAGAACCATTGCATACTAAGTAAAATAGATGAATGTTGCATGCTAGGTTACACTGACACAGCTATTAAACGAATCATTGCCATGCTAATAAGAAGAGTAAAAGATTGCTTTAACATGTCAATACCTTGTATGCTAAAAGATAGAGTAGAATTACATGATTTATAAAGGATAAAAGAAGAACTGTAGTCATGGTTGTTAAATAGAAGATCGATTACATGTTTCCTTGTTATTGTACAAAGATATATTAAATAAAATGCTTCTATTGTATGCAGAGTTAATGGCTTGTCATGATAAGAGAGAGATTATTAGCCCGCCCTGAGGTATCTGTCCTATGGATCTTGGAGGGTGTGGCTATTAGGTAAAAAGTTATTGAACCAATCTATTGAAAAGAAGAGCCTAATAGTCAACCCTGAGGTATAGTTATTGCGATCTAGTAGGTATAGCTATTATATAAGAGATCTGAGACTAATAGTGTGCCCTGAGATACGGTCCCTATGGGATCTAGTACAGTATGTCTATTAGAAAGGATAAAATAAGGCTATTAGAAAGGAGAAAATTAGGCTATTGAAAGGAGGAGACCAATAGTGCGCCATGAGATATCGGTCCTGCGAGCTCTTGGCGGGTGTGCCTATTAGAAAGAAGCAATTTCTATTGATAATAAGAGAAGAGTTAGAGAATATGCTTTGTCACTACCATATTTTCTAGGAAATGGTATTTTGGTCATTTCATAATTAATTAAATATTGTGCATGTTGAATATTTATTTATTAGATTATTTATTTATTTTTAAATACTATATTGTTATTGGACTTGTGTTAGTGGACCTAACTAGATTCCACTAGACCCATGGACCAACATTTAATCCTAGTTAGATTTAAGCCTAATAACAAGCCCATTCATTAGAGGATGAATTAATTAGTTAAACCAATTGGATTAGAAACTTTCTTCCTTAATTAATTCCTTCATGACAACCCCAAGGGGTATTATAGACTTTTCATAATAACTTGGAGTAGGGGGCAAGGCCGGCCACCTAGGAGAGGAGAGAGACTCTCTCCCTTCATTCCTTCATTCATTCCATTTCTAGATCTAAAATTTTCCTCATCAAAATTCCTTCATCCCTACACCAATCCCTACCCAAATTCCTTCTATACTCACCATTGGAGGCTATTAGAATAATAAGGAGGAAAGGATCTATAAGAAGGAGGAAGAAGAACAAGTTGAAGACTCTTAACACTCATTTAGAGACTTGTATTGGGAATCCATCTCACAATAGGTACAATTCAGTTTTTCATCTCTACTTAGACTATAAATCTATAATTTAATTATTAGGAACCCTCTCATGTACTAAGGCTACCCATAAAAAGTAAAATTAGGTTCATAAAAGGTGTATGGAGTAAGTTATGTGGTATTTTGTGTTAATTTTGGGAGAATTCTGAGATTGGCACATCTTGTGTTTGTCAATAGGTTAATTAGAACAAATTGACATATTTTTGGTTGTGTGAGTCTAGTGTCGTATCCATAATTGGATACGTGTAGGCTGTATCACGATAATTTGGCGATACGAGTTGATTTGGGAGTTTTCTTCCGACATAAGGGTTTGAGCAAGTCATATTTTGACACGGGCATATAGATGAGTAGCTAATACTTTGTGTTGCTTCTAATTATGATTTTAGACTTGCTCGTTTCCTTCGAAATATGTTTTGTGGTGTGGTGGAGCCATATCGCAAGCGTTTCATAGATTGAGTGTGATACGGGTATGGTTCACTCCACGTGTTTGATACTTTGCATTCTAATTTAATTTACCTTGGTTATAACTATTAGAGTATTGTATTTATAGTTGTTATATGATATAGATATATATAAAAAAAGTTATAGTTATGTTTCTCTTTCATTTGAGATATGTTGGTGGTCATTGGAGAGTAGGAAAGTTCATGTGCACTATTAGTGTTGATATGTGTAAGCATATATATATATATATATATATATATATAAGTATGTGTAGAGGTACGTGTATGTGTTCTAAGGGGTTCGGATAATCAGCAATAAGAAGTAGCAGCAGCAGCAAGAAGCAGTCACAGCAGCAAGAAGCAGCAGCAGTAGCAGAGTGAACAAGTAGAAGCAGCAGCAGCAGCAGTAGCAGCAAAAGTGCGAATAAGTAGTAAGCAGTAGTAGCAGCAATAACAGTCTAGCAGAAGTGAAAAATAGCAGCAAGCAGCAATAAGAATAAGCAGCAGCAGCTGTTTGTGGTATTAAACGAAAGAACAAAATGTATATAATAGGAGGTTTGCACGAAACCCGCTTTCTTTGGTTTACAAACAAATTTATATAATTTGATCCTATACGAGGATGTAGGAGTACAATTTATTTAATCTGGGTAGATGATTGCTATAGGTGTCTGATCTGCAGTCGATCACTTTAGCCCTTGGACTACACGATGGTGAAGAAGTGCCGTGGAAGACGGAAAGCAGCTTCGTAGGTGGCGGAAGAGGATGGATGCACGATGCCAATATCGTCGATCGCTACTCTTTGCCTGAGCTCTGGATGCTTCTCTCTCTCTCTCTCAAAGATTCTTCGATCTCTCCTCAATCTCTAATGTTTCGACCAGTGGTTCAATCTCTTTGGAGGTTCGACCTTGTTCAATTTTTAAAGTCTCGACCTATTCCTCTGTTGATAGAGGTCTC
The DNA here is from genome assembly GCA_036927795.1 of Iris macrosiphon. Taxonomy (NCBI): domain Eukaryota; kingdom Viridiplantae; phylum Streptophyta; class Magnoliopsida; order Asparagales; family Iridaceae; genus Iris; species Iris macrosiphon. The sequence continues at coordinate 152,123,232 of JAYESA010000019.1, read as the reverse complement.
TATTTATAGAGTTTTGGTGACAGTGACCACTCAATCGGTGTGGAAATTGAGTAGTGGAAAGTACAGCACCCTTTTACACAACGGTTAAAATAACCAAAGCCTGCGTATAGATGACCTTTTGAATAAGCGTGTGACGCAGGTCCAACTAAGGGACAAAACGCGTATAATCGCTACGAAGATCACGGCGTAGAAGCCACGTAGGTAGGTATCCCTCGTGTAGAAGAGGTTGGCGTAGAAGCCAATGTCTGTCACCATAACGTAAAAGCCAAGTAGGCATAGAAGCCGAGTAGGCGTAGAAGCCTGATGGCATAGAAGCCGAATAAGCACAGAAGGCCGAATAAGCATAGAAGCCGAACGAGCATAGAAGCTGAGTGGGCGTAGAAGCCGAGGTGATGTGGACGTCTTTAGCCGAAATCACGGCTCTTGGAGATATAATCAAATCTCTCGTATTAAATGCAGAGATCCACCATCATCATTAATTACCGAGGCGCGTTACGAAGGCCTGCCACCGTTCTGAGCATTCGGTGCAGAGACGTGCCTCGAGCCCTGTACGAAGAGCAGCTTTTGACGTGGTAGTCTGTTTGTCTTCCGTGGAGCATAAACAGTTCACGTTGGCCTATGTAAAACAAGGCAGTGTATCCCCTTATATGCGTAAAAGCAGTCTCCGCTAAGGGGATGTCAGTAAACGACGGTTCGTTGATATTTAATCAAATCCTCTGCATTAAATACAGAGATCCGCCATCATACTGTGGGGCGCGTCCCGAGTGGCCTGCCATCTTTCCAGCCGTCGTCTGGGTAGCCGTACAGCACTTTTTGGCAGGAGTCAGATGTCAGGTTCACTTCGTGACTTGACAGGTTTATTTCGGAGAAAACGAATCGTTCCTCGTACGCCTTAACGCTGCTATGAAAGCGGATGAGTTTTACGCCATGGAGGCGATGAAGCACCCCGTCTACGCTGAAGCGGCCTGGACATACTGCATTTACATGGATGGTCCCATCATATTTTATGTCGTGCTCAGTGGAAAAGCTTCGTTTCACTCTTGATGGCCTTGAGGTCTGTCACGACCCGCAGCCAGAATTTGGGCATGAGTCGTGGGTACGTCCAGCCTACGCCGCAGCATCGGCGGTAGAACGTTGTCTAGGTCTCAACATAATATATCCTGTCAATAATCTCAACTCCGTACGGGGGACAATGATAAATAATCCACAGTTCTATAATATACTCAATCACAAGCTATAAGAAATAATGGCACGATGAGAATAGAAAAGAGTTCTATTAAAACCAACCACAATAATTCCAACTCAATCCTGGGTCTAGCTGACCTCACAAAGTCACAAATAATGAAATACAACTCAGTCTCAGTCTAAAACAATAAATGCAGAAAAAGTAATCTAAGTACAGGCAGGCAAGATCTCCTCTTGGATAGGCAACTCCTCTGGGATTTCTGGAGTGAAATCTTCCTCTAATCCTGGGCCGTAATTAGTGGGGCAAAAGTTCTCCAGGTCCTCTGAAAAATGTTATCCAGTCAGGATTGGAGCGAAGCACAAGCACTAACAGCAGTTTCATTAAATTGACAAAGACTATAAACAGTGTAAGAAATACAAGATGAAAGTATATGCTGAAAATGAGAATTACAGGAGAAATAAAATAGGCAATAGAGCATCTAGCAATGAACAATAAACAATGAATGCTAGAACAAGTGAATCTGAAAAAGTAGACATCTAGCTAAGTGTTTGAAATATTAGTTTATTATGTGATCGGCTTGGGACTAGATCAGGCTGGTTATATATGATTAGCTATGATTCTTGAAGGTCAGGCTAACCATATGGTTAGCTATGATGCATGGTAATGGTCAGGCTAATCATATATAACAGCTATGAAGCATGATGATGGTCAGGCCGCACACGACGTGAGAAGTGGGGTGAGCTATGATGCATGGTAAGTTTGGATATGATCACATAATCTACTAATAGTTCTCCATTCCCCAGCTAGCACGATGGATTCCAATCATGACTCCTCATGATGGGGATCTAGGGTGCTAACCCGTGTATCCATAGTGTCGGAATCAAGTATGTAATACACTACAATTTATAGAAGTAATCAACAATAAAAACTGTCAGAGAATGTACTCGCCTGTGGTCCTGAGCAAAATGTGAGGATCGATGTCCAAAGTGGGATCACAATGACCTATATAAATGAAATAAGTGTTAAATGGTGGTGTGGAAAGATAATTATAAATAATAACTAGGATAATGTTTCTAATCTATTTCTAGGTCTATACTAGGTCTACTAGTCCACCTTAGTCTTACTCCTATTCATTTGACCATACTAAGGATACCTAGTTTATACTAGTTGATAACTTAACACCTAATACTTATTTGATATCTAACCTTACCAACTATACATGATACCAATTGCCCAATACCAAATACTAATGATAGACTCACTGATATTGTCACTGATACCATAAATCCCTATACTACCATACACATACAGCTATATTGGCACCCACAGTAATCACTGCTACTGCACACACACAGGCAGACTTAACTAGCTACTGAACTACACATAACTTACTGTTACACATGGACATAGGAACTGAAATCCTCTGATACCCTCACACCACTGCACAAAGCCTTAACACCTACACACACTGAACTGCTCATACTCACTGATACACAGAATTCACCCTGGTTCAAGCACTGTAACATATACACAGAAATTAACACCCTCAAGTATCTAATACACTGCTACCTAATACACAGGTACACATCTATACTGACCAGGTTTACACTCACACACTATAGGGACACTGATCACAGCCAAATAAGACCCATATGAACAACACACACACACTGATCTCTCTCTTAGGCACAGGTATTGCATACACTGAACTCATGGACACCTACAGCTCACTCACACACAGGTTTCTCCCCCCTGTACACTGATACCTCACTGCACTCACACAGGAACTCACACACACCCTGCTACACAGGCACATAAACACACTGATCTAAATACTGAAACACACAGGTATTTCACTTACCTACACACTAGATACAACTAATTAGGACACTCAGGTAGCCACAATTCCTATTTACAGATACACACTGATACATTCTAAACCTACTTACACTCTAACACTCTACTAAGTTATTAACCAACCCTCACACCCAAGAACACACACAGGCACAGGCTCTCCTCACTGGGGACACATAGAACTAATCACTGAACTCCCTCACTGAGGACAACTGAGAACACACACTAGTTCTCACTGCTTAGTTGCACCCTGATACACTGTTCTTCTTCTCTCACAGAAATTACACATCAACACATAGGTAAAACCTTGCACCAATACACAAAATTCGAATACACTATACAACTCACTGATTCACACACAGAAAACCCAACTGTGCACATCCTGCACTGAAATCCCAAACCCGACTGCACAAGGAATCCCCAATCCCGACTGTACAGTAACCCCTACTGCACACAACCTGTACACAAGTAATTATATATATATAAATATAGATATGTATATCAATATATATGCAGGAATTAAAATACAAGGATAGGCAAAACCCTAAGAAATATTTCCTCAAACACAAGGAGTACAGAAAAAATGGTTTTACATAAGAACCCATAAATTCTCAAATCAAAACCCTACAAATCGAGTTCAACCTACACCTATGAGATGAAACCAGTCTACATACAAATACCTAGGGTTAGGGTTCACGAAAAATTAGGGAAAATCAATATGGGTCACCAAAACACTAGTTCCTCCTAGGTCTTCATGTAGAACCCTAGAAATCGAGATCTACACAGCAAGGGGGTCCTTAGAGGGCAATAATCAACAGAAAAACAGGAATTAAAGGGGGAAAAATCAGATTTTACCTATTGAGATGGTTTCTCCAATGGAAGTTCTTCTTTCCCAAGGTTCCTTGACCCAAGTTCCTTGCTTTCCTTGCTTTGGAGGAGGAGGATGAAATACTAGGGCTTAAATTCTAAATTTGAAGTGAGGAAGATGGCTTTCTTGATGGAGGCTAGGGTTTCTTCTTTCTATATAAAGAAAAGAGGGTTCCCTTTTATATTAAAACTAGGTTAGGGTTTCTAATGCACAGTTTTAGGTTAAACCCCCAGGTTAGGTCATGTAGAGCTCAAATAACTCAGGTTTAGTCCTTCTAGGGTTTGAGGTTCCACCCTAAAATTAAAATTCTAGGGTTTCACTAGAATTGGGTTTTCAAATTAGGGTTTCTCATTAGGGTTAGTCCTAATGAGTTCTAGGGTTTGACCTAAAGCCAATATCACTAACAATATATAAATAGTTTTAAAAAAACTCAGCAGATAAATTAAACACATAATTATTCAAAATAGTAAAATTACACAAATGCCCTTATATGGAATTGTGCTAGTGACAAGGTCCCCTGCTTACGCTGCCCTGCATCACCATGTTGCGTAGAGCTATCCAGCGTATTTTTTATGCTTCTACAAGACCCCCTTCAAAGCTTTCAAATTTCTTTAGAATTTGGAACACTTTGAATGAAGCATGAACCGCTCCTTGTAACTCAAAATGTTTCTGAATGGAGCGTTGAAACGGTCGATGCTGACTTTATGGCAGATTTATTGGGGACCGGTGTGACCTCTTTCGCCTATAAAAGGCCGAGAAGTTTAACCTGTTCTTCCCGCATTCCTTTCGCCACACAAGGATGATCGCCGGAGTCCGTCGGATCGATCTGAGGAAGAAGAAGACCATGTTCTTGCAGCATGTAAGGAGCCGAAAAAGACGGCGTCTTCAAGCAAGTCTAATCTGCAACGATGGATCATGAAAGGATATCATAGCCTCCCTTGCTCGGGATAGTCAGCAACTTTGTATGGTGGTTCTTCGGGAGAGAGGAAGAATCATTTTCCACCATGGCGCTTGCTAGTGGCGCCTTCTCCCGTTACCTCCGGGGGTAAGAGCAAACAAACTAGCTCCGTCCCGGCTCGAGCGGCGTTGGTCTGTAGGGAAGCAGATTTACCCTGCTTTCCTTCTGTTGGAGGATGGGTCTATGCCCAGTTTTGTATCCTCCTGCCACTGATCATCTTCTTAGAAGAAGAGGAAGACCTTAACCAATGTGAGAACCTGTCAGAACAGCTTCTCGGTGCGATCTTCAGACGATAATGAGGAAGCCCTTTGTAGACGAGGTTTTCCTCAGATGTAATCATGAAAATAAAGAAAAACCCTTGTAGACTGGATTTCCCTCATATGTAATCATGATTTTAATCTTTAATAAAGTCGTCTCTCTTCCGTGCATATGATCATCTTGTCATACGTTGCTGTGAAGTCTGAATATGTGTAGCTTCGACACGTCTGATTCTTTACGCCGACTCTGTTTAGAAAGAGTGCTAGGTCCTGTCCTGTCTTTTATGCATAACTAGAGATGCGTAGAAAGTCATTATAGCATTCGAGTTTTTGAACCGTCCTGCTATTTTTTAGGAGTGAGGAACCACGTAGAATTCTGAGCTGCTACTTCTGATGAACAGAATTTCTTTGTTCAGACATCATCTTCAAGAATGATTTCTCGAAAATCCCTTAGAACAGGGTCGAGAAATGGCTGTCAAACTGAGTTGCCATCTTCTGCCCAAGCAGGAGTACCTCCGGTTGGACATTGCGAACCCCATTCCAAGCTGAGCATCCCGCCGATGAGCAGTGCACCCGGCCTGATAGGTAAAGCTTTTAGGACGAATGAGAATGACTGAAAAATCCTTCGCACACGTTGAACGTGACCACGCTAGGTCATCTTCTGTGCTGATAGCCTTTTTGAGGAAGATGATGTACGGAGACGTTTTATCTTTTACGCCCATATTTCTAATGTGTCAGCGTAAAACTCCAGATTTTTTGCAGTTGAGCGTAAAACGCTTTGACTGCCGAAAACTTAGTGTATACTGTAAAATTTTGAACTTTTACGCTTGTGGATGAAAATTCTGGCGTAATAGCTCGAACCTTGGTAGTCTTGCGTAAAGCACAGACAGTATACTGTCGACTTGAATTTTACGCTTCTGGATGACAATTCCGGCGTAAACGATCAAGTTTGTACAGTCTTGGCGTAGTGCTCAGACCGTTGCCTCTTGGCATGTGCTGCGATATTTATAAAGTCTAGAATAAAACTGACGTGTTTTTCTCGTACCCTTGTAGTTAACTTGGGCGAGTCTCCGCTAGCCGAGGTGATGGGTTCTGCCGCCGGGCTGCTGCACTCCAACTATCTGGAGGATCTGTCCCATGTGGTATTTCCTATATCCAGACCCCAATATCCCAAAGGAAGGGAAATATTCATATCGGCTCAGGGCGAGCGAACGCTGCTGAACATGATTAATGGAGAGCCTTTGACGTATGTAGACGGGGACCAGTATATAAAGCCGGCCTTTCTTTTCGGGGACATGATTGATAAGCAGTCCCAGACGAAGCCAAAGAAAGAACTCTGGGTTTTCCCTGCCGGGAAGTTGGTCTTGAGTCTGCCCAAGATGCCGAGAGATTATCCCATCTCGGCATTCTCCCATGCTACTTATCCCAGGAAGATGTCGTGGATGCAGACTCCCGATCTTCACGGTAGACAGGGGAAGATCTTCTACCAGAAAGGATCTGGCCTATTTGTCAGCCGCCCTTCCGGTCATGTAACGTTGTTCTGGGGATTGTACCCGGGCAGTGTCCCGAGTGAAGACAGCTTGGTGCTCCAGCCGGTGCAATTGCTGACCTTCTGTAATGATTTTATGGGACGCGGAGGAGTATACCCCAAGGTGAATCCTCGATGTAACGGGTGGATGACCCCAACAAATCTTCGATGGGCTCGCTTAGTTGATTGGGCCTTGGAGCATTTTTGGATTGAGTTGGAGAACATCGGTCTGTTGGCAGCTGTGAGTGCCACCAGCGTTGGGTTACCTCCGAACCCTAACCTATTTTTGGCATTGATGGAGCGATACATTCCGCTCACCGGGACTTTCGCCACTCCGCTTGGGGAGTTTGGATTGGCCCTTCATGAGATGACAGAGATCTCGAGACTGCCGATGGAGGATACTCCGTACGAAGAGTATGTTCGCACGAACCGGGAGTTGGGGGATTCAGACCCTCGGGTAGTAGAAGTGTATCAGGAGCTGATGTGCCACTACCTTGCTTGCACCGCCTTCTATGCTGAGCTTTCAGATTTGGCTCACACCAGTAAATGGACGTCCTACCTCTTCTTTCACCGGGCTAGGGTTGCTCAGCCGGAGAAAGTCTTGGAAGTCAAGGATGAGCTTGTGAATCCTCTGAGCGTGCTGACTGCTCAGGAAGTCGACGATCTCCTGTAGGATGCTAGGGCTCCGGATCAGATCCTCGTCGAAGGGATAGGAAAATATCCTGCAGGTACTAAGGCCTACAGCTATCTGAGGCATTGCCGCAGGGCTCTATCCAAGGAAGCTCAACTGGCTGGCTTCCTCTCTATATGGCTGCACCGACTGGTGGTACCCGACATCGCATCTGCGGATCGTATTCACCGTAATACCTTGTGGCCTGCTGTACGTCTGGTGTTTGGGGCGAGACTGGGCTTGCTCCCTGCCATGGTGTGCCGCATACAAGCTGGCCTGAGGGCGATGACTAAGGCGCTGCTCGCTGATGAAGCTCGGCGTGAAATCTTTCCCCGGGTGGATTTACCATACCTGTATTTGATAGGATGGTTAATTCTCCATAACCCCCGGGTGATGTCTCCCGGTTCCGGCAGTAGCTTGGGGGGGAGTTTCTTGCTGAATTACAAGAAATCCTCTTGGAATGTGCTCACAGTTTTAGACTATCGGCGGGTGCTGCATTGCGATCACAGCTGGAAGCTCCTTTGCACTGTCCCTTCTGTTCATCGCAACCAATCGTGGATTAGGCTTGAGGACTTAGGTAGAGATAGGACCACTCTTTCTCCTGAAGCCTTGAATTGGTTGGTCTGCATTAGACCTTCCCACCTGCTGTACAGAAGTGAAGATCACTGCTTCTTCGAACCCTATCTGCCTAGTCGGTTTGCCAGGCAGTTTGGGTATGATCGGTTGCATGTGGGCAACGCCGTCACCAGCTTCAGGTCCAGAGGTGGACTCATTGATGAAGCGAGGGGATGGCGATATTTTATCATGGACTGCACCGGGGCAATTTTTACTGTGCCCTTCGTCACACCCTCCACGGAGATACGCATCCTGCATTCGTATGCCCAGTTCTATGTGGCAACGAATACCTCCCATCGCGATTTTGATATGGGTTCCCTCTTCCAAGCCTGGGGGAAGGGTCAAAGTTACCTCAATTTCTTCTGACGAGGGTGACGAGTCCGCTACTCCGGATGAGCCTCTCGTATCGGTACCGAGGGGTGAAATACCTCCGCCTGCAGGGGCGTTGGTAGTCTCCGGAAAACGAAGGGCTCCTGCTCTGAAGGAGGCTTCCCCTCGTAAGAGGAAGAAGAGGATGGTTACTCGTCCTCTCCAGATTCCTGGCATTGAGGCTCCTGGAAGTGAGCCTGCTTCTCCCTATGTCGCAGATAATTTTTTGATTGGGGGTTCCTCGCCTTTTAGAGAGGAACCTTCTACAGTTTCGGCCGGTGGCGTCGGAGAATCTCAACTGGAGGTTGCTACCGCTGCTACTGCTTCAGGTAGCGAAACGAAGTCGCCTTCGAGGCTAGTCATAAGATTCCATATACCTTTGTCCGGATCAGCATTGGAGAGGCCCATGCCGTGCCCGTCAGTGCTTCTAGCAAGATTCCAGTTTATGAGCCTCAAGTGGATCTCAGCGAAGACCTGGAAGAGTATTTGCCAGCATTAGTTAGCAGGCCCTCTTCTCTAGGTATGACAACTTGGCTAGCATCACTGTCGTCTTTTCGTGCCTCTTCTTTAGGAAAATTAACATCATGTTTGACATTAACTTCCTCTTGTCTTCTTCTCAGGGGATGACCTCTTCGGGGAGGGTAATGTATATGCGCCCTTAGGCTCCGTGTCAGGTCCTAGCATTGATACGGGGGCGCCTGATTTTGAAGAGGAAGCATCTTCGGGTTCTGGCTTGCCTGCCGACGAGGTTTCGATACCTCAAGAGGACGACCCTGTCGTTGCGACAATGCCTCCTTCGAGTATTTTGGTTACTTCGTCTGGTGTTGGCACTTCCTCTTTTGTCGCACCCCTGTCGAGACGAGGATTATGGCCACGTCGATTGCGGTCGCCTCTGGAGCGCGGTTCGACAATATTGCAGCCACTCCCAGCGTGCATTCTGGCCTAGCTGCGTTGACCGAGCAATATACCAGTATCTTCTACAATACTTTAAAAAAGCTGATATCAATGGTGTTGGAGAAGAATCTAAATTTTGAGCGTCTGAAGAAGTCCTCTCAGTTTTCGATAGAGGCGATCAGGGACCTTGGCGATACTGGTTTAGCTGACGCCCTGGCGGAGGTAGTTAATGGTTTGGAGCAACCCGTTAACGAATACTCGCAGCTATCCCAAGATAGTGTTGACGATTTGGTCCAGGATGAATACGACTCGCTGACTGCAAGGCTGGGAGAGTTGGAAGCTCTGAGCAGGTCCCTCGAGGTACGACAGCAGGAGATGAGCGACGAGCACACCCTCTTAGAGTGTGTTGTTCCCCAGTTGGCCGAGAGTAAAGATGAACATGAGAAAAATGAAGCAAGGGTCTGTAAGTTAGAGGCTGAGCTCGCTTTAGCGAAGGAGTGGTCTCGTGCTTCAGCCGCAGGTGTGCACGTATTACAATGCCAGATGGAAGAGGCTCAACGGAACTTGGCACATGCGAGTGCCATGCGCGCCGCTCTTACACATTCTCTGTCTGATTTATCCGGCTTGAATGATGAGGAGATGAGATGGGAGAGAGCTTGAGCTGCCGTTTTGGACTCCAGGAATGCGAAGATGGCCAGACTGGCGCAGCAGATTCGCGATTTGACCGCTCCCCCTTCATGATGTACTTTTGCTTTTGCTTTTTAATATACTTCCGCTCTTTTTTTTTGGGGAATAATAAAGAGGCTTTTCATCTGACTTTTGTGGACCCGTCATTTCGGAATATAAATGACGGGTTTGGGTGAGAGTAATATCAGAGGTAGTATGGACGTGATAGTCTCTCGGTAAACTTTTTTTTTAGCAGGGCGTATCTGTTCAGAGGTCAAATGGACATGATAGAATACGGCCCAACTAGTTTCGTTTTGGAAGTAGTTTTGTCAGAATGAGATTTTTGACTTATTCCACTTGAGCAGAGGAGGTTAAGCATAGTACCTTTTCAGGAATTTGCCATTGATAGGAGCCATTAGTAGGTCTCCATTAGGCTGGGCTAACCTGTAAGCGCCGTTTGAGAACGTTGTCTTGATCACGTAGGGGCCTTCCCATTTGGGCTGAAATTTGCCCTTGCTCCTGTGAGTGAGAATCATTGGCCTTCTTACAGCTAAGACTAGCTCGCCAACTTTGAACACTCTTTTCTTTACTTTTTGATTAAAAGCTCTGGAAATGCGCGCTTGATAGAACGCGATGCTATGTTGAGCTTGAAGGCGTTTCTCGTCTAATCATTCTAGCTCTTGAAGCCTTAAAAGGTCATTCTTTTCCCGAGTTAACTCATTAGCGACTGCTATCCTGAGTGACGAGATTTGAATTTCGATAGAAAGAATTGCTTCGCTCCCGTAAACCAGTAAGAACGGGGTACAACCTGTCGGTGCTCGGACCGTTGTGCGGTACGCCCAGAGACATTCTTCCAGCTTCTCGTTCCAATCTCTTTTGTTCGAAGAGGCGAACTTCTTCAAGAGTTTGATAATGGTTTTGTTGAAGGCTTCTGCCAAACCATTAGCAGCTGGATAATACGCCGTAGAGGCGACATTTTGTATCCGATTTTTATCACAAAATCGATAAAATGCTTGGCTGATGAACTGAGGCCCATTGTCATAGATTATCCTTCAGGGAATCCCAAAGCGATAAATGACGTTATGCTTGATGAAACTGATCACATTAGATGTTTTTACCTCAGCGAGAGGGATCGCCTCTGCCCATTTAGAGAAGTAATCCGTGATGGCCAGTATGAACTGGTGACCTCTGGAAGAAGACGGGTGAATAGGACCAATGATGTCCATACCCCATGCTTCGAAAGGCCAGGATGCAACCGTAGGATGTAGATGTTCAGACGGCTGGTATATGAAGTCTGCATGAACCTGACAGGCCTTGCATCGTTTGGCATACTTGATTGCGTCTGCGATCATAGTGGGCCAGTAATAGCCCATTCTCCTGATACGATCATGTAGCTTAGGACTGGGTTGATGCGCCCCGCATACACCATCGTGAGCTTCGCGGATGATCTGCTGTGCTTCGTCATTAGAGAGACATCTCAATAGCAGTCTGTCGTAGGTCCGGTGATATAGGCAATGTGAAGATGCATCGAAGTAGAATCATAATGATCGCCTTTTGGCGGATGCTGCTTCTTTAGGGTCCTCCGGCAAGATTCCGTATGCCACAAAATCTATAAAGGGACTTCTCCAATATTTTGTAGGAGGATCGGTGTTCACAGCGTAACTGCGTTCGATGTGAGCGTTGTTCTTCACATAAAATAGATCTTTGTTAAGAAGGATTACCGAATTCTGACTTCTTATAGGAGTAGCTAAATCTGCAGCTAGACTGGCTAGGGCATCGGCTTCCAGATTTTGAGATCGAGGTACATGCTCTAAGAAGAACCCCTTGAATGTCACGGCTATCTCGACCGTTGCTTGGTGATAGGGGATGAGGTCTGGATTTCGGACTTCATATATTCCTCTGACTTGATTGACGATAAGCATAGAATCACCAAAAGCTTCAAGAGATTCGACCCCCAGCTCTTTAGCGACTTGGAGCCCGATTAGTAGAGCGTTGTAGTCCGCCACATTGTTGGAACAGGGCTCGTTAAGAGAATATGCTCGATAGATGACGAGTTTATCGAGAGTAACCAGGACAATTCCTACCCCTGAAACCACGTTTCCTTTGGGACCAGTCCTGGAGGCGCCGTCGAAGAACAGTTGCCATGCGTCACTTTCCATTACGGAACTACATTCTGCAACTTCGTCGGGAATGTCCTCGTATAATTTGGAGGCCTCCGGGATCGGATGAGCAGCTAGGAAGTCAGCCAATGCTTGGCCTTTGATAGACTTCTGAAGGACGTACACCATGTCATATGGTGTCAATAACATCACCCAAGTTGCGAGTCGGGAGTTAAGAACACTTGGCTTGTTCATCAGTACCCGAAGAGGATTGATCTTGGAGATGATGTGAATAGTCTGGCCGGTGACATAGTGCCGCATCTTCTGGATAGCGAACATCAGAGCCAAATATTCTTTTTCTACCGGATTGTACCGGTGCTAAGCTCCGATCATCATTCTACTTAGATAGTAGATAGCCTGTTCATGTCCCGCATCGTTCTTCTGTACGAGAAGAGCTCCCAAAGAATGGTCCATCGCTCGAACGTACAGAAAGAATGGTCTTCCTACGACGGGAGACACCAGAACTGGCGGACTAGTGAGGTAGCGCTTGATATCCCCGAACGCTTGCTGACAGGCTTCGTCCCATATGAAGGATACACCTTTCTTCATGAGACGAGAAAAAGGCTGGCATCTTCCAGAGAGGTTGGATATGAATCTCCGGATATAGGCCAGACGGCCTTGAAATCCCCTGAGTTCCCTCAGATTACGGGATGGTCGTATTTCCAAGATGGCCTTGACTTTATCAGGGTCCACTTGAATGCCTTTGGCGGTAATGACGAATCCCAAAAATTTGCCACTAGATACACCCAGAAAGGATTTTGTAGGATTCATTTTGAGTTGATATTGGCGTATCAGCTCAAATACCGTCTTTAAGTCTTGGATATGATTGACCCTGAAGCGGCTTTTGACAGCTATATCGTCTATGTAACATTCCACTGTCTTGCGTAAATGTTTGTGGAATATGTTACTCATAGCCCGTTGGTAAGTAGCTCCGGCATTCTTCAACCCGAAGGGCATGACCGTATAGCAATATACCCCCAGTGGTGTCCGAAAGGCAGTATGCTTCTCGTCTTCAGGATGTATCTTGATTTGTTTGTATACTGAGAATCCGTCCATGAAAGACATACGTTCGAAACCGCAGGTATTGTTGATCATGACGTCTGTGATGGGAAGAGGAAACTCGTCCTTGGGGCAGGCCGCATTCAGATCTCGGTAATCGATGCAGACTCATACTTTCCCATTCTTCTTCATGACCGGGACAACATTGGCGACCCAGTAGGGATGTTGTTCCTCCCGGATGAAACCATAGGCTATCAACTTCTTGACTTCAGCTTCAATGGCGTCCATCATATCCGGGCGGAACCGATATTGGTGCTTCTTTACAGGCTTTGAATCGGGCAATATGTTGAGTTTATGAGTAGCCACCTTTGGATCAAGTCCTGGCATATCCTCATAATTCTACGCAAAGACGTCGATGTATTCTCTTGTCAGTTGAATGACTTCTTCCCTTTCAGCTGGAGAAAGATTGTTACTGATAAATATCGGCTTTGGTAAAATTTCATCCCCAACATTAATCTGGATAACTTCATCTTTGGTGGGAGGTTCTCTCTGCTCAAAACGGAATTTCCACTGTGTATCCATTTGCTGAGCCCAAGCGTCATTCTTGAATAGTTCGGATTCTTGTTCGTCTGATTCGAAGGGATCCGTCACTACCATATTTACTGGTAGTGTTTGCTCGAGAGCACGGGATGAGTTGGAGGGTGACGAGCCGTCTTGATAAGAGAAAAAGGTGTCCTCATCTGACTTGGAAGTCGTAAGGGAGGTGGCATACCCTAACCCGAAACGAGTTTGTTGATAGTGGGGATTGCCGTACGGTGGTATTCGTCTGCCTTTCCCATAGTTGAGACCTGGCTTCAGTTTCAAGTCATAACCCATATTTTGCATGATCTTTAAGGCTTGCGGGCTGTACTTGTGAACTTGTAATTCACCAGCATCGTCATCGAAGGAATCTTCTCGTATAGTCGATTCGTTGCGCGTTCGGCCGAAGACTATTGAATGATGATTGCTGCGGGCAGGCAGAACAATGAAGATAGAGTCCTCATGGGGTTCATATATTGTGACGACATTGGATGATGACGCTACTTTCCATATGTACGGATGATAGGAATCTATAGCTTCCAAGAATTTTTGCGCTATAGGTTCTATATCGTCATGGGGAGAGGATTCCTAATTTAGAATCTGAGCGTCGATATACTGGAAAAGAGGATGTTTATTATCATCTGGAACTCCGTTCCTGGTTGCATTTACATCAGTCGACTGCTTGTTGCGCCGAAGGTTGATGACCAAGGGTGGAGGCTTCTGTCTGCTCAGAAGTAATATGGACATGGCAGTTTTTTTTTTGTGGACTTAACACTACTGGCGTACTTATGACTAAGTACGGGTGTTAAGTGTAGATGGCAACCTATATCAGAAGATAGCGGATAGCCGAAAGTTTATTCAGAGGTAATATGAACATGACAAACTTTTGATCGTGACTCCTTTGTTGATGGAGGTACACGTCTGCTCAGAGGTGATATGGACATGGCAGTTTTTTGTGGACTTAACACTACTGGCATACTTATGATTAAGTATGGGTGTTAAGTGTAGATGGCAACCTATATCAGAAGATAGTGGATAGCCGAAAGTTTATTCAGAGGTAATATGAACATGACAAACTTTTGATCGTGACTCCTTTGGAGATGGAGGTACACGTCTGCTCAGAGGTGATATGGACATGGCAGTTTTTTTGTGGACTTAACACTACTGGCGTACTTATGACTAAGTACGGGTGTTAAGTGTAGATGGCAACCTATATCAGAAGATAGTGGATAGCCGAAAGTTTATTCAGAGGTAATATGAACATGACAAGCTTTTGATTGAGAAAATTTACTATAGAGTGATTTTTTTTTGAAGGATCCACTGGGAAAACCTTTTAGGGACTCATCGTCTGGTATTTTTCTGTAGTGATCGTTTCCTTGTTTATAAATGCAATATGATGACCTTGGCGTCGATCATTTCCTGAATTCTCCTTTTTAGTACATAGCAGGCCCTTGTAGGGTGATGGGTGTACCGATGGAAGAGGCAATAATCAGGGTCATCGACTCCGCCGGCCCTCTCAGGGTATCTGATGTCGGGTAGCTGAAGCTTGCGTTCCTCCCTCATTATATTGCAGATTTCAATTATGTCATCTTCTTTGAAGGAGAAAGTCCCTTTTGGTCGTAGGGCTCCTGATGCCCGAGTTTCACGGTCTTCCGGGAAGATTGCCGTTGTTGCATCATCTTCGAATCTTGAGGACATTCTTCCCCTAGCCTTGGATGCCGCCTTGTTTTATAGAGGTGAGTTACCCCCAGACATGCCATGGACTCTGGCCATAGAAACTGATTCGGCAGGATCCACCTCTGGTTGCACAGGATTAGATTTTGGAGTTTTGGATTTTGCAAGAGATGCAGTATATCCCAACCTGAAACGAGCTTGTTGATGGTGAGAATTACCCTGCAACGGTGTTCGTCTACCTTTTCCATTATTGAGACCTTGTTTCAACTTCAAATCATAACCCATGCTTTGCATAATATTTAATGCTTGCGGGCTATATCGGTGGCAGATAATCTCCGAGGAGCGTGTCTTTCCGTCAATCGAGCCTTTTGTACGCTTAGGGACTTAGCCTGGCATAATTTCGAGCTTCGCTCTGGTTGGCGTAAGGCCGAGGATGTCCTCAGGCGGCCATCAGCTTCTCGCATAATTTGGAGGGCGGGTAGATTATTCCCTTGCTGGCGTGAATGTCGAGAAGTTAAGTAGCTCGCCGCTTGCTTTCCCTTGCGGAGATCACGGGCGTCATCTGGTTCCCCGTAGAGGTCAGATGTTGTCTTACGCATGGAGCATGCTTTGTACTTCCGATTTGGCGCTGAGGCATCATCCGAAGTTTTGTCTATTCTGCCACCGACGGGAGACTGGTTTCTACGCCTAGAGCGCAGTAGATACCTCTGGGTTAGCGCTAAGGCTTTGCCCGAAGTTTTGTCTGTACCGCGCGTAGTGGGAGCCTGGTTTCTACGCGTAAAGCGCAGTGGATACTTCTGGGTTAGCGCTGAGGCTTTGCCCGAAGTTTTGTCTGTACCGCGCATAGCGGGAGACTGGTTTCTACGCGTAGAGCGCAGTGGATACTTCTGGGTCAGCGCTGAGGCTTTGTCCGAAGTTTTGTCTGTACCGCGCGTAGCGGGAGGCTGATTTCTACGTGTAGAGCGCAGTGGATACTTCTGGGTTAGCGCTGAGGCTTTGTCCAAAGTTTTGTCTGTACCGCGCGTAGCGGGAGACTAAATTTTACGTGCAGGGCACGGAGGGAGCAATGCTACAACCTCATTGGTTGGAGAGATCGGAGAGTCCACAGGGATGGTAGAGGATGTCTTGGGCATCTAGACCTTGCGCAGATTCTTGTTATTTTGTACAGAGAGAGAGTGAGAGCTAACCCCCGTCCGAAGCATGTCTTCGTAGGCAGACTGGTCGAACTGAACGACCAGTGTCTTCTTCACGGATCCCACAGATACCGCATCGTGTTGAGCAATCGCTTCCTCTTCAGAAGAGAAAGATGTCTCCAGCAGAGTCGCCATCTTGTTTGTGGTATTAAACGAAAGAACGAAATGTATATAATACGAGGTTTGCACGAAACTCGCTTTCTTTGGTTTACAAACAAACTTGTATAATTTGATCCTATACGAGGATGTAGGAGTACAATTTATTTAATCTGGGTAGATAATTGCTATAGGTGTCTGATCTGAAGTCGATCACTTTAGCCCTTAGACTACACGATGGTAAAGAAGTGCCGTGGAAGACGAAAAGCAGCTTCATAGGTGGCGGAAGAGGATGGATGCACGATGCCAATGTCGTCGATCGCTACTCTTTGCCTGAGCTCTGGATGCTTCTCTCTCTCTCTCAAAGACTCTTCGATCTCTCCTCAATCTCCAATGTTTCGACCCATAGTTCGATCTCTTTGGAGGTTCGACCTTGTTCGATTTTTAAAGTCTTGACCTGTTCCTCTATTGATAGAGGTCTCTATTTATAGAGTTTTGGTGACAGTGACCACTCAATCGGTGTGGAAAGTACAGCACCCTTTTACACAATGATTAAAATAACCAAAGCCTGCGTATAGATGACCTTTTGAATGAGTATGTGATGCGGGTCCAAGTAAGGGACAAAATACGTATAATCGCTACCAAGATCACGGCGTAGAAGCCACGTAGGTAGGTATCCCTCGTGTAGAAGAGGTTGGCGTAGAAGCCAATGTCTGTCACCTTGGCGTAGAAGCCAAGTAGGCATAGAAGTCGAGTAGGCGTAGAAGCCTGATGGCATAGAAGCAGAATAAGCACAGAAGGCCGAATGAGCATAGAAGCCGAACGAGCATAGAAGCTGAATGGGCATAAAAGCCGAGGTGATATGGACGTCTTTAGCCGAAATCACGGCTCTTGGAGATATAATCAAATCTCTCGCATTAAATGCAGAGATCCGCCATCATCATTAATTGCCGAGGCGTATTACGAAGGCCTGCCACCGTTCTGAGCATTCGGTGCAGAGACGTGCCTCGAGCCCTGTACGATGAGTAGCTTTTGACGTGGCAGTCTATTTGTCTTTCGCGGAGCATAAACAGTTCACGTTGGCCTGTGTAAAACAAGGCAGCGTATCCCCTTGTATGCGTAAAAGCAGTCTCCACTGATGGGATGTCAGTAAACGACGGTTCGGTGATATTTAATCAAATCCTCTGCATTAAATGCAGAGATCCGCCATCATACTGTGGGGCGTGTCCCGAGTGGCCTGCCATCTTTCCAGCCGTCGTCTGGGTAGCCGTGCAGCACTTTTTGTCAGGAGTCAGATGTCAGGTTCACTGCGTGACTTGATAGGTTCATTTCGGGGAAGACGAAGCATTCCTCGTACGCCATAATGCTGCTATGAAAGCGGATGAGTTTTACGCCATGGAGGCAATAAAGCACCCATCTACGCTGAAGCGGCCTGGACATACTACATTTAGGTGGATGGTCCCATCATTTTTTATGCCATGCTCAGCGAAAAAGCTCCGTTGCACTCTTGATGGCCTTGAGGTCCCCTGCTTACGCTGCCCTGCATGACCATGTTGCGTAGAGCTATCCAGCGTATTTTTCATGCTTCTACAGCAGCAATAAGCAGCAGCAGCAGTGTGAACAAGCAGTAAGCAGCAACAGCAGTAGGAAGTAACAGCAACAACATTATGTAGCACAGTAGTGCATTAGAGATTAGGACGTATGTATCAATTAAAGTTAAGTTAGTTAATATTGTTAGTTAGATATATATATAAATATGAGTTAGTATATATATATATATATATATATATATATATGAGGGTATATATATATGTCATGACCCACGCCGAGTGAAGGGGCACGAGTATGTGGGTACATCCAGCCTACGCCACAGCATCGGCGGTAGAACATTGTCTAGGTCGACTATATTATCTAAACATCTAACAATATTATATAATCTGCCAATAATAACTCAACTCCAAGAAGGAGGGCAAAATATTTAATTCAACACAATACTCAATCAGAAATCTATGGCACTAGAAGATATCAAAGAAGTCTTACATAACTATGTAGTCTAGATTTTACAACAACAAATAGAAACAATATCCAAGCCTCAAATATACGCCAAAAATAACTCTGGTACCAAAATACTAAATAAAACTAACTATGAAAGACTAGTGGTCCGAATTGTCATGACCCGCACCCGGTATAGGGGTACGAGTACGCTGGTACGTCCAGCCTACGCCACAGCATCGACGATAGAACGCTGTCTAGGTCATAATACTATCTAATCAATCACTCACGAATATCCAACTCCATGAGGAGACACAGATATCACAATACTAATATGGAATACTCAATCACAGAAAATAAAGCACGATGAGATATCGAAGAAAACAAATAAAATACAAGACAAGTCAAAACAACAATAAATAGTCTAACCTGTAATCAAAACATCCAGTCTCCAAGTATGCTGGGAACAAGTCCTCTATGTCACAGTCTGAAAAAAATCCAGTTAGGATTGGAACGAAATACACCTCAAACAATAGTTCCATGTATATTGACAAAAACTATAACACAGTGTAAAGAAAGACAAGACAGATATGAATACTGGCAATAAGAAATACTGGAATAATGAGATACTGGAATAAAGAAATACTGGAGCATGTCATCATCTGTGTACATCTAGCAATGAAATAGAAATACAAGTACACGCAAGAACAATGAACTTGTATATAAGTATATGCAAGAATAATAACTAGAACATGTAGAGATGCTAGATCAATATACTAGAGATACATGTCAAGAATTATCTAACTAAGTGTGTGAAACATTATCATATCAAGTGATCGGCTTGGGAATAATAAGACTCATTACATTGATTAGCGATCATCCCTATAAGGTCAGGCTAACCACATGTAACAGCGATGAGGCATGTAATGGCAAGGCTGCACCGACGTGAGGTATGGGCGAGCTATGATGCATGTAAAGTTGGGTATGATCATATAAGCTACTAATATTTCCCTGTTTTCCCCAACTAGCATACTGGATTCCAAATTACGATTCCTCATGACAGGTCTCGATGATGCCAACTCGTGTAAATAACAGTGTCAGAGTCATGTACGATATACAACAAGAATTATAGAGATAATCAACATAATAAAAACTATTAGAGAATGTACTCGCCTGGGGTCCTACTGCTGGCAATACCAATAACCTGATTTCCGAAGTCTTGTCTGAACAATCCAACAATCCTAAAGACAGCATATAATACAATATTGCATCAGACATTACTCTAACACACAATCATAAATATACTAGACTCAGGGCTACGCTAGGTATGACATTGGTCAACTAGGGTCAAGTGTGCGTCAAATTGCACGAGTGTCGTGTCTGTAATTGCTGTGCAATCAGACAGTCAATGAAAAGGTCTTGCCGGTACATCGGTGTACCTATGGAAGTCAACTTATAATTCACATGGTCACAGGTCAAGGTGGCTACGGTGTATCCGTAATTACACTCGGGTCACCTAGTACATGGGCATATAATACCTATTACTATTAATCATAAATATCAATACTAACTAATTATAATTATAATAGATATATGTATATACATACTTAATAGAGTTTATACTATATATATATTTATATATGTATACATATACATACTAATTAATTTTTTATACACATTAACGTATACTAGGGAATACCTATACAATACATATACATATGTAAATAGATACTAGTTTGAGAAATATATTATATATATACCAATATACCTTTGAATATATACCAATACGTATGCAAATACGTGCCTACATACATCCATACAAATACGTATACACGTAGGTATGCGTACACAAATAAAAGAAATACACCTCACCTTGGTTTTGGCGTGCTCGTGCACGAGATCGGCTTGACGACGATGACGACGACGATGACGCAGGTGATGACAACGACGATGGGGGTGAAGGCGATAATGATGGCGAAGATAATGGTGAAGGTGTTGATCACGATTATGGAGGTGATGATGATGGTGGTTATGATATGGCCGGGGCTGATGGTTGCTGCTTGGGGAGTCCGGTTTGGTGAGAAGGTGAACAGGATGGAGGCGGGGAGTTGGGCAAGTCGTCGTGTGGAGGACTGGCAGGGCTGGCTGCTGTCCCATCGGGGAAGACGGTGGGCTGAAGAAGGATAGGTCGGGATAGGCAGCGGATCAAAGAGAACGGCGAGGTGGATGGCCGGGATGTTAATGGTGTTCGATGGCTGCTCGAGTCGAGCGGTGGGGATGGCAGCGGGTTGAAGGGAACGCTGAGGCGGAGGAAAAGAAGAGGAAGTTGGTCGAGGGCAGACAGCGGGGTCTCAGGCGCTGCTCCGGTCGAGTTCTCCGACGGGTTCACGACGGGTCTGGAGGAAAATGAACGACGACTTGGTCGTGGTGTTCAGCGGGGGGGATCTGGCGGTCGGAGGAAGATGACAGCGGCGGCTCTGGGTCGTCCACCGGGATGAGGCCGTAGTAATAAGGGTGGAGGACTCCGTTGAGTTCTCCGGCGAGGGGGAGGCAGTTCAGGCGATGAGGGAGTGGGGAGATGAGATGGAGGAGGTGCATGAACAGGATGAAGAAAGGGGTGTCGGCTGGAGGAAATTTCTAGGTTTTGTTTTTTTAGGAAAAGAGAAAAAAAAAGGATTATTTATATGTGTAGGTCTTGGTTTGACCTAGAAATGGTTGACTTGGTCAAATCCCCTTGGGATTGGGCCTCTCATGTAGGATTTCAAGGCCATGATTCAAATGGGTTCAAAATGAAGGGCTAGGGTCCAATTAGTTCAAGGTTTGGTGTTGAATTACACAATCCTAAAAATTATTAAAAAATACCCAAGAAGGAGAAATGTATTTCTACACGTGTCGGGTCTAATGGGGTGTACACCTTAATGCACTTTTGCACAGAAGTGCCCAACAATTGGAAAATTACACAAGTTTGGTTTTATGATTTAATTCAATTAACTAATTGCAAATGGTGTTCTAAAATTAATTAGAAGTACAAATGACTGAAATTAAGTAGGACACAAGTGTCATGAATGAAGAAGACTCAGAATAGAATATTACCCTAATTTGAGTTGCACGAAATGGGTCAAGATTGTGTCTCTAATTTTGATTGGAACGCACAAGGATACAAAGTTGAATTTATTTAGAATTAAAAATAAACGTTTACGACGAAAATTGTGCGACTAAAATATAGCACAAGAGAGCATAATTATAAGTTACACAAAGGTCAGAAAAGAAGGCAGGCATGTCTAGGACAATGTTGTGGAATTTGTTGGAAGGCAATGGCTAGGGTAGCGCTCCAAATATCGAAGCAACGGTAAGGCGCAACAATAAAATAAAATCATGGCAATTTAAATATAATTAAATATTATGCAATCATTTATACATTAATTTATGAAAAGACGAAAATACCCCTAATCTGAAATGTGGGGGTGACAAGTCTACCCTCCTTAAAAGAATTTCGTCCTCGAAATTTAAGATCCTCAATAGTTGTATGTATTCATTTATATTACTTCTCCATCAAAATTTAATCCATCAAACCATATATTCATGAAGCAATTCCATATTGTTATTTCACAAATTTCTTTTAAAAATTCTATAAGTATCCTATTCCTGCAAATCTTCAAAATTAAAAAATCAAATTCTATTTCTTATCACAATCTCCTCCAAAATTTTAAGTTAATCACTAAATACATAATTTAATATCCAATCCTCTAATTTTTAATCCAATCAATGTGTATTTATAAAATTAAAATCTTGTCCCAAAATGTTAATTCAAACTCTAATACATTAATCATCTTACTCCTCTAATTTAAATCCAATCGAAGCATATTTATAAAATTAAAAATCTTATCCCAAAATTTTAATTCAACACTAATCTATTAGTCATCTTACTCCTCTAATTTAAATCCAATTGATGCATGTTTATAAAATTTAAATCCTCATTCCAAAAATTTAAAATCGAAAACTAACCCATTAGTGATCTTAATCCTCGATTTCTTTTTCCACACAAAATCAAATAATATAATAGTTATGAAATCTTCAAATACCACATTCAATACAAGTTCATAACTTGCAGTCCAATGAATATAATGATAATCTCCTTAATTTCCTCAACTGTTAGTGACATTCAATTATGCCACAATCTTCATAAAAATTTATGATTTAACAAATTGTCAATTCTGCCATATTAAGTTCTCAACTCTTTATTTAATTTAATATTCATCCTGAAAATTTAAGGCACCTTGTCTCTCCTTATCCAGTCATAACCTCTTCATTAATCTTCACTATGATCTAACCCCCAATAATCAAGGTCTAAGAAAATCCTACCTACTGTCATACAACATGCAAACATGTATGGTTATGGTCTGTTTTGTCATGGTATTGCAGTCTCTGTCAGGGTTTACTACTAACTATATTCTAGCAAGAAAATTATTGATACAAGCTATGGTACTAAGGAATCAATCAATCAAAAGACGAAAAAAGGAACATGAGGAAAGAAAAGAAGGAACCTGCTAACATATTACCTACAGTATCTTCTATCTCTAACATACACTTAACTCTGGCATATTCACTAACTAATTCCTATCCTTGTACACTGGTACCCATATGAACTAATCATTAGTCCACAACATCCATGAATACATCCTCATTGCATACACCTGTCTTTTGATACCTAGATCTAATACCAAGAATTTCTAACATAACCATAGGTCAATGATGCATCCCAAGTTTGATACCTGTACCCCTTTAGGTACCACTGTTTCTACTACAAGCATACTCACTGGTAGCTCTCTTACCTACTACAACTGTTTATACTAGTTATTCTTATCACTCAAGGGCACACTAAGTGTAGTACACCATACTAAGTACTACTCATTCTAATACAAATCTAGATGGAAATCCAAGTCTGTTTGCAGTGCCATCTCAATCATGCTCAAGTCAACAGATCCTTACGTATGCACTTCATCCATTCATATACTAGTATATATTTCTTATCCACCATAAATTTAATCCTCAAAATAAAATCATCAAAATTTAACTTCTTGAATAATTTAAAATAAAATGCATATACCTTCCTCAAAAGTGAAATATTCAAATATTGAAATAAAATTTTAATCACTTCCAAAAATCTTTATAGCTTTGACTATGTTTATTGAATTGAATTTAAATCCTCAAAATTTTAATAACATAAAACTTAACTCCTCAAAATTCTTAAAATTAATATTTCATTTCCACTCTTCAAATTATAAATTTAAATCCACAAGTATACATATAAATACTCACAGTATCTAATATTCAAGGTGCACACAAATACACCAATTGTCTATAACTCTCAACTGTGTACTGAAATTTGTACTGCCCGAATTACTTGCACTATTACTTCCAAATGATCAAAGTTATCATCACACGTATTTTCTCCAATAATTTTCTATCTATATTAATTGATACACCAATTTAATTATCATCACACAAAGTACTTAGTGTTATAAGCACCTTGCTCAACTAATCCTCGATATAAAAATATTAGTAGTCTTGGTATGGTAACACTAACTTCATTATTAGGTTACCTTATCACACTTATTAAAACTCATGATCACTTGCACCTTTTATAATACACCTGTTACCCTTTACTCTCAAGGGCGGCATATGGTTCCATATCTCGATTTATGTATACGTATCTTCTCTTAAATCTTTTACAGACTGTTACACTAATCTGTGATACACTTCATAACTTTCATTACCAATCTTGATATTTTTCAACCCATGGCACACTCACTAATACCCTTTTTGCATATACATTTCTTTACTTTTAACACAACCAAGTATCAATCATCAAATTGAACATCATGCTCCATTAATCTTTAACACAATTCCTTGATACTTAATTGTTTACATAGATCATCCAATTACATAAATTCATGACTATCCAGGACGGGTATGCTGACTCTGATACTAACTCTTGGAACCATCACTGATACTCTTTTCTCCTTCTATCTATAGTGCCAATACTAACTATAATAACGCCTATCATAGAACTATTGCTACAAGGTACTATGCTATGGGTATCTCTAGATTAATGCCTACTGCTTACATGTCCAACTAAGAAATACTTACAAACTAACATGTCACTCTCAGTCAACATTAATACAAGACGCAGACATAATTGCAAGTCACAAATTATCATACTAACAAGGATCCTCAAGAAAAGAAGCTCAAAAAGGAACTGGATTAAGGAATGAAGATATCTTTACTGCTAGCAACAAAAGGAAGCGATGGAACAAAGTCCTGTAATAACGAAAATAGATAAGTATTAAGATAAGACTTTAAGAACTATTTTAAGATACAACCTGATAATCATACACATTTGTCAGAAATTATGACACTCTGAATCCTCGCCACGCCAGTAAGCATAGATGCGATAAACGACAGGTTCCGTAACTAAGGTATGCAACTTTATAATCATGGCATCTAGAATCTTTGCCATACCAACCGGTATGGCTGCGAGAAACTCTAAATTCATAACTAAGATATGTACATCCAAATTTGAATTTCTACATTTTCGACACGCCAGCTGTCATGCCCCAGTCCCAAAATACGTAGGACTAGGATACGTAACCATGCCAGCCGCCCGTATATATGACAACTCCAATATATGGAAACCATATATACGTACGTACGCTGTATAATGAACAATAGTTCACCAGTGGTATAACTAATCACAAGTCACAGGGTAATATCTAAATCTCATCCACAGAAATCAAATAAACATGACATGTAACTAGAACTCAAAATAAAGTACCTAAAGAATGACAGTCGGATGGAAACAAATCCACTGCCGAAATAGAATATAAAAGGAACCAGATACACACCATATAAGAACATCTAACCATCACGAGGCTCGAAGAGAAGACCTCCTCGGAATATACGTAACATGCCTGGATCTGCTCTCCTGCGGATGCTCAAGAACATATACACCTGGCAGGGGACCAGGTCCTCAGAGGGACATAGCAAGATACATAAAAATAACATGCCATAATATAAATACTGAATAAATAAATGGGGTATGCTAACCATCTAAGTGAATGCAATTTAAAGACCTTGTAGTACGCATGGGAATGTGTAGGCTTGACATATGCTGACGTAATTCACCAATCGTCCTGACCGGCTAGTATATGTATCATATGCCCCCGGACACACGGGTAACTCTGCAATCGTCCATCTCCAAGAAGCATGGAATGAAGGATATAACAACAAGGAGGGGGTATCCCATACGTCTACTCGTATCTTTCCCGCCCAATATAGATGTACAAGTCATGAAAATGACGTGGACACCTCCTACTATGATGCAAGTCTCAATAAAATAAACAACTGAGCTAAATACCGCTACACGTGTTGCTCACACTGATGGCCAGTCGCGTATGAGGCACGCGTTCCTACATATACTCACTCTGTAACGTGTAATAATACGTGTCAAGGCCTGAGAAGTTATATCAATAACTTCACAACTTTAGGTGGGTCTACTAGACACTAGGTCAGATACTACTCCTAACGTCAATGCCATCGTTGACTGCACCCGAGTTTTCTCGGACGCGCACATTTATATAATATTAAAATAGATAAACATGTAACTAATAATAACTAAATTTAAACAGTACAACAAGGCAAGGTATACTTGCCTGGCAAGAGAGCTGTAAATGTAATATCTAGATGTCAAATACCAAGTATCGGGAACTATGGCCTCAGAAGAAAAGTCTCCGGATGCTGAAATAAACATCACTAACAGTCTCAAAAAATATCAAATAGCTAGAAACGCCTGTCCTTAAGTCCAATTTGGACACAGAAGCAAAAATGATAGTTTTCGGTCAAAGTGGGGTCCATATGTGGGCCACTTTGCACCAAAAAATGTGTCAGGGTCAAAGGTCTCCAAATTTGCCAAACTTAGTGTCAACAAGTCAGGAACGATGATACGAACCCAACGGAACTTCCAGAATTGGATTTTGATGAGCCGGTCACAAAATTGCCCGTCAAGTGGAGCCTGTGGGGCCCACGATACGGGATTTTGTCAACGTTCTCAGAATCGAACCAAACTTGGATCACAGGACCAGCGTATCGCTACGAGTTCGATGGCGCAAGTTTTGTCTCGATCCGACGTATGTACACAAAGTTGCAGCGTGTTCCAGAACTGACGGATACGGGACGGTGTCGACGGGTACGCGTTGATTCCGGTGTGCACGCACATCCAATTCAACTTCTCCGAATTCCTACACGTCCGTATCAACGTCGCGCACGTTTCAGTAAAGACCGCGTGCGACCAAGTCATCCCGTTTGGCGGGGCGTACTCAGTTTCGGGGTGAATCGGGTCGTTGTTTTTCCTGTATTTGGATCGCGGTTCACGATCGCCACAGGACGCGATGCTCCGAGCGGGTTGCACGGGCACCGAGATGGTTACATAGTATATACGACGCAACTGACGGAATTGAAATCGGAAATACGAGTAGAGAGATATGAGTACCTGAACAGGGCTCCAGAAACTTATATTTCTCATGACCGACACGTGTCCGACACGTGTCAGGGTTTGGGATGGCTGTGTCCGTGTCCTCCCTAGGGCATCTGAACGCTGCCGGAGTCGACTGGCCTCGACGGCGAGCTGCTCAGCTGAGTCGGCCGAAGCCGGAGCGGCTAGGAGGGGCTGACCGGAGTTAACTCGGAGGAGAGGAGAGGTGGTGGTGGCGGACTGTGATGGGGGTGGCGGTGGTGGTGGAGAAGAAGTAGAGGAGGAGGAAGGCGGACGGAGGTCGGGGGTCGGCTCGCCGGCGGGTTCTGCTCCGGTCGGGGAGGATGAGGAGAGGAAGAGGGAGCGAGGAGAGAGGGAGCGGAGAGCGGCGGGGAGGAGGAAAGGAGGAGGAGAGGGAGGAGATTGCCAGCAGGAGGGGTCGCCACCGACCAGGGAGGGGGTCACCGCCGGCCGGGGGGGTCAGCTGCGGCTGTAGGGTGGGAAATCCGCTCTGGGGGGGGGGGTTCCAAACTGCGGCTGCTGCCGCAGTTTCATATTCTTCTTTCCTTTCCTTTCCTTTCCTTTCCTTTCTTTCTTTATTCTCCTTTCTTTCTTACTGCGCTGTTGCTTTCTTTTCTTTCTTCTTTCCTTTCTTTCTTTCCTTTCCTTCCTTACTAAGTTTCCTTTTCTTTAGTTTCTTTTCTTTCCTTTCCTTAGTTTCCTACTGCTACTGTTTTCTTAAGTCGTGGTTTGGAAAGAAATGGGTTTGGGTTTTTATTTTATTTTATTATATTTTCTTTTATAGAAAATTATATTATTTAAATAAGAAAAATATCTAGAGATATTTTTGGGATCTTTCCGGGATCTTTTCGGGTGGGTCCCGTCTCCAAATGGACGGTGCAGGTTCACCAGCCAATGAGGGGGTGACATCTCGCAGTGCAATTTACAGAAAAGTCCCTGTAATTTCATAATTTGCGTAAAGGTCCTATTTTGGGAAATTGTGCAATTACGAAATTGTCTGGAAAAACACCCGATTCCGAAAAATACTAAAATTCACAGGATTTGAAGGGAAAAGCTGTGTGAGGGTCCCGAGGGGGTGGGGGTGAGTCTGGGCAGGGACTGGGCCTAGTTTTGGGGTGATACGGGCCATCGTATTTAATTAATTAATAAATACTGCGCACGGTGTTCTCTAATTATTTAGAGGTAGGTAGGGCCATAATTTTTCTACGGTGTCAATATACTAAATGTAGTATACTCAGTGTAGAATATTAACATATTTTTGGTTCGGCAAAACAGGTGCATGTTGGGCCTCAAATTCCTAGGGGTACAGAGATAGGTATAGAGCGGAAAATTAAATAGGGAATAAATACGGACGTTTGTAACGATATTTGTGTGTCTCAAACGAGGCTCAAAATAAAGCATCTGGGAGTTGCACAAAATTCAGGAAAATAGTCTAACATGTCTAGGACAGGTATGTGAACTATGTTCGGGGATAACAGTCAAGGTAAAGCTCCAAATAATTCGGTGATGGACAGGTTCACAAGTCAATAGGATATGTAGGAAAAATAAATTAAATTATTGCCTTAAATCCTAAATTGTTAAAATAATCCTTAAAATACTGAAATCTGGTCGAGGGGGTTACAATCTACCCAACTTATAAAAATTTCGTCCTCGAAATTAAAACTAAGCCACGGTAGAAGTCAAAGACGGCATAAGGTATAATTTCACAAAGTAATTTATATCTTGGTTTACGAATAGGTTCGAAAAACGTTTATGCAAGTCGTCTACACGCTTCCAAGTAGATTCTCCTGGCGTGCCAGGCTTCCATGCCACGCGGACCAAGGGAATAGACTGGTTCCTCAATTTCTCGATGATTCAGGACTCGCACGGGTTGCTCTTGATACGACAAGCTCGACCTAATGACGATCTACGAATGGTTGAGAACAT
Organism: Iris macrosiphon; assembly: GCA_036927795.1. NCBI lineage: Eukaryota > Viridiplantae > Streptophyta > Magnoliopsida > Asparagales > Iridaceae > Iris > Iris macrosiphon. The sequence continues at coordinate 152,094,198 of JAYESA010000019.1, read as the reverse complement.
GACTGCTGTCTGTCACATATCGCCTTGCGACACATGGAATACAGCAAGTACTCTCTCAAGTGAAAGTGGTAGCACAAGTTGATATGCTACTACTCCTACTCTTTCTAGCACGTCACTGGTCCAATATACCTTGGACTCAACTTGATGCGTCCTCCGAATCGAATGGGGTCTCTAGTAGGTGAGATCCTCAAGATGCCATGATCGTCCTCTTTGAATTCCAAGGGACGATGATGACGGTCTACCTACTACTTCTGTCTGTCTTGCACTGCTCGCAAGTGTCCTGTATTTTCGTAATTGACTCCACGATATTGACCACCAACTCTGGCCACGCGAATCCTTATCTGGTAAAATATTGACTGGTATGCCGTGCAATCTTACGATTTGTCTCATATATAAGTTAGCTAAAGCTTCTGCAGACTGGCTAACTCTAAAGGTAAAAAATGTGCTGACTTGGTGAGTCGGTCCATAGGAATTCTTAATCCTTATAAGTCAACCTAGTCATAGGTGCTGCTATCCATTCAGGAGTCAATCAATTGTTCATCCAGGTGAAATTCATTTAGACTCCTGACAGCAAAATGATACATTCTTTATCGTAACCCTTGAGTTCTGAACTTGACCAAATTATGAGGCAAAAATAAAAATTTTGCTGCCTTAGTGATGCAGGTATCAAGAAAGTAGGTAGGTAATGAAGGGTCATCTAAAGGTAGCACAATTTATAATTGCAATCTAATCTAATAATAGGGTTTGGTAAATACCCAAGAAACAAACAGAAATGGTTACAGAAATAATACACTTTCGTATTTATACTAAGTACGAGGTTTCGTCTTTCCAAAATAAGGGAAGACGGAAAATAATAATCAAGAGTTCAAGGGGAAGGTAATAGATTAGAAGTGTGGGGATCAAGGCGTTTAAAGAATTCAATGGGATTTGTTAAAGCAGTTGTGGATTAAAATATTATTTTTAGTAATTCCTATTCACATGCTCGTATCAGTACAGTTACGTAACTGATATGATATGCTCAGACATATCTAGAGGGCAAGTACATCTGTCTACTAATCACTATATATCTCAATCCACGTAAAGTAGTTATGCGAAGGGCGAATCAAAATGCACTAAGGTTGATCAGACCATAATACACTGATTCTGAATAGACAATTGTATTAGTGGGATGGATCAGGCCCCAATAACACATGTGTCATGAACAAGCTCGATAAAGAATAAGCTTGCAAAACTAGGCTATAATAGCAGTATAAGTCAAGGTAGTACAGTAAATATAAGTACGCTAGATTATGATATGAGAAATTACAAACAATTCACAATCACAAAAAAAAAACAAGACTACACAATCTCTACAGTAATATTCTAACTTCTTTCTAAGTTGCTAGTTGACCCAAAAGAGGTATGGCCTTCTAAGTTCTACAATCTTAATATACATAATAGGTTGTCTGCCTAAAACAGTAATTTTAAGAAAGTTCGCATAAAGTAGGAATTCGAGGTTGTCTGCGTAAAGCAGAAATAAAATAATTTGGCGTAACGCATGGCTTCAGAGTTATCCGCGTAAAGCAGAGAAGCGTAAGGTAGAGCTTCAGAGCTGTCCGCGTAAAAAGTCTGTGGGTAGAAATCTGCGCGTAAGAGTCTGGGTGAAAGTCTGAGCGTAAAAGTTTTTCGCTAAAATCTGCGCCTAAAATTAGCGTGCGTAAGGTTTGTATAAAAAGCCTGCCTAAAAGGGTTGTGTAAAAATCTGCCAGCGTAAAAAGTACGCGCGTAAAATCTCCTGCGTAAAGTCTAGCATAAGTTGTAGCGTAAAGTTGTACGAGAAACTCATGAGTTTGTCAGTCAAGTTAGTGAATAATGACCTCTGACAAAAAGTACTTGCACAACGATCGAGAGGACGGCTGCGATGATAAATTTGCACGGGGACCCACGTTATCGTTTAGTGACTTATTGGATACAAGTCATCTACGCTCGCGGTGAGACAAAACCAGATGTCATGTCAAAAGCTGTTTCTTTTTGCACAGGGCTCGAGGCGTATCTCTGCCTTTAACACACGGGATTAGCCATGCCTGGGGAAAGCTAAGGCTGTAATACTACGCTCACATCCTATCATTATATTCTATGCCTAGTCAGGTTACTCTACGCTGGTTATCTATTATTCATGAATCATCAGGTTTACGCAGGGCAGTTACCTACGTGGCTTGTATGACGTAGGATAAGGAAGACTAAGGGATCGTGGGTAGCAGTTGTCATAACTGCGGCGTAAAGGGGACAAGCTTCTGCATAATTTGGTTTTTTACGCCAACAAGAAAGTCATTTAGCTTTAAAGCCAACTAGGGAGTTGTTTGGATTCTTATGCCAACAACGGTCAAATGGGTTTTACGCCAACAAGGGTAAAGGGTCTCTGGCATAAAACTCTGGTTATCCAACATAGTATGAGGTTTCAGTTCTAGTGTTTAACCTTAGATTTCTATGGGTTCCTCAAGACTAGGGTCAACACTATGGTCAATTCTCTAACTAATCCTAGTAGTGTTTATACTACACTCAAGTCATACATAAATACGTCAAGGGACAATTGGTAAGTTAATCTATAGGTAGTGATGCTAGGGTTTCTTAGGTAGTATGGAAGACTAGAGTTCATTAAGTAATATGGAAGGTTAGGGTTCATTAAGTAGTCTGAACTTAATGATACATCCATGTCCTAGTTGTGTTTTTAATAGGAATACTACCCTAATTATCATTTTATCAACGGGGATTTCTATACTCTAGCAGGAGCTATACTTAAGGAATTATCAGGGTAGCACATGAATCAAGCAGGATACAATTATGTAAGTTGGACAGACTGGATGGAAGATATGTCATAGTCAATTATGGATGAGATCCTATACTCTAATCCAAGGTGCAGGCTTGCTCGGTACAGTAACGTAACCGAGACAATATGCTCTGACCTGCATTGGCCACCACTAAAAACATGTCACGTCCCAGTCCCAAAATACGTAGGACTAGGATACGTAACCATGCCAGCCGCCCGTATATATGGCAACTCCAATATATGGAAACCATATATACGTGCGTACGCTGTATAATGAACAATAGTTCACCAGTGGTATAACTAATCACAAGTCACAGGATAATATCTAAATCTCATCCACAGAAATCAAATAAACATGAATAACCAATAACCATGTAACTAGAACTCAAAATAAAGTACCTAAAGAATGACAGTCGGATGGAAACAAATCCACTGCCGAAATAGAATATAAAAGGAACCAGATACACACCATATAAGAACAACATCTGACCATCACGAGTCTCGAAGAGAAGACCTTCTCGAAATATACGTAACATGTCTGGATCTACTCTCCTGCGAATGCTCAAGAACATATACACCTGGCAGGGGACCAGGTCCTCAGAGGGACATAGCAAGATACATAAAAATAACATACCATAATGTAAATACTGAATAAATAAATGGGGTGTGCTAACCATCTAAGTGAATGCAATTTAAAGACCTTGTAGTATGCATGGGAATGTGTAGGCTTGACATATGCTGACATAATTCACCAATCGTCCTGACCGGCTAGTATATGTGTCATATGCCCCCGGACACACGGGTAACTCTGCAATCGCCCATCTCCGAGGAGCATGGAACGAAGGATATAACAACAAGGAGGGGGTGTCCCATATGTCTACTCGTATCTTTCCTGCCCAATATAGATGTACAAGTCGTGAAAATGACGTGGACACCTCCTACTATGATGCAAGTCTCAATAAAATAAACAACTGAGCTAAATACTGCTACACGTGTTGCTCACACTGATGGCCAGTCGGGTATGAGGCACGCGTCCCTACATGTACTTACTCTGTGACGTGTAATGATACGTGTCAAGGCCTGAGAAGTTATATCAATAACTTCACAACTTTAGGTGGGTCTACTAGACACTAGGTCAGATACTACTCCTAACGTCAACGCCATCGTTGACTGCACCCGAGTTTTCTCGGACGCGCACATTTATATAATATTAAAATAGATAAATATGTAACTAACAATAACTGAATTTAAACAGTACAATAAGGCAAGGTATACTTTCCTGACAAGAGAGCTGTAAATGTAATATCCAGATGTCAAATACCAAGTGTCGGGAACTATGGCCTCAGAAGAAAAGTCTCCGGATGCTGAAATAAACATCACTAACAGTCTCAGAAAATATCAAATAGCTAGAAATGCCTGTCCTTAAGTTCAATTTGGACACAGGGGCAAAAATGACAGTTTTCGGTCAAAGTGGGGTCCATATGTGGGCCACTTTGCACCGAAAAACGTGTCAGGGTCAAAGGTCTACAAATTCGCCAAACTTAGTGTTAACAAGTCAGGAACGATGATACGAACCCAACGGAACTTCCAGAATTGGATTCTGATGAGCCGGTCACAAAATCGCCCGTCAAGTGGAGCCTGTGGGGCCCACGATACGGGATTTTGTCAAAGTTCTCAGAATCGAACCAAACTTGGATCACAGGACCAGCGTATCGCTACAAGTCCGATGGCGCAAGTTTCGTCTCGATCCGACATGTGTACACAAAGTTGCAGCGTGTTCCAGAACTGACGGATACGGGACGGTGTCGACGGATACGCGTTGATTCCGGTGTGCACGCACATCCAATTCAACTTCTCCGAATTCCTACACGTCCGTATCAACTTTGCGCACGTTTCGGTAAAGACCGCGTGCGACCAAGTCATCCCGTTTGGCGGGGCGTACTCAGTTCCGGGATGAATTGGGTTATTATTTTTCATGTATTTGGATCGCGGTTCACGATCGCCACAGAACGCGATGCTCCGAGCGGGTTATACGGGCACCGAGATGGTTACATAGTCTACACGACGCAACTGACGGAATTGAAATCGGAATTACGAGTAGAGAGATATGAGTACCTGAACAGGGCTCCAGAAACTTGCGTTTCCCATGTCCGACACGTGTCCGACACGTGTCCGACACGTGTTTGGGTCAGGGACGGCTGTGTCCGTGTCCTCCCTAGGGCATCTGAACGCTGCCGGAGTCGACTGGCCTCGACGACGAGCTGCTCGGCTGAGTCGGCTGAAGCTGGAGCGGCTAGGAGGGGCTGACCGGAGTCGACTGGGAGGAGAGGAGAGGTGGTGGTGGCGGACTGTGATGGGGGTGGCGGTGGTGGTGGAGAAGAAGTGAAGGAGGAGGAGGAAGGCGGACGGAGGTCGGGGGTCGGCTCGCCGGCGGGTTCGGCTCTGGTCGGGGAGGATGAAGAGAGGAAGAGGGAGCGAGGAAAGATGGAGCGACGAGCGGCGGGGAGGAGGAAAGGAGGAGGAGAGGGAAGAGATGGCCAGCGGGGGGGGGGGGTCGCCGCCGACCAGGGAGGGGGTCGCCGTCGGCCGGGGGGGGTCAGCTCCGGCTGTAGGGGGGGAATCCGCTGGGGGGGGTTCCAAACTGCGGCTGCTGCCGCAGTTTCATATTCTTCTTTCCTTTCATTTCCTTTCCTTTCTTTCTTTATTCTCCTTTCTTTCTTATTGCGCTGTTGCTTTCTTTTCTTTCTTCTTTCCTTTCTTTCTTTCTTTCCTTTCCTTCCTTACTAAGTTTCCTTTTCTTTAGTTTCTTTTCTTTCCTTTCCTTAGTTTCCTACTGCTGCTGTTTTCTTAAGTCGTGGTTTGGAAAGAAATGGGTTTGGGTTTTTATTTTATTTTATTATATTTTCTTTTATAAAAAATTATATTATTTAAATAAGAAAAATATCTAGAAATATTTTTGGGATCTTTCCGGGATCTTTTCGGGTGGGTCCCGTCTCCAAATGGACGGTGCAGGTTCACCGGCCAATGAGGGGGTGACACCTCGCACTGCAATTTGCAGGAAAGTCCCTGTAATTTCATAATTTGTGTAAAGGTCCTATTTTGGGAAATTGTGCAATTACGAAATTGTCTGGAAAAACACCCGATTCCGAAAAATACTAAAATTCACAGGATTTGAAGGAAAAAGCTGTGTGAGGGTCCCGAGGGGGTGGGGGTGAGTCTGGGCAGGGACTGGGCCTAGTTTTGGGGTGATACGGGCCATCGTATTTAATTAATTAATAAATACTGCGCACGGTGTTCTCTAATTATTTAGAGGTAGGTAGGGCCATAATTTTTCTACGGTGTCAATATACTAAATGTAGTATACTCAGTGTAGAATATTAACATATTTTTGTTTGGGCAAAACATGTGCATGTTTGGCCTCAAATTCCTAGGGGTACAGAGATAGGTATAGAGCGGAAAATTAAATAGGGAATAATACGGACGTTTGTAACGATATTTGTGTGTCTCAAACGAGGCTCAAAATAAAGCATCTGGGAGTTGCACAAAATTCAGAAAAATAGTCTAACATGTCTAGGACAGGTATGTGAACTTTGTTCGGGGATAACAGTCAAGGTAAAGCTCCAAATAATTCGGTGATGGACAGGTGCACAAGTCAATAGGATATGTAGGAAAAATAAATTAAATTATTGCCTTAAATCCTAAATTGTTAAAATAATCCTAAAAATACTGAAATCTGGTCGAGGGGGTTTACACCAGCTAATATAGTTACGATAAATTCTAGGCTTCATAACCAAAGCAGACATTTTACCTTTCTCACTGTCCTCATCAACATATGTCATCAGATGATGCCGTAAAGTTTAGCCCATAAAATTTATCTCGATATGAAATCAACTCAACAACGATACCAAGAATTAAATTTAATAACTGGTCAAAAAGAATCAAACTCAACAATGATACCAAGATTTTAATTTAATAACTGATCAATCAAGAATCAAGTTCAATAATAACAAGCGAGAACGGACGGTACAAGGGAAAAGATTTAATTTAAAAATTATAATAAGATTCTCAAGGGTCATCCCAGGAATCTCTAAAATTTTTTGTGATTGAGTATCCTCTCTCATCTAAGTATCATATGTCCTATATCCTATTGCAGGCACACAGTAGTACAACTAAGTTGTCGCACTACCACGACATCGCATAACTTGAGCAGTCTGACCTGCATTGGCTATCACTAAAAATATGTCACGACCCGCACCCGATATAGGGACACGAGTACGCGGGTACGTCCAGCCTACGCCACAGCATCGGTAGTAGAACGATGTCTAGGTCATGATACTATCTAATCAATCTCTCACGAATATCCAACTCCATGAGGAGACACATATATCACAATACTAATATGGAATACTCAATCACGAAAAATAAAGCACGATGATATATCAAAGAAAACAAATAAAATATACGACAAATCTAAACAACAATAAATAGTCTAACCTGCAATCAAAATATCCAGTCTCCATGTATGCTGGGAATGTGTCCTCTATGTCACATTCTGGAAAAAATATCCAGTCAGGATTGGAACGAAATACACCTCTAACAGCAGATCCATATATATTGACAAAAACTATAACACAGTATAAAGAAATACAAGACAGATATGAATATTGGCAATAAAAAATACTGGAATAATGAGATACTGGAATAAAGAAATACTAGAGCATGTCATCATCAATGTACATCTAGCAATGAAATAAAAATACAAGTACACGCAAGAACAATGAACTGGTATATAAGTGTATACAAGAATAATAACTAGAACATGTAAAGATGCTAGATCAATTTACTAGAGATACATGTCAAGAATAATCTAACTAAGTGTGTGAAACACCAGCATATCATGTGATCGGCTTGGGAATAATAAGACTCATTACATTGATTAGCGATCATCCCTGTAAGGTCAGGCTAACCACATGTAACAGCGATGAGGCATGTAATGGTAAGGCTGCACCGACGTGAGGTGTGGGTGAGCTATGATGCATGTAAAGTTGGGCATGATCACATAAGCTACTAATATTTTCCTGTTTTCCCCAGCTAGCACGATGGATTCCAAATTATGACTCCTCGTGAAAGGTCTCGATGATGCCAACTCGTGTAAATAACAGTGTCAGAGTTATGTATGCTATACAACAAGAATTATAGAGATAATTAACATAATGGAAACTGTCAGAGAATGTACTCGCCTGGGGTCCTGCTGTTGGCAATACTAATAACCTAATTTTTGAAGTCTTGTCTGAACAATCCAACAATCCTAAAGACAGCATATAATATAATATTGCATCAGACATTACTCTAACACACAATCATAAATATACTGGACTCAGGGCTACGCTAGGTATGACATTGGTCAACTAGGGTCAAGTGTGCGTCAAATTGCACGGGTATCGTGTCTGTAATTGCAGTGCAATCAGACAGTCAATGATAAGGGTCTTGCTGGTACGTCGGTGTACCTATGGTAGTCAACTTATAATTCACATGGTCATAGGTCAAGGTGGCTATGGGGTATTCGTAATTACACTCGGGTCACCTAGTACATGGGCATATAATACCTATTATTATTTATCATAAACATCAATACTAATAAATTACAATTATAATAGATATATTTATATACATACTTATTAGAGTTTATACTATATATATATTTATATACGTATATATATACATACTAATATATTTCTTATACATATAACGTATACTAGGGAATACCTATACAATACATATACATATGTATATATATACTAGTTTGAGAAATATATTATATATATATACCAATATACCTTTGAATATATACCAATACGTATACAAATATGTACCTACATACATCCACACAAATACGTATATGCGTACGTATGCGTACAAAAATAAAAGAAATACTCCTCACCTTGGTTTTGGCGTGCTCGTGCACGAGATCGGCTTTACGACGATGACGCAGGTGATGACAACGACGATGGTGGTAAAGGTGATCGTGATGGTGAAGGCGATGATGATGGCGAAGATAATGGTGAAGGTGTTGATCGCGATTATAGAGGTGATGATGATGGTTGTTATGATATGGCCGAGGCTGATGGTTGCTGCTCGGGGAGTCCGACTTGGTAAGAATGTGAACAGGATGGAGGCGGGGAGTTGGACTAGTCGTTGTGTGGAGGACTGGCAGGGTTGGCTGATGTCCCGTCGGGAAAGACGGTGGGATGATAAAGGACAGGTAGGGATAGGCAGCGGGTCAAAGAGAACGGCGAGGTGGATGGCCGGGATGTTAATGGTGTTCGATGGCTGCTCGAGTCAAGCGGTGGGGATGGTAGCGGGTTGAAGGGAACGGTGAGGCGGAGGAGAAGAAAAGGAGGTCGGTCGAGGGCAGACAATGGGGTCTCAGGCGCTGCTCCGGTCGAGTTCTCCGACGAGTTCACGACGGGTCTGGAGGAAGATGAACGACGAGTTGGTCGTGGTGTTCAGCGGGGGGATCTGGCGGTCGGAGGAAGATGACAGTGGTGGCTCTGGGTCGTCCACCGGGCTAAGGTCGGAGTGATAAGGGTGGAGGACTCCGCCGAGTTCTCCGGCGAGGGGGAGGCAGTTCAGGCAGTGAGGGAGATAGGAGATAAGATGGAGGAGGTGCATGAAAAGGATGAAGAAAGGGGTGACGGCTGGAGGAAATTTCTATGTTTAGTTTTTCTTAGGAAAAGAGAAAAGAAAAAGGATTATTTATATGTGTAGGTCTTGGTTTGACCTAGAAATGGTTAACTTGGTCAAATCCCCTTGGGATTGGGCCTCTTATTTAGGATTTCAAGGCCATGATTCAAATGGGTTCAAAATGAAGGGCTAGGGTTCAATTAGTTCAAGGTTTGGAGGGCCATGGTCTTAAGAAGATTGGTGTTGAATTATACACTCCTAAAAATTATGGAAAAATATCCATGAAGGAGAAATGGGTTTCAACACGTGTCGGATCTAATGGGGTGGACACCTTAACGCACTTTTGCACAGAAGTGCCCAACAATTAGAAAATTACAGAAGTTTGGGTTTATGATTTAATTTAATTAACTAATTACAAATGGTGTTCTAAAATTAATTAGAAGTACAAGGGAATGAAATTAAGTAGGTGTCACGACCCGCACCCGGTTTAGGGGCACGAGTGCGTGGGTACGTCCAGCCTACGCCGCAGCATCGGCGGTAGAACGCTGTCAAGGTCTTGATGCTATCTAGCTAATGTCACGCAAGCATCCAATCTCCATAAGGAGGCACGGATGACACAATAAGATGAACACATACTCAATCACAGGATTACAGCACGATAAGATTTCGAATAGTAAAACTAAAATTAAACACAACACAAGTCCACAAGTAATATTCTAACTCAACAATATCCAAGAATCATCAAAATGCCGGAGACAAATCCGGTACCAAATAGTCTACTTAAAGAACTAACAATAAATAATAACTCCGGCTAGACCTTCCAGAATCACAACTAAACTACCAAGTCTGTAGCTACTCACCATATGGTCCATAAAGTGTCGGACAGCGGTCCTCTAAGACATAGTCTGGAAAAATATTTCCAGTAAGGAAGGAGCAAAGCAACACTCTCAAATAACAGTTACATTAATTGATAATGTCTATAATATAATAAAACATGTCATGCTAGCTACTGAGAAGACAGTGAAATAAATGCAATGGCAATTTAAGAGAGACAGGCAATATAAAGAGACAGATAATAGGCAATATGATACAGTCAGTTCATGTATGAAATTAAAAGAACAAGGAACAATATCATATACGGGTGATGTAGTATATGATTTAAAATAGGGAACTGTAATCTATTCTACGTGTTTGAAATAGTAGTTTCAAAATATGATCGGCTTGGGAACATGTACGATAGCTACAAGGCCTGGCTAATCATGGGTGAAGAGCATGATTGACACTTACAATTTTTATACTATAATAAGAGGTTATGATCACATTTCTTACTAACTACTTCCCCGCCCCCAACTAGTACTGTGGATCCAACCATGACACGTCACGATACACGAGCAAGTCAAGTCTATCATGTACGATGTCTAATATACATGTCGTGTACAATGTCAATACGATAATCAAGATAACATCTCATGACTGCAGATCCAAGCTATACTAGTCCGTGTAGCACAGTGTCAAAGATTCAGTTGTAATATTTCAAGATCACTGAACTTATAGCAATTATCAAGAATTGAAAATTATCAGAGAATGTACTTGCCTGGGTCCTTAGCTGGTATTTATGGATGTCCTGTTCCAGAGTATTCCCTGGGTGAACCAAGAGTCCTATAAACATAACACAATTATAACACTTGTATCAGATGCTACGCTAACACACAGTCTATAAACATTGGCCTCAGGGCCATGTCAGGCAGGGCACTAGTCAACTAGGGTCATCTAATAGGAATACTTATATACATATCTTAATAACATATATACTTACAATATATCTATATATATATCAAATTAAATACATATGCAATATATATATATATATTAAAAATATACTAAAGGTTATACAAAATATATCTACACATACGAATTAACAAAATACACACCTAGACTAATTACATATATATACTCATATATACCAATTAAAATATACAACCCAATACGAAAATATAATCTACATATATATATTTATACCAAAATACGGTTTTATATATACCAATTAAACATACCTTGAAAATATGCTAAGTATATATATATATAATACTTATAGTAGAACACGTATTTATATCTATCAAATTAAACACATATACAATATATATGTATATACATTAAAACATGCCAAGGGTTTATAAAATATATTTACACATATATATATATGCCAATACATTATATATATAATATTAAATACTAAAACACATATTTAATACATGTTTAACATTTAATGAAAAATAAAAATATACATGTACATATATTAAATTATACAATACCAATTTCTTATATACTATACATATTCCTGTATACCAATACATTATTTTACATATGATATTAAATATGTATAGGCAAAAAATATATATATACGTTTGCCTACATATATATAAAAATAGAGAACATATGTATATATATATATACATACACAATACTATACATTATGTATTTTAAATATTAATTTGATACATACTCGATAATTAATTCTACATACTATAATTTACAATTAAATATTAATAAAGAAATAATATACCTATCTTTACTTAACATTACTATGTATTTATATACTACACGTATTCATTTAAGGCATTAATTAAAATACTACACATACATTCTGTATACACATATATATATATATATATGAAGAAAGAGGGAGAGGAAGAAGAAGAAACTCACAGCAAAAGGGGGTCGGAGCCTCGCCGGATCTCTGTTGGTAGTGGTGGTGGTATTGGATGGAGAATGGAGTTGATTGGCGATGGAGGTGGTGGTGATTGGCGTTGGCAGCCGGAGTTCACAGGGAGGGGTCGAACATCCGCCGGGGAGGAGTAGCGGGAAGGGATGGGGAAGGAGCTGCCGGATCGGGGCCGCTCGCCGGACTTGATGAAGATGGGAGTGATGGTGGTGGTGGTTAGGAGATGATGGTGAAGATGGAAGGAGAAGACGGAGACGGGGTTGCCGGAGTTCAGGGGGCCGCTGTGGAGTTGATGGTGATGGCGGAGATGACAGTAGATGGTGGTGGATGACTGCAGCGGGAAGGGATGGGCAGCGGGAGGTTACAGCCGGGGATGGGTGGTCGAGCAGCGGCCGTCGGTGGCGAGGGGGATGGGCCGCCGGGCTGAAGGGGGACTTGGCCGGGTGGCCGGGCTGATGGCCGCCGGGTGCACAGGGGGTCGGAGAAGTGGATGTAGTCGGAGGAGAAGAAGGGAGAGCCGCCGGAGGTCGGAGTACAGGGGCCGGGGAACAGTGGATTGGTGAAGATGGGATTCCCCTCCCTTTTCTAAATATTTGAATTTCAAAATAATGAAGAAGGAAGAAGAAGAAAAGAAGGAGAAGAAGAGAAGAAGAAAGGAAGAAGAAGAAGAAAAATGGAAGAAGTTTCCAACGTAGGAGAGAGGGAGGAGGCTTGTGAGGTGGAGGAAAATCTAGGTTTCTTGGGATTAGGGTTTGAGGGTACAAGATATTAAATAGGGAGAGAGGGTGTGATGGAGGGTGAGGATTTCATCCCTTGAATGGGTGGCTAGGATTGTTCATGAAGGGAAGTAATTCATGTAGGGATGAGGGTTTTTAATTAAAAATTAATAGGCTCCCTCATTGGTTTAAACAATGAGGTGTTGCCACAAAATGTATATTTGCAAATTAACCCCCCTTTTCTTTGGGAAATTGCACAAACACATAAATGACGAAAATTTGGCGGGCGATTCGGGGTCCGGTGTTTTGTAGGGTCAGGGGGCACTATAAGTTTGGTACGGGCTCAATTAGCAGGGCACTGGAATTAAATTGGGATTTTAGAATCAGATAAAATAGTATCCTCAATTTAAATAGAAATAAATGCAAGTTGGGTTCAACAATTAATTAGGAGTACTTGGGGCCAAAATCAGGTCAGGTCATCAATACCAATAATGAAGAAGACTCAGAACAGAATATTACCCTAATTTGGGCCGCACAAAAAATAGGTCAAGATGGCCTCCAATTTTCGATTGGAACGCACAACGATGCAAAAATAGGAGTTTATTAAATAACGTCCGCGACAATTTTTGTGCGGCCAGAAATAATGCACAGGGAGCATAATTATGAGTTGCAAAAATAGCAGAATTGAAGGCGGGCATGTCTAGGGCAAGATGGTGAAATTTGTTGGAAGACAAAAGTCAGGATACTGCTCCAAATATCGAAGCAAAGGCAATGCGCAAAAATATTAAATAAAATACAGTAATTAATTTCAATCTTCAAGAATTAAATTCTAAATAAATAATTAAATCCCAAATTCTACAATTCGGACAGGTGTTCGTCTACTGGGCTTCTAGGTCAATTATACCATCACAACACAAATGAACACTGTCTATAATATAATATATTAAAGTACACATCACACAGTTATTAAATTTAATTATATACTATTCATGCAATTAATTAATTATAACTACAATAATATTAAATATTGCAAAAAAAAAAGTCGAAAATACCCCTGTTTCCGGAATGTGGTAGTGACAAGTCTACCCACCTTAAAAGAATTTCGTCCTCGAAATTTAAAATCCTCATAGTAGTGTTTACTCATACACATTATTATTTCCCTCAAATTTAAATTTATCATCCATGAAATCTTTTAATAATCCACAATGTCCTTTCGCAATTTCAAAATTCTAAAATTGTTGTATAACCTGAAAAATCCTCAAAGTAAAAATCAAAGTCCATCAAAATTTCCTTGAAAGTTTTTGTTAATAATTCAATACTCGGAATTTAATATTCACTCCTTAAATTTGATTTTTCAATGCACAAGTATAAAATGAAATCTCGTCCCACAAATTTAAATTTAAACATTTATCCTTCTAAATTTTATTTCTCGATTTCCTCTTCCTCAAAATGCTCAACAATATGATACTTAAGGATTCTCCAAATGCAACATCCAATTATAAAATTCAAAAAAATCCTAACTTGCAATCAAATAAATATGATGATAGTCTCCCAAAATTTCCAAATTTTAATAATACATTTAATCATGTCATAATCTTTCTGGAATTAATAAACCACCAATTATGCAATGTTAATTTCTTAACCCTTTATTTAAATCAATATTTATCCTCAAATTTTAATCATCTTGTTCCTCTTGTCAAGTAATAACCTCTTCATGAATCTTTACTACAGTCAACACCAATAATCACGGTCAAAGAAAATTCTACCTATAGTCATACCACATACAATCTAGGGGGAACATACATGGTTATGGTCTCATTTGTTATGGTGTTGCAGTCTATGTATCAGGGGTACTACTAACTACATTCTAACAAGAAAATCATGCATACAACTATTGTACTAAGCAATCAATCAATCAAATAGGTAGGAACAGAATAAAGGAAAAAACAGAAACTGCTAACACATTACCTGCAGTATCGGTCTCCTCGACCGTCATCGCAAATGCCCGCCCTGCTGGGGTAGTTCCCTTTGCGGGTGCTGAGCAATATACGGTTCCACAGGTAGCCTAACTGGATCTCTATAGTCTGAAGCTGCGCGCTGGCCGGGAAGATAAGGGGCTAGAAGACAATCCTTTACCCGATGGCCCGCAGCGCCGCAGTGCAAACAAAGTCCTAGCCTCGTTCTATAGCTCTCCCAAAGGTGACCTGGCTTCTTACAGAAATGACAAGTCTGCTGTATCTCTCTTGGAGGCTGTTGCTGATCCTGCTGAACATGAATTGGTGCCTGGTAGTGCTGTTGATACTGATACTCCCATGGATGTTGCTAGATAGGAACTGGTGCTAGGTACTGCGGTGGATGCTGAAATGTCCATGGTTGTTGCTGAATATAGAATGGTACTTGGTACTGCTGTTGGTGCTGAATACGGGGATGCTTGGCTGGTCCTGCGCTATCATTTGTATCTCTAAAAGTATTGTGGCTCCTCTTAGGCCTGAGATCCAGATCTTCTTCGGCGATCTGAGCATCCATCAAGATAGCCTCATAGGTAGCGGTACGCCGACCAGAAGTGCGTGACCTAATCTCTCTCGTCAGTCCCTTTCTAAATTTTTGGGCTCGATCTCCTGGGTCCCGAATCATAGACGATGCAAAATGGCTCAATCTACAGAATTCTGCAGCGTACTCGTCGACCGACATGTTTCCTTGAACTAAGTCATGAAACTGACTTTCCAAGGTTCCCAATGCCACGTCGGGAAAGAACTTTTCCTTGAAGAGCTCCATGAAGGTCTCCCAAGTAAGTCCTTGCACAAAAATTCTCGGCTCCGTGCGATACCACGTGAGTGCAATATCGAACATCTGACTGCCAGCGGCTTCTATCTGCAAGTTCTCCGGAATCTGGGTCAATCGCAGGCTCCTCTCTATATCCTCTAGCCAGTCGTCAGGTAGAGTATCCCTTCGGTGCCTTTAAACTCTCGAGGCATCATCCTCTTGAAATCCACTATAGTGCCTGATCTCTACTGCTGGCCAGGAAACTGCTGGTACTGTGCTACTCTCTCCAAAGCTTGGAGAGTCACTTGATGAGCATTCTCCATGCTTTCTTTCATCAGCTCGGTTTGTGCCTGGTACGCTTCTGCTTGCACCCTCTGAGCCTCAGCTTGAACTCGCTGAGCGTCTGCCGTCACTCTCTGGGCATCTACCATGCCTTGGATCAAGGTAAACATCTGCCCCCCGTCAATGGGCAAACCTCCGGGAATCGGAGTCGGTGGAGGAGGAAGGTTATCCGTCACAGTTGCGGCAATCCTTTGAACAGGTGGAGGAGGAGGATCCCCGAAAAGTGCAGACACACCTACGTGTATCGGAGATGTAGGAGGAACTACGGTTGTCTGTCCCTCAGGTAGAGAGGTGGCAGGCCCCTCTAAAGCTGATGTTCCCGCTCTCATAGACCTTGTCTGCGGCGACATCCTGAAGACAGATCCCAAAAAATCAATTTAGGCAAAAATGCGATATCATCAAGGAAGGACAGTATAGTTCTAAAGAAACAACATTCAAGATAATCGATTGGAATAAACCCTAGTTGTGATTGCACGGGTCAAGATGCATCCAAGGTTTGATACCTCTATCCCCTAGGTATCACAGTTCTATCACAAGCACTGCTAGCTTCCTTACTTACTGCAATCGCTGATACTAGTTATCCTTATCACTCAAGTGCATATCAAATGCAACACACTATACTAAGTACTGCTCTCTTCAATACAATCTTAAATGGACACCCAAGTCAGTGGGCAGTGAGATCTCAATTCTACTCAAGCCAACAGATCCTTACACATGCATCTCATCTATTGTATACTAATATATCTCTCCCACTATAAAATCTTATCCTCAAATAAATTTTCCTCAAAATAACTCCTCGAATAAAATTTTAAGGTAAATTGCATACACTTTCCTCAAGGTTAATTATTTGAATACTAAAATAAAACTTAATCACACAAAATCCTTACAGACTTGTCTAGGTTTATTGAATCGAATCTGAATTCCTCAAAATAAATTTTTAATAGCCATATTTCAACTCCTCAATTTCAAAGTTTTTGCAATTCATTGAAATCTTCAAAATAAATTTTAATAACAATCTCAATCTTCTCAGAATCCTAAAATTTGAAATTCATTTTCAATCTTCAATTAAAAAATTTAAATCCACCTTCTGTAGTCCAATAGCTCTAATGTTAATCATTCTCACTGTCCTCATCGACATGCGTCATCAGGTAATACCATAAATCAGTCTGCAAGTTCATCTTGATATGAAATCAAACCCTATAATGAACCCAAAATCCTAATTTAATAACTAATCAACAATAATCAAATCAATATCAACAAGTGAGAATGGACGGAACAAGGGAACGATTTTAAATTGGAAATTATAACAAGATTCTCAGGGGTCATCCCAGGAATCTCTCAAGGAATTGTGATTGAGTATTTGCTCTCGTCCTAGTATCCTATGTCCTAGATCCTATTGCAGGCACGTAGTAGTATAACAAGGATGTCACACTACTATGACATCGCACAACTCGTGAAGTCTGACCTGTATGGGCCACCACTAAAACGTGTCATGACCCGCACCCGATTTAGGGGCACGAGTGCGTGGGTACGTCTAGCCTACGCCGCAGCATCGGCGGTAGAACGCTGTCAAGGTCTTGATGCTATCTAGCTAATGTCACGCAAGCATCCAATCTCCATAAGGAGGCACGGATGACACAATAAGATGAACACATACTCAATCACAGGATTACAGCACGATAAGATTTCGAATAGTAAAACTAAAATTAAACACAACACAAGTCCACAAGTAATATTCTAACTCAACAATATCTAAGAATCATCAAAATACAGGAGACAAATCCGGTACCAAATAGTCTACTTAAAGAACTAACAATAAATAATAACTCCGACTAGACCTTCCAGAATCACAACTAAACTACCAAGTCTGCAGCTACTCACCATATGGTCCATAAAGTGTCGGACAGCGGTCCTCTAAGGCATAGTCTGGAAAAATATTTCCAGTCAGGAAGGAGCAAAGCAACACTCTCAAATAACAGTTCCATTAATTGATAATGTCTATAATATAATAAAACATGTCATGCTAGCTACTGAGAAGACAGTAAAATAAATACAATGGCAATTTAAGAGAGACAGGCAATATAAAGAGACAGGTAATAGGCAATATGATACAGTCAGTGCATGTATGGAATTAAAAGAACAAGAAACAATATCATATACGGGTGATGTAGTATATGATTTAAAATAGGGAACTGTAATCTATTCTACGTGTTTGAAATAGTAGTTTCAAAATGTGATCGGCTTGGGAACATGTACGATAGCTACAAGGCCTGGCTAATCATGGGTGAAGAGCATGATTAACACTTACAATTTCTATACTACAATAAGAGGTTATGATCATATTTCTTACTAACTACTTTTCCGCCCCCAACTAGTACTGTGGATCCAACCATGACACGTCACGATACACGAGCAAGTCAAGTCTTTCATGTACGATGTCTAATATACATGTCGTGTACAATGTCAATACGATAATCAAGATAACATCTCATGACTGCAGATCCAAGCTATACTAGTCCGTGTAGCACAGTGTCAAAGATTCAGTTGTAACATTTCAAGATCACTGAACTTATAGCAATTATCAAGAATTGAAAATTATCAGAGAATGTACTTGCCTGGGTCCTTAGCTGGTATTTATGGATGTCCTGTTCCAGAGTATTCCCTGGGTGAACCAAGAGTCCTATAAACATAACACAATTATAACACTTGTATCAGATGCTACGCTAACACAGTCTATAAACATTGGCCTCAGGGCCATGTCAGGCAGGGCACTAGTCAACTAGGGTCATCTAATAGGAATACTTATATACATATCTTAATAACATATATACTTACAATATATCTATATATATATCAAATTAAATACATATGCAATATATATATATATATTAAAAATATACTAAAGGTTATACAAAATATATCTACACATACGAATTAACAAAATACACACCTAGACTAATTACATATATATACTCATATATACCAATTAAAATATACAACCCAATACGAAAATATAATCTACATATATATATTTATACCAAAATACGGTTTTATATATACCAATTAAACATACCTTGAAAATATGCTAAGTATATATATATAATACTTATAGTAGAACACGTATTTATATCTATCAAATTAAACACATATACAATATATATGTATATACATTAAAACATGCCAAGGGTTTATAAAATATATTTACACATATATATATATGCCAATACATTATATATATAATATTAAATACTAAAACACATATTTAATACATGTTTAACATTTAATGAAAAATAAAAATATACATGTACATATATTAAATTATACAATACCAATTTCTTATATACTATACATATTCCTGTATACCAATACATTATTTTACATATGATATTAAATATGTATATTCAAAATATATATATATATATATATATATACGTTTGCCTACATATATATAAAAATAGAGAACATATGTATATATATATATACATACACAATACTATACATTATGTATTTTAAATATTAATTTGATACATACTCGATAATTAATTCTACATACTATAATTTACAATTAAATATTAATAAAGAAATAATATACCTATCTTTACTTAACATTACTATGTATTTATATACTACACGTATTCATTTAAGGCATTAATTAAAATACTACACATACATTCTGTATACACATATATATATATGAAGAAAGAGGGAGAGGAAGAAGAAGAAACTCACAGCAAAAGGGGGTCGGAGCCTCGCCGGATCTCTGTTGGTAGTGGTGGTGGTGTTGGATGGAGAATGGAGTTGATTGGCGATGGAGGTGGTGGTGATTGGCGTTGGCAGCCGGAGTTCACAGGGAGGAGTCGAACATCCGCCGGGGAGGAGCAGCGGGAAGGGATGGGGAAGGAGCTGCCGGATCGGGGCCGCTCGTCGGACTTGATGAAGATGGGAGTGATGGTGGTGGTGTTTAGGAGATGATGGTGAAGATGGAAGGAGGAGACGGAGACGGGGTTGTCGGAGTTCAGGGGGCCGCTGTGGAGTTGATGGTGATGGCGGAGATGACAGTAGATGGTGGTGGATGACTGCAGCGGGAAGGGATGGGCAGCGGGAGGTTACAGCCGGGGATGGGTGGTCGAGCAGCGACCGTCGGTGGCGAGGGGGATGGGCCGCCGGGCTGAAGTGGGACTTGGCCGGGTGGCCGGGCTGATGGCCGCCGGGTGCACAGGGGGCCGGAGAAGTGGATATAGTCGGAGGAGAAGGAGGGAGAGCCGCCGGAGGTTTGAGTACAGGGGCCGGGGAACAGTGGATTGGTGAAGATGGGATTCCCCCCCCCCCCTTTTCTAAATATTTGAATTTCAAAATAATGAAGAAGGAAGAAGAAGAAAAGAAGGAGAAGAAGAGAAGAAGAAAGGAAGAAGAAGAAGAAGAAAAATGGAAGAAGTTTCCGACGTAGGAGAGAGGTAGGAGGCTTGTGAGGTGGGGGAAAATCTAGGTTTCTTGGGATTAGGGTTTGAGGGTACAAAATATTAAATAGGGAGAGAGGGTGTGATGGAGGGTGAGGATTTCATCCCTTGAATGGGTGGCTAGGATTGTTCATGAAGGAAAGTAATTCATGTAGGGATGAGGGTTTTTAATTAAAAATTAATAGGCTCCCTCATTGGTTTAAACAATGAGGTATTGCCACAAAATGTATATTTGCAAATTAACCCCCCTTTTCTTTGGGAAATTGTACAAACACATAAATGACGAAAATTTGGCGGGCGATTAGGGGTCCGGTGTTTTGTAGGGTCAGGGGGCACTGTAAGTTTGGTACGGGCTCAATTAGCAGGGCACTGGAATTAAATTGGGATTTTAGAATCAGATAAAATAGTATCCTCAATTTAAATAGAAATAAATGCAAGTTGGGTTCAACAATTAATTAGGAGTACTTGGGGCCAAAATCAGGTCAGGTCATCAATACCAATAATGAAGAAGACTCAGAACAGAATATTACCCTAATTTGGGCTGCACAAAAAATAGGTCAAGATGCCTCCAATTTTCGATTAGAACGCACAACGATGCAAAAATAGGAGTTTATTAAATAACGTCCGCGACGATTTTTGTGCGGCCAGAAATAATGCACAGGGAGCATAATTATGTGTTGCAAAAATAGCAGAATTGAAGGCGGGCATGTCTAGGGCAAGATGGTGAAATTTGTTGGAAGACAAAAGTCAGGATACTGCTCCAAATATCGAAGCAAAGGCAATGCGCAAAAATATTAAATAAAATACAGTAATTAATTTCAATCTTCAAGAATTAAATTCTAAATAAATAATTAAATCCCGAATTCTACAATTCGGACAGGTATTCGTCTACTGGGCTTCTAGGTCAATTATACCATCACAACACAAATGAACACTGTCTATAATATAATATATTAAAGTACACATCACACAGTTATTAAATTTAATTATATACTATTCATGCAATTAATTAATTATAACTACAATAATATTAAATATTACAAAAAAAAAGTCGAAAATACCCCTGTTTCTGGAATGTGGTAGTGACAGTAGGACACAAGTGTCATGAATGAAGAAGACTCAGAATAGAATATTACCCTAATTTGGGTTACACGAAATGTGTCGAGATTGTGTCTCCAATTTTGATTAGAACGCACAAGGATACAAAGTTGAATTTATTTAGAATTAAAAATAAATGTTTGTGACAAAAATTGTGTGACTAAAATATAGCACAAGAGAGCATAATTATAAGTTACACAAAGGTCAGAATAGAAGGCAGGCATGTCTAGGACAAGGTTGTGGAATTTGTTGGAAGGCAATGGCTAGGGTAGCGCTCCAAATATTGAAACAATGATAAGGCGCAACAATAAAATAAAATCACGATAATTTAAATATAATTAAATATTATGCAATCATTTGTACATTAATTTATAAAAATACGAAAATACCCCTAATCTAAAATATGGGGGTGACACGAATAAACCTTCCGGCAATCACTCCAGAACTAATGGGTCCCTGTCTACATTATCTATAGGGCGAGGTCCGTAATACGTCGGACACCAATCTCCCGGATCCTCTGAAAAATGTTTATCTAGTCAGTAATTGAGCGAAGTATAACCCAATAGCAGTTCCAATTAATTGACAAAAAATATAAAACAGTAAAATAGAGGATGCTATCTATGATGAGAATATAACTGATGATCAAGAACACTGAAGGAACAGTCAAAACTAGCAATATAAATATAAATCAATGCGTACAAGAATGAAGGAATAAAATATAATGTAGAAATAGAATAGGATAATCCATGAACTGGAAATAGAATCAACAAAATACTATGTGTTTGAGAAACTAACTAAATATGTGATCGGCCTGGGAGATTCAATGATTACACTAAGATGCTAACTCAACCATATGTGAATTGTATGATTAGTTAGTAGCCAATGATTACACTACTAGCCGATAGTTCTTAATCACATATTTAATTGGAATTTTTCCCACCCCGACTGATATGATGGATCAAATCATGACATGTTACTAGCCAATGTATCCAATATTTAACTTATAATATTCAATATTATCCAATACCAATAAGGATCAGTATTCGATACCATCTCTATAATCAAGGTAACATCTTATGACTTACGATACAATAACAATACCAATCCGTGTACCATCGTGTCAAGAATCATAAGTAACATTTTTAAATACTTGAATTATAGTTGTAATCAAATAATAAAAACTATCAGAGAATGTACTCGCCTGGGGTCCAGAGCAGATAATGCAAATCGATGCCCAAAATGGTGTCACTCAAATCTATATATGAAATATTGCATTAATACAAAGTTTTGGAATGAAAATAAGTTAAACTAGTTCAGTTCTAGGTTATAAGGCCATTCCTTAGTCAAAACAGTCAAACTAGGTCAACTCTAGGTCAAACTAGTCAAACTTGGTCAATCTAGCTATTTTTAGGTAGTATGAGTCCATCTCTAGGATATTGGGTCCATACACTATGTAACTAGGCCACACTAGCTATACTAGGATACTAGGATACTAGGATACTAGGAAACCATTAGGATACTGTATCCTAAGATATGCAAATCAATTTGATAGAAACTATAATAATATGTATATAAACTCAACAATATCTAATATTCCTAATTAAACTATTGCTAAGTGAATACATTATCTTTGAACCAATGTTGTATCGCACCACTACACACCCATCTTGATACTCAATCTCAATACCTTGAGTATCAACCCAATACCTTCAGTATCCCTCACTACCTTGACATTTACCTTGGTATCTCAAGGTCATGTGATATCTACATATACTTAACTACTCAATATACTAATTATAAACTAACAACTATTAATAATATACTACTACTAACTATACAAACTACTAACATACTAAAACTTATATACATATATACAACTACATATCACAACTAATACACAAGTATTTATATACATCTAACTACTACTAATTAATATGTATTCATATATCTATATAACTATATAACAAGATTACTAATGAACTAACTATGAACTAAACTATTAATCTAATAGTTAAACTATCAACTAAAGTACTAATTAAATTATCAACTAACTAGTTAAACTATTACTAGACTAACTATCGAGGAACTTAACTAGCTAAACTACTCATCAAGCTAACTATTAAATGTACAAATAAACCAACTAGCCAACTAGCTAACTAACTTCCTTACCCTGTTCTGCACTTGTTATTGTTGCACACCCCGCCCTTCTAACTGCTGCAGCTGCTCTCTTGGATATGGCTGCTGCTACTGCGTTTGTTGTGCAAGTTGCTGCTACCCTCGCTGCTGCATTTGCTGCTGCTGCTAGAGCTAACTGTTGTTGCAGTTGCTGCTATTGTGCTCGCTGCAGCTGCTACTGCCTCTGCAGCTGCTATTGCCTCTACAGCAGCTGCTGCTGCTGCACGCGCTGTAGCACTTTCTGCTGCTCGAATGTCCGCTGTTACTGCTTGCTGAAGGATGCTGCAGCCACTGCCTGCTGAATGCATTGCTGAATGCTGCTCACTTCATCTACTTACACACACACACTCTCACTCACTCACTCACTCACACTCACTCACTCACTCACCTCTCACTCTATGCACACATACACACACACACACACACAGAGGCCACTGCTCATAGTCACACACTAACCTATATACATACAACTAGATATAAATATCCATACAATCTCACAACTATGAACACACACATAACCATACATACAAGCACACACACACACACACACACACACACACACACACACACACATATATATATATATATACAGACATACACACACACACACACACACCCCCCTACACACACACCAAAACAACTATAAACACTCATATATATATATATATATATATATATATATATATATATATATATATATATATATATATATATAACTCTCACTCACACACACATATATAATTACATAACACTAGATATATAACAACATCTATATATATATATATATATATATATATATATATATATATATATATATATATATATATATATATATATATATATAAACACACACACATACATATATACCCCTCTCTAAGTATATATATACAAACACCACCAACATATATATATATATATATATATATATATATATATATATATATATATATACAATGATAATTTAATATACTAATAGCTACACACAAAGCAAATTAAAACTAAAAATACAATAAAATAAATACGTGGAGTGCATCGTACCCGTATCATACTAGATTTATGATACGCTTGCGATACAAGTCCACAACACAACCTAACGTATCCGGAAGGACACGAGAAGTCTAAAATAGTATATATGAACAATAGGAAAAGTTAATTATATATTTATGTATCTGTGTCAAAATATGACATACACAAACCCCCGTGTCGGAAGAAAACCCCCAAATCAACCCATATCTCTAAATTATTGGGATACGGCCTACACGTATCCAATTTTGGACACGATACTAGCCACACACAATCAAACAGATATTAATTTGGTCTAATTGACCTATTTACAAACACAAAATGTGTCAATCTCGGAATTTTTCCAAAATTGACACAAAATACCACATAATTTTCTCCATAGGCCTCCTATGAACCTAATTCCAATTTCTATGGATATCCTTATCATATGAGATGGTTCCTAATGATTAAATTATAGATTTAGAGTCTAATTAAAGGTCGAAAAACTAAATTGTACCTATTGAGAGATGGATTCCTAATAAAATCCCCAAATTGGGTGAAATGAGCCTTCAACTTGTAGATCATTGCTCCTCCTTGTAGATCCTTGCTTCCTTCTTATATATCCTTGCTCTAATAACCTTCAATGATGATTTAGGAAAGAATTTGGTAGGTATTTGGTGTGAGAACGAAAAACTTTGGTTGACGGAAATTCTAGATCAAGATTGGAAATGAAAATGAAGAGAGAAAGTTTTTACCCCCCTTATATAGGCCTCTTTTGCCCCCTCCATCAAGCTATTATGTAAAGTCTAAAATAACCCTTGGGGCCTCTCATAAAGAAATTAATTAAGGAGGAAAGGTCCTAGTCTAATGGGTTTAACTTAATTAATCATCCTCCTAATGATTGGGCTTATTATTGGGCTCAATTCTAAGTAGAATAAAATGTTAGTCTATGGATCTAATATAAACTAGTTAGATCCAGTAACACAAGTCCAAAAAAATCTAACATGCTATCAATAAATAAATAATACAATAAATAAATATTCAATATGCACACTATTTAATTAATTATAAAATGACCAAAATATCCTTTCCTAGAAAATACGGTAGTAACAAGTCGACCCCCCTTAAAATAATTGTGTCCCCGATATTTAAGGGTGATCATACTCCTTCTAGGTCAAACCCCCAGCAATCATAGTCCACTAAGATCTTATCTAAAATCACACAATGAACAGTCCTAAACAAAGAATAACATGCATTGTCATGGTCTCCATCTATCTTATTACTGTTGTTTCTGTCAGGGTATTCTACTAGCTATACTAACTATAGAACACAAGCATCCAAAAATATACTAAAGAAGCAATCAATCAAAATAGATGAAAGGAATATAAACAAAGAACACAACTCGCTAACCCATCACCTGTAATATAGGTCTCCTAGACCGTCATCACAAATGCTCCGCTTTGTCGAGGTAGCTCCCTCTGCAGGTAATCAGCAATCTGCGGTGCTACAGGTGGCCTAGCTGTACCTCTTTGCCCTTGATCTATACCCTAGCCTAGACGATGAAGGGTCCAGAGATAATACTTCAATATATGCTCCGTTGATACATAATGTAAGCACGCTCCAAGTCGCTTCTGACACATCTCCCAAGTGTGCCCAGTCTTCTTACAATAGGTGCATTGAGGAGCATGTCGCACATATTTCTAAGGCTATTATGGTATCTGCTGTACTGGAGCTTGTATTGGAGCAATAATTGGTTCATACAATTGATATTGCTGCTAATAAGCTTCGAACTGTACTGAAAACTGATGTTGCTGAAACTTCGGCTTCTTCGTCGGTCCCGCACTGCTACTGGCACCCCCAAACATATCACTGTCCTTCTTCGGCTTCAAGTTTTACTTCCACTCGACCTTGCGTGCCTTCGAATGTATCTCAGAATATGTCTCATAGAAAGACGTAATGAGGACCTTCACTTCCCAATTCAGACCCTCTCAAAAACAAATAGCCTAAACTTCTGGCTCATTAACCAAGTACTCTATAAATCGGCTCAGTCTCTCGAACTCTGCGGCGTACTCTTCTACGAACATGCACCCCTTTGTAAAGGTCTCAAACAGCCTCCCCAAGTCTAACATGTCTGCCCAAGTAAAGAACTTCTTCTTGAAGAGGTCCTTGAATACCTCCCAAGACTGCCCCGCATCTGTAAGAAGTGGCTCATTCCCGAACCAAGTATGGAAAACGTCTAACATTTGAAATCCTACCACCTAAACCATCAGATCCTCAGCAAGACGGGACACCCTCATAAGACGCTCAATATCCTCTAACCAATCGTCAGCATAGACTATACCCTCTGTCCGCTTGAAAACCTGAGGCTCTAGCTTCTTGAAATTTTGAATATTTCCTAGCTCGAGCTGAGCATCTTATGGCTGTGGAGGATCCCCTCTCTAAACTGCTATAGTAGCTACCTGATGGGCATTTTCCATACTATGTCGCATCATATCTGACTCCCTGTGTTGGGCATCTATCTATCCCTCTGTACATCCATCATCTCTCTAAATAGTGCAACCATCGGCGCAACATCTCCTGACAATGGAGGAGGTGGAAGTCCCTCTGAAGCAACTGGGTAGTCTTCGGAACAGGTGAAGGAGAACCACCGAAGGTAGCGGAGACTCCTACATGAATTAATATCATAGGAGGTACAACCCCTGCTGCCTGAGTGAAAGATTGAGAGGTGGCAGACCTCGCTGAAACTGCGCCCGATCGACGCGATCTGGTCTTCGGCGGCATCCTGAATATAGATCGAAACAAAAGAGATCAATTCGACACGAGATAAGATATTATCAAGGAAGAAAAACAATATTCAAAGTATTCAAAAGAAATCAAAAGTAGAAATTTAAAATCAGATTGGAATTCCTAGTTATGATTGAGTACCTCTCTCATCCAAGTATCCTATGTCCTATATCCTATCGTAGGCTTGCGGTAGTACAACTAAGCTGTTGCACTAACACGACATCACACAACTTGCCAAGCCTAACATGCATGGGCCACCACAAAAATGTGTCATGACCCGTGCCTGATAAAGGGGCACGAGTACATGGGTACGTCTAGCCTACGTCGCAACATCGGCGGTAGAATGCTATCTAGGTCGACTATACTATCTAAACATCTCACAATAATATATAATCTGCTAATAATATCTCAACTCCAAAAAGGAGGGCAAAATACTTAATGCAACACAATAATCAATCATAAATCTATGGCATGAGAAGATATCAAAGAAGTCTAACATAACTATGTAGTCTAAATATAACAAGAACAAATAGAAACAATATCCAAGCTTCAAATATACTTCGAAAATAAATTTGGTACCAAAATGCTAAAGAAAAATAACTATGAAAGACTGGTGGTCCGGATAAACCTCCCAGCAATCACTCCAAAACTAATGGGTCCCTGTTTGCACCATCTATAGGTCAAGGTTCGTAATACGTCGCACACTAATCTCCCGCATCCTCTGAAAAATATTTATCCAGTCAGGAATGGAGCAAATTACAACCCAATAGCAGTTCTAATTAATTGACAAAAACTATAAAATAGTAAAATAAAGGATGCTATCTACGATGAGAATATAACTGATGATCAAGAACACTGAAGGAACAGTCAAAACTAGCAACATAAATATGAATCAATGCGCACAAGAATGAAGGAATGAACTATAATATCAGAAATAGAATCTATAATATACTATGTATTTGAGAAACTAACTAAATATGTGATCGGCCTGGGAGATTCAATGATTACAATAAGGAGCTAAATTAATCATACGTGAATTACATGATTAGTTAGTAGCCAATGATTACACTACTAGCCGATAGTTCTTGATCACATATTTAATTAGTATTTCATCCATCATGACTGATACGATGGATCGAATCATGACACGTTACTAGCCAATATATCCAATGTTTAACCTATAATATTCAATGTTATCCAATACTAACAAGGAGTAGCATTCGATAATGTCTCAATAATCAAGGTAATATCTCATGACTATTGATCCAATAACAATACCAATCCGTGTAACATTGGGTCAAGAATCATAAGTAACATTTCTAAATACCTGAATTATAATAGTAAACAAATAACGAAAACTATCAGGGAATGTACTTGCCTGTGGTCCAGAGTAAATAATGCAAATCGATGTCCGAAATGGTGTCACACAAACCTATATATGGAATATTGCATTAATACAAGATTTTGGAATAAAAATAAGTTAAATTAGTTCAGTTCTAGGTCATAAGGCCATTCTTAAGTCAAAATAGTCAAACTATGTCAACTCTAGGTCAAACTAGTCAAACTTGGTCAATCTAGCTATTTCTAGGTGGTATGAGTCCATCTCTAGGATATTGGGTCCATACACTATGTAACTAGGCTACACTAGCAATATTAGGATACTAGGAAACCATTAGGATACCGTATCCTAAGATATGCAAATCAATTGGATAAAAACTATCATAATATGTATATAAACTCAACAATATTTAATATTGTTAATTAAACTAATGCTAAGTGGATACCTTGGATTTGAACCAATGCGGTATCGCACCACCACACACCCATCTTGATACTCAATCCAAATACTTTGAGTATCAACCTGAGTATCCCTCACTACCTTGACATTTACGTTGGTATCTCAAGGTAATGTGGTATCTACATATACTTAACTAAATTCATACATTAAAAACCCTTTTTAATAATTATTGAACTATTAAAAACCCTTTTTAATAATTGCACTACCTTGAGTATCCCTCACTACCTTGACATTTTTATTATTGAACTATATTTTTAATTAATAATATAGACCCCAAAATTATTATATTTTTGCATAATCAAAACCCTTTTTAATAATTACATAACTAAATTTTACACATAATAATTAACTAAATTCATACATTAAAAATAAAACTAATTATATTTTATTTACTAAACTAATTTGGAATTAACTAGTTGATTAATAATAATTAACTAACTAATCTAATATATAACTAAACTAATTAAATACTAACCAAAGTACACAAACTAACCTAATTGCATAACTAACCAAATTCCAGACTCTGAATCAAACGAAAGGGGAAGAAGGAAGAAGGAAGAAGCAAGAGCTCACCTGGGGGTTTCCGGCGTCGACGGTGGAGGTCCGCCGGGTCTCACTGTGGTCGGGCCGGCAAGGCGTCGGCGGATCTGCTCGGGGCGGCGGTGCTCGGTTCGAGGAGGAGGCGGATCTGCTCGAGGCGGCAGCGGATCTGCTGAGGCCGGGGGTCGACGTTCGCCTCGGCGGAGGCGGTGGAACTCGAGAGTGGCGGCGGTCGACGGATCCGAGGTGGCGGGTGCTCGGCTCGAGGAGGAAGTCCCAGACGCCGGCGACAGCGGGATTTAGGTTAGGTTTTGGGATTTCTGTGTCGGGGTGGATCGTGTCCGGGGCTGGACACGATGGAGTTGGGTGTACTGTGGACGTGTCCGGGTGTTGGACACAGGGGTTGTGTACTGTGGTGGGGTGTGTCCAGATGGTGGATACGAGGATTATGTTTGCTGTGGTGGAAGTGGATGTGTCCGGGTGTGTCGGACACGAAAATCTGGTTGTAATGTTGTAACCGGACACAGGAAATGAATGGATACGGTGGGACACCCGGGGTCGGACCCGAGGCCAACACGGCTGACACGGTAGTGCTGGACACACGGACACGAGCACACAAAAATGGTGGTGGCTTGTTGGCTTATGGGGATTTGTGAGGGCCAAGTAGGGTTTCTTGGGAATGGTGATAAGAGACTTAAATAGGGAGAGAGGGTGTGGGATAAAGGGTGAGAATTGGCCCAAATAATGAATGGCCCAGATAAGATATGAATGAGTTTTCATGTGAAAAAAATGAGGGTGTGAATGGGAGACGGTAACTGGTAAATAAATAGAAAAAATATAATTTAAGAAAAAATGTTTTAAGAGGCTTTCAAATTAGCTACTAATTAAAACCATATTGCAAAATCTTAGAAAGTATGAAATTTATTTGTTTACTATCCCAATAAAAAATTTATTTATATTTTATCAACTAGTTCTTCAAATAAAATTTTATTTAAAACAATAATTTTATGATTTAAGCCAATAAATATTCGAAGCTAGAGTATTATATTTACATCATTATTTATCTATTTATTTATAAGAAAGCGACATTTAGGAAAAATTATTTTTATAAAAGATTTTAAATCACCTTCTAAATCAACCATTGTTCAAAATCAAATACAAGAATTCAAGGAGAAATTATTTAAAAAAAAAACTTGGTATTTAAATAAATTAAAAATCTAATTATTTCAGAAATTTGGAAATCGGAGGTTACAAGTCTACCCACCTTAGAAAATTTCGTCCTCGAAATTTAGGATCCTCAAAAACTGCCTTTACTCATCATATCATTTCTATCAATATTTTAAATTTCAAACCAAATAATCATGAAGTAATTCCATATCGTTATTTCACAACCCCTTCAAAAATTCTATAACATCATATTCCTGAAAATCTTCAAGTTAAAAATCAAATTCAAATTTTTATCATAGTCTCCTCCAAATTTTAGTTCGTATCTAAATACTCAAGGATTTTAATATCCAATCCTCCAATTGAAATCCAATCAATGCATATTTATAAAATCGGATCCCAAAATTTAAATTTTTACCACTAATCCATCACTCATCTTACTCCTCTAACTCAAATTCAATTGATGCTTATTCAAATATAAATTCTCCTCCCGAGAATTGAATTCGACACCATTCCATTAACGATTTTATTTCCTGATTTTCTTTTTCCTCAAATACTCAACGATGCGATACTTTCAGAATCTTCAATGCAACATTCATAATATAAAATTTCAAATTTCTATCTTGCAATCAAATAGATAAAATGATAATTTCTCAAATTTCTCAAATTTTAATAATCAATCATATCAAGACCTTCCTAAAATTAATAAATCCTCAATTTTGCCCTGTGAATTTCTTAACTCTCTATTTAAGTTAATGTTTATCCTCGAATTTCAATCATACCTCGATTTTCGCAAAATCAATGCTCCATCACTCTGTTATAACAACCCCTAAATTCTTTATTTAAATTAATGCTCATCCACAATTTAATCCTCTTGTCTCTTTTTGTCGGTCATAATCTTGTCATAGATCTTTGCTATGGTCAAAACCCTAAGAATCATGGTTTTAAGAAAATGCTACCTACAGCCATGCAATTTTAAGAAAATATATAGGTCATGTATCTTTTGTCATGGTATTTCAGTCTTTGTTAAGATGTACTACTAGTTATATCCTAACAAGAAAATCATGAATATGAATTACAGTATTTAGGAAAATCAATCAATCGAAAGACGAAAAAAGAACATTAGGAGGGAAAGGAAGAACCTGTTAACATATTACTTGTAGTATCTAATATCTCTAACAAACACTTAACTCTAGCATGTTCACTAACTAATCCCTATTCCTGTACATTGATATCCCTATCAACTAACCTTTAATCCACAAGATCCATGAATATATCTGTATTGCACACACCTGTCTATTAATGCCAAAATCTGGTGCCAAGAATCTCTAATATAACCATGATTCAATAATGCATCCAAGTTGATACCTCTATCGCTTTCGTACCATACCCTCAGTCAGTTCCCGTTCCTACTATAATTGTTCATACTAGTCATTCTTATCACTCAAATATACGTCAAGTGCAACACCATACTAAATACTGCTCTTTCCAATACAATTTTAGATGGACACCCAAGTCAGTCTGCGGTGCCATCTCAATCATGCTCAAGTCATCAGATCCTTACACATGTATATCATCTACTCATATATTAATATTCATATATATCTCTTCCACCATAAATTTATCCTCAAAATAATCGTCAAGGTTCAACTCTCAAACAAATTTAAAATGAAATGCATATACCTCCTCAAAGTCGGATACTCAACATCGGAATAAATTTTAATCACTTCTAAAATCTTGGTAGCCTTGACCATGTTTATTGAATCACTATTTGAAATCCTCAAAATTTAAATGACAAAATCTCAACTCCTCAATAATTCTCAAAGTTAAAATTTTATTTCCACCTTTTAATTTATAATTCCACAAGTGTACATATCAGTGCTCACGGTCTCTGATACTCAAGGTGCACTTAATGCATCTAGTGTCTATAATGGTGTACTAAAATTATACTGCCTGAATCACTTGCACCATTACCTCCAATGTTCAATGTATTTTCTTCCAGGATTTTCCAATCTATATCAACTAGTATATAATCTAATTATCATCAAGCAGCGGACTAATCCTTGATATAGAACCCTTAGCACTCTTGGTATTATATCACTAGCTTCATTAATGGATCGTTCATCAAGCTCATTATAACTCATGATTACATGTATCTATTATAACACTCATGTTTCTTTACTCTCATGGGTATGGGTATGGTTCCTCATCTCGATTGTTGTATAGGTATTTCCCTTTAATCCTTTAAAGCCTGTTAAACTAATCTGTGATACGCTTCACCATTTTTCTTTCCAATTCTGATATTTCTCTCCTCATGTCATCTCATTATTACTCCTCATGCTTATATATTTATTTACCTTTAACACACCCGATATCAATCATCAAATTGAATCATGCTCCATTAATCCTTAACACAATTATCTTGATACCTAATTGTTTACATAGATCACTCAATTACATAATCATGATTTTCCAGGACGGGTATGCCGACTCTGATACTAACTCTTGGAACCATCATTGATACTCTTACTCCTTCTTCTACCTATAGTACCAATATTAACTATAATAACACCTATCATAGAACTATTGCTACAAGGTACTATGCTATGGGTATCTCTAGATTAATGCCTACTGCTCACATGTCCAACTAAGAAACACTTAAAAACTCGCAAGTCATACTCAGTCAAACTAATACAAGACACAACCAAAATTACAAGTCTCTAATTATCACACTAACAAGGATCCTTAAAGAAATAAGGCTCAAAAGAACTGGGTTAAGGATTGAAGGTATCTTTACTACTAGTAAAGAAAAGAAGCGATGGAACAAAGTCCTGGAATAACAGAAATA
This sequence comes from Iris macrosiphon, assembly GCA_036927795.1. Taxonomy (NCBI): domain Eukaryota; kingdom Viridiplantae; phylum Streptophyta; class Magnoliopsida; order Asparagales; family Iridaceae; genus Iris; species Iris macrosiphon. The sequence continues at coordinate 152,060,299 of JAYESA010000019.1, read as the reverse complement.
GATAAGTCTTGAGATGATACTTTAAGAACCAATTTAAGATACAACCTGATAATCATACACGTCTGTCTGAAATCATGACACTCGGAATCCTCGCCACGCCAGTAAGCATAGATGCGATAAACGATAGGTTTCGTAACTAAGGTATGCAACTCTATAATCATGTCATCTAGAATCTTTGCCACGCCACCCGGTATAGCTGCGAGAGACTCTAAGTTTCATAACTATAGTATGTACATCCAAGTCAGGTTCCTACATTCTTGTCACCACAGCTAATATGGCTGCGATAAATTCTAGGGTCCATAACCAAAGTAGACGTTTTACCTTCCTCACTGTCCTCATCAACATATGTCATCAGATGATACCGTAAATTTTAGCCCGTAAAATTCATCTCGATAAAAATTAAACTCAACAACGACACCAAGAGTTAAATTTAACAACTGGTCAACAAGAATCAAAACTCAACAATGATACCAAGATTTTAATTTAATAACAAATCAACAAGAATCAATTTCAATAACAACAAGCGAGAGAGGACGGAAACAAAAGATTTAAATTGGAAATTATAATAAGATTCTCAAGGGGTCGTCCCAGGAATCTCTCAAGAATTTGTGATTGAGTATCCTCTCTCATCCTAGTATCCTATGTCCTATATTCAATAGCAGGTACGCAGTAGCATAAGAAGGATGCCACACTACTACGACATCGCACAACTCGCGAAGTCTGACCTGCATGGGCCACCACTAAAATGTGTCACGACCCGCACCCGGTATAGGGGCACGAGAGCGTGGGTACGTCCAGCCTACGCCGCAGCATCGGCGGTAGAACGCTGTCTAGGTCCAGTACTATCTAAACAATCTCTCACTAGTATCCAACTCCATAAGGAGACACGGATAACACTATAAAATGAACAACATACTCAATCACCACTACAGCACGATAAGAATTTGAAAAAATAACAGAATACAACACAAGTCTAATGATAAAATAATCATACCTGCAAACAGTAACAACCAATCCCCAAGTGTCAGAAACAAGTCCACTAAGGTCACAGTCTGAAAAAATATTTTCCAGTCAGGAAGGAGCAAAGTACATCTCTAAATAGCAGTTCTATATAAATGACATAAACTATGTAGCAGTTCTAGATGGAAATATACCAGATGCATGTATAGGTACGAGAAATGTACAATGAAAGAAATATTGGAAATACTGTAAGTAAATGCAGGAAAAGAAACAATATGTCAATGAGCAAGAAACCTATGACTAAGTGTGTGAGTACTAGCTTTAACATGTGATCGGCTTGGGAACTTGATCAGGCTGGTTACATGTGATTAGCTATGATTCATGGAAGGTCAGGCTAACCGTTGGTTAGCTATGATGCATGGAGATGGTCAGGCTAATCACACGTAACAGCTATGAAGTATGGAGATGGTCAGGCCGCACCCGACGTGAGATGTGGGGTGAGCTATGATGCATGGAAAGTTGGGTATGATCACATATCTACACTAAAATACTCCCCAAACCCCCGACTGGTATAGTAGATCAAATCATGGTACGCTATGGCACGGGATTCCCTAGGGAGGTAGCAAATCTCTCCGGGTCTCAGTGTCTGTACATGCACAAGATATCAAGGAAACAAGTCTTGTACAAGCTACACCATGAATAAGGAATAACATCTCATGACGAGATCCATGTATACCAATCCGTGTAACCAACATGTCAATAATATGGATATTTACACTAGATACAGGGAACATAGGAGATATCATAAATTAGAAACTAATCAGAGAATGTACTCGCCTTGGGTCCTTAGCTGTCAATACCAATGTCCTGTCCCAGAGTATCGTCTGGAGAATCCGACAGTCCTATAAACATATAATAGTATCACTTGTATCAGATGCTACACTAACACACAATCAAAAACATCGAACTCAGGGCCGTGCCAGGTGTGGCTCTAGTCAACTGGGATCATCTAGTAGGGATACGTATATAATACACATTTACACTCAGGGTATATACCAATAAAAACATATATAATATATATAAGTGTCTCTTAGTAATTGTACAAAATACGTATTTGTGTATATACACTAATAGATGTATATAAATATATATTTTTATACCAAAATACATATTTGTATATATATATCAATCAAATATTTATATATATATAACTAATCAAAGAATGTATATAATGCCACCCTCCTCAAGGTGATCCCAAATAAAATAGCAGTTAGTTCCAATGGGTCCGGAGCAGTCCAAATAGCTAGAAACTATATAAAGAAGTTCAAGATCGAAGTTCGACACGAAAATCGAGATAAGGGTACCAGGCTAATAGGGGAAAGGGTCGTTTGTTTGAAATTAAGGTAACACCTTAATTTAATGAAAATCATTTCGAAATTATTTTGAACAATAATTACAAGTAAAAGTTTGTTTATAAAAATCTAGAATTTATGTAAAAAGCCAATATATTTTATATCTATAGTAAAATTGGTCACCGGCCCAAATAAACAATTTTGATCTTAATTTTTATTATTGAACTATATTTTTAATTAATAATATAGACCCCAAAATTATTATATTTTTTCATAATCAAAACCCTTTTTAATAATTACATAACTAAATTTTACACATAATAATTAACTAAATTCAAACATTAAAAATAAAACTAATTATATTTTATTTACTAAACTAATTTGGAATTAACTAGTTGATTAATAATAATTAACTAACTAATCTAATATATAACTAAACTAATTAAATACTAACCAAAGTACACAAACTAACCTAATTGCATAACTAACCAAATTCCAGACTCTGAATCAAACGAAAGGGGAAGAGGGAAGAAGGAAGAGCTCACCTGGGGGTTTCCGGCGTCGACGGAGGAGGTCCGTCGGGTCTCACGGTGGTCGGGCCGGCAAGGCATCGGCGGATCTGCTCGGGGCGACGGTGCTCGGTTCGAGGAGGCGGCGGATCTGCTCGAGGCGGCAGCGGATCTGCTGAGGACGGGGGTCGACGTTCGTCTCGGCGGCGGCGGTAGAACTCGAGAGTGGCGGCGGTTGACGGATCCGAGGTGGCGGGTGCTCGGCTCGAGGAGGAAGTCCCAGACGCCGGCGACAGCGGGATTTAGGTTAGGTTTTGGGATTTCTGTGTCGGGATGGATCGTGTCCGGGGCTGGACACGATAGAGTTGGGTGTACTGTGGACGTGTCCGGGTGTTGGACACAGGAGTTGTGTACTGTGGTAGGGTGTGTCCAGATGGTGGATACGAGGATTATGTTTGCTGTGGTGGAAGTGGATGTGTCCGGGTGTGTCGGACACAAAAATCTGGTTGTAATGTTGTAACCGGACACAGAAAATGAATGGATACGGTGGGACACCCGGGGTCGGACCCGAGGCCAACACGGCTGACACGGTAGTGCTGGACACACGGATACGAGCACACAAAAATGGTGGTGGCTTGTTGGCTTGTGGGGATTTGTGAGGGCTAACTAGGGTTTCTTTGGAATGGTGATGAGAGACTTAAATAGGGAGAGAGGGTGTGGGATAAAGGGTGAGGATTGGCCCAAATAATGAATGGCCCAGATAAGATATGAATGAGTTTTCATGTGGGAAAAATGAGGGTGTGAATGGGAGACGGTAACTGGTAAATAAATAGAAAAAATATAATTTAAGAAAAAATGTTTTAAGAGGCTTTCAAATTAGCTACTAATTAAACCCATATTGCAAAATCTTAGAAAGTATGAAATTTATTTGTTTACTATCCCAATAAAAAATTTATTTATATTTTATCAACTAGTTCTTCAAATAAAATTTTATTTAAAACAATAATTTTATGATTTAAGCCAATAAATATTCGAAGCTAGAGTATTATATTTACATCATTATTTATCTATTTATTTATAAGAAAGTGACATTTAGGAAAAATTATTTTTATAAAAGATTTTAAATCACCTTCTAAATCAACCATTGTTCAAAATCAAATACAAGAATTCTAGGAGAAATTATTTAAAAAAAAAACTTGGTATTTAAATAAATTAAAAATCTAATTATTTCGGAAATTTGGAAATCGGAGGTTACAATATATATATATATATATATATATATATATATATATATATATATATATATATATATATATATATATATATATATATATATATATATACACACACATACATATGTAAATACATTTATCTATATATATATATATATCTATATACTACTATAGATATACACTAGTCATCATACAATAAACAAATTATATATATATATATATATATATATATATATATATATATATATATATATATATATATATATATATATATCATATATAATGATAATTTAATATACTAATAGTTACACACAAGGCAAATTGAAACTAGAAATGCAATAAAACAAACACGTGGAGTGCATCGCACCGGAGGACACGAGCAACTCTAAAATAATATCTATGAATAATATGAAGAGTTAATTACATATCTACGTGTCCGTTTCAAAATATGACATGCACAAACCCCCGTGTCGGAAGAAAACCCCCAAATCAACCCATATCTCCAAATTGTTGGTATATGGCCTACATGTATCCAATTGCGGAAACGAAACTAGCCACACATAATCAAATATATGTCCATTTGGTCTAATTGACCTATTGACAAACACAAAATGTTTCAATCTCAAAATTCTGTCAAAATTGACACAAAATACTACATAACTTTCTCCATAGGCCTCCTATGAACCTAATTACAATTTCTATGGGTAGCCTTATCATATGGGATGGTTCCTAATGATTAAATTATAGAATTAGAGTCTAATTAAAGGAGAAAAAACTAAATTGTACCTATTGGGAGATAAATTCCGAATGAAATCTCTAAATTGGATAAAACGAGCCTTCAACTTGTAGATCCTTGCTCCTCCTTGTAGATCCTTGCTTCCTTCTTGTAGATCTTTGCTTAATAACCTCAATGATGATTTGGGAAGGAATTTGGTATAGATTTGGTGTGGGAATGAAGAAATTTGGTTGAGGAAAATTCTAGATCTAGATTGGAAATAAAAATGAAGAGAGAGAAAGTTTTTACCCCCCTTATATAGGCCTCCCTTGCCCCCTACCTCAAGCTACTATATAAAGTCTAAAATACCCCTTGGGGACTTTCATGAAAAAAATAATTAAGGAGGGAAGGTTCTCGTCTAATGTGTTTAACTTAGTTAATCCTCCTCCTAATGATTGGGCTTATTATTGGGTTCAATTCTAACTAGAATAAAATATTGGTCCATGGATCTATTCTAAGCTAGTTAGGTCCACTAACACAAGTCCAAAATAAAATCTAACATGCTAACAATAAATAAATAATACAATAAATAAATATTCAATATGCACACTATTTAATTAATTATAAAATGACTAAAATACTATTTCCTAGAAAATACGGTAGTGATAATATATATAAACACTAGTTAGCATAAGTATTAGTATTGGTTAATATTATTTCTAGTTTACCTTGAGAAACACCAAGGTAATGTCACGTTATTGGCTCATCCTCAAGGTTTTGGGTTTGTATATCAAGAGGGGTGTGTCAGTAGTTTGATACCGTATTATCTCAAAGCCATGGTATCCACTTAGCATTAGTTTATATAGGTATACTATATATTTTCATCTTGTATATATATATTATTGTATTTTTATATCTAATAATTTACGTATCTTATGATATAGTATAGTGTCGATACTCTAGTATCCTAACATAGCTAGTATAGCCTAGATACATAGTGTATGGATCTAATATCCTAGAGATGGACTCATACAAACTAAAAATACCTAGTTTGGCCAAGTTTGACTAGCTTGACCTAGAGTTGACCTAGTTTGACTGTTTTGACCTAGAAATGGCTTTATGACCTAGAATTTGACAAGTTTAACTTATTTTTATTCTAAAACTTTGTATTGATGTAATATTCCATATTTAGGTCTCTGAGGTACTATTTTGGACATCTTTGATACGATTCACCAGATTTCAAACAAGTATATTCTCTGATAGTTTTTTATTTATGATATCTCCTATATTTTTTGTATTTAGTGTAGATATCTTTATTTTCTTGACATAATGGTTATACTGATTGGTATATCCGAATCTTGGCATAAGTTATTATTCTTTCGTATTTATGGTGTATCTTATGCAAGCCTTGTTCCTCGTTCTTCTTGTACATGTACAAACATTGATTCTTGGGGAGACTAGCTACCTGCCCAGTGAATCTCGTGTCATAACGTACCATGGTTGGATCCACTATACCAATCAGGACGGAAAGTGTTAGTATAGATATGTGATCATACCCTCCTCGTACATTTCTTGTTCCTTAAGAGTGTTGATCATACTCCGCATGTATGATTAACCAGGCCCTAATCCTTGTGCAAGTTCCCAAGCCGATCATATGTTGAAGCTGGTACTCACTCACTTAGTAGTAGTATTTCTTGCTCATTTCTACGATGCTCATTCTTGTATTCATTTTCAGTATTTCTATTATTCATATCTCTTTACCAGTCTATTGTATCTTGTATATTTACTCTATTTATTGTTATATAGTTTATATCATTTATTAGAACTGCTATTAGAGATGTACTTTGCTCCTTTTCTGACTGGATATTTTTTTCAGAGGATACTGATGAGTGGTATCCCACTCACTACGGGCCTCAGGACATAGTTGTCTTAGAGCCAGAGACTTTGGCTCAGGACAGTCTCATCCCGGTTGAGACAGACGACCCTGTACCCGTATCTCAGTAGATAGATTTATTTGTACTGGATTTGTCTCCAGCATTTTGTTATTAGTATTTCTTTATATAAATCATTTTGGTCTTGTGAGCTGTATTTGACTCTTCAGTTCTTTATATCATATTAGTATGATTGTTCCATCTTATAGATCTATGATTGAGTATTCATTTTTTATTGGTGGTATTATTATATCTTGATTGCTAGATAGATAGTTTACCAAACATCGTTCTACCATCGATGTTGTGGCATAGGCTAGATGTTGTTCACTACTCGTGCCCCTACACCGGGTGTAAGTCGTGACAAATTTTTAGTGGTGGCCCATGCAGGTCTTCGATGTCGCAATCAGTGCAATTCGTAGTTGTACTCTGATTTGAGTTCTATTACGAGCATGTTTCAGGATATAGGATATAGGCTATAGGCTAAGAATACTCAATCACATCTAGAAAACCTCTATTGTTTATTTTAACTGTTCTTCGTTGAATTTGATATTTGATATTTAACTCTCCTTCTTTAAATATATTATATCATGTGCCATATTGATTCTTTCCTTTCGCTTTATCTCAGGATGTCGCCTAAGACTCGATCACAATAGAGAGGTATAGTTTCTGAGAGATTTGCCACTTTACGAGGGCCTACACTAGTCACTTCTCCGGTAATTGGGATAACATCTACGTTCGGGAGTCTACCTCAAGCTCAGAGGACTATTCCAGCTGTGTCTGAGGGACTTCCACCTCTGCCTTTTGTGTCGACATATGCGACTCAGGTGGTCACATTGTTTTACGAGATGCTGGAGGCTTTGAAGGCCCAGTCAGAGGCTCACTAGAGGCTGACCGATGTGTTACGGCAGGGTATTGAGAGTGCTAATCAGCTTGCCCTTGCTGTAGTAGAGAGAGAAGGTCCGGTCCAGCAGCAGGTTGCTCCGCAGGTTGCCCAACTTCGGCCGGGTAATATCCAGGACTTCAAGAAGATGGAACCTCAGGTCTTCAAGGGGACTGAGGGCATCATCTAAGCTGATGATTGGCTCGAGGATATTGAGCATCTCATGAGGGTATCTCATCTTGCTGAGGATCTGAAGGTTGAAATGGTAGGACTTCAGTTATTCAATATCGCTCGTACTTGGTTCAGGAATGAGTCACTTCTTGCTGATGCGTGGCAGTCTTGGAAGGTGTTCAAGAACCTCTTCAAGACGAAGTTCTTTGCTCGGGTGAACAGATTGGACTTGGGGAGGCAGTTTTAGGGCCTTACTAAGGGGAGCATGATCGTAGAGGAGTACACCATAGAGTTCGGTAGGCTGAGCTAATTTATGGAGTATTTGGTGAGGGAGCCAGAGGTTCGGGCTACCCACTTCTGCGAGGGTCTAAACTTGGAAGTGAAGATCCTCATTCCATCTTTTTATGAGACATATTCAGAGATACTTTTGGAGGCATGCAAGGTTGAGCAGGAGTTGGGCATGAAACCCAAGAGAGACCATAATTTTTTTCTGGGTGATAGTAGCTGCGTAGTGACTTCTAAGCATCCTTATTTCAAGTCTAGGACTTTTCAGCAACCACAATTACACCATACTCCAGCTAGGGCACCGGTTCACCAGGCACCACAGCAGCAGAGACAGTTACAGTAAGCTTTCTGCCACTACTACAAGAAGTCCGGCCATATCTGGGAAGTTTGTAGGAAGTGGTTGGGAGTTTGTCTGTATTATGGTACCGAGGGGCATCAGTTGAGGAATTATCCTTCCAACCCTCGTCGTACAGTTTAGGGAACAGCTCCAGCTCCGAGAACATAGGCAAGGCTACTTGCAGTACAGCCGAGGGGACCGCCACTTTCCACCCAGCAGCAGCGTTATAACCAACACCAGCATCGGGGAGGTGCACCTCAGGGACGAGCATTTTCAATGATGGTCGAGGATGTCGAGCCCACCGAAGATGTCATCGTAGGTTCTGTTCTTCTTGATTCTATTTCAGCTTTATCATTGTTTGATAGTGGTACTTCCATAGTTTTGTATATGTTCTTTTGCTCTGAAGCATCATTTGGTAGCTGAGTCTTTGCTTAGGACTTGCAAGATCATGATCGGGGGAGGTATTATCATGGTTAGTGATATTTGTAAGGATCAGAGAATTACTCTTGGAGACCGAAAGCTGAGTGTTTGTCTACTTGTAATGCCACTTTTGAGCTATGACATTGTACTCGGGATGGATTGGTTGAGTAGGCACCATGCTAGTATAGATTGCAGAGGAGGTATAGTTTAGTTTAGCCCGCCAGGGGAGCCAGAGTTTGAGTTTGCTAGAGGAGATAAAGAGTAGAGAGAAGGCATTATCTGTGGAGCTATGGTAAAAGACAAGGAGTTTTCGCATCCTTTGATAGTAGAGTTCTTAGATGTATTTTCTAAAGAATTACCAGGATTGCCGCCAGATCGAGATATTGAGTTCTTTGTAGACTTTTTGCCAGGTGTAGAGCCAATTTTATAGAATGTCTATAGAGTGAACAACAGCGAGCTGATCGAGCTGAAGAAGCAAGTGGATGAATTGCAGGATGGTTTATCAGATCCAGTTCTTCACCATAGGGAGTCCCGATATTGTTTGTACCAAAGAAGGATGGATCGGTATGCATGTGCATCGATTACAGAGCATTGAATAATCTCACTATCAAGAATAAATATTCGTTGCCATAGATTGATGATATGTTCGATCAGTTGAGTGGCGCCAAGGTGTTTTCCAAGATAGCCTTGAGATCAGGCTACCACCAGGTAAAATTGAAGACGGAGGACATTCCAAAGGCTGCTTTTAGGACTCGGTATGGCCATTATGAGTTCATGGTGATGCCGTTTGGGATGACTAATGCCCTAACGGTATTTATAAATTTTATAAACAAGGTGTTCCACAAGTACCTTGACAAGTTCGTGGTGGTGTTCATCGATGACACACTCATATACTCAAAGACACCAGAGGAGCATGAGGATATATGTGGATTGTATTGGATGTGCTGAGGAAGGAGAAATTGAATGGGAAGTTATCCAAGTGTGAGTTCTTCCAGGACAAGATGGAGTTCTTAGGACATATTGTGACTGGTGATGGAATTTTTGTAGATCCGAAGAAGATCGCAGCAGTGGTGTCTTACAAGACCTCGAGTTCAGTGGCAGAGATCGAAAGTTTTTTGAGTCAGGCAGGCTACTACAGGAAGCTTGTGGAAGATTTTTCGAGGATTGCGGAGCCGATGACTATACTCACCAGGAAGGATGAAGAGTTTGTTTGGACAGAGGATTGTCAGGCTACTTTTGAGGAATTGAAGACGTGGTTGATGTCTGCTCCTATTTTGACATTGCCCTCAGGTTCTGGAGGTTTTACTATTTATAGTAATGCATCGTGGAAAGGGCTAGGTTGTATTCTTCAGCAGAATGGGAAAGTGATTGCCTATGCAGCCAAGCAGTTGTATCCTCATAAGAAAAACTATCCTACCCATGATTTGGAGTTGGCATCAGTCTTCTTTGTCTTAAAATTATGGAAATGCTATTTGTACGGAGAGCGTGTTAAGATCTTCACAGACTTCAAGAGCTTGAAGTACGTTTTCACTCAGAAGGAGTTGAACATGAGGCAGCGTCGGTGGCTGGAACTGATAAAGAATTTTGACATATCTTTACAGTATCATCCGAAGAAAGCCAATATAGTTGTCGATGCCTTAAGCAGGTATCCGAAAGCTATGTTTTTGACGCAAGACTGGTATTTGTTGGAGTATCTGGAAAGCTTGGGCTTTGAGGTGATAGTCCCTAGTTTTTCCATGCAAATATAGGGGTTGCAGATACATTCAGAGTTGATGTACAGGATTAAGGCATCCCAGTATAAGGATATATCTCTAAGGAGCATCATAGCTCAGGTGACAGCAGGATTAGAGGATAATTTCACCATTGCTGAGGATGGTTTCTTGTGACTTGGTGCTAGATTTTGTTTACCTAGTAGAGAGCTACATGAGAAGGTATTACAGGAAGTGCATCGCTCTCAGTATTCCATGAATTCAGGTGTCAACAAGATGTATCAGGATATGCGAGAGAGTGTGTGGTGGTATGGCATAAAGAGGCAGGTAGCACAGTTTGTATTCAGATGCTTAGTGTGCCAGTAGGTGAAAGCCGAGAGGCAGTGGCCAGGTGGATTACTTCAGCCATTACCAATTCCAGAGTGGAAGTGGGAGCATATTATTATGGATTTTGTGTCCGAACTTCCACGATATCCAGGAGAAAAAGATACAATTTGGGTCATTGTTGACAGGTTGACCAAGTCGGCCCACTTTTTATCTTTCAAGGTAGGTTTATCTATGGAGAAGCTGACAGAGATGTATGTAAGGCAGATCGTCAGGATATATGTGGTTCCCTTTAGCATAGTCTCGGACTGGGATAGTCGTTTCACTTCTCATTTTTGGAGGAGTTTATAGGCGAGTTTGGGTACCCAACTCATGTTCCGTACTACATATCACCCCCAGACAAATGGGCAATCAGAGAGGACCAATTAAACTCTTCAGGATATGTTGTGCACCGATGTACTAGATTTCTAGGGATCTTTGGAGGACCATCTCCATTTAGTAGAGTTTACTTACAACAATAGCTACCAGGCTAGTATAGAGATGTCACTATTTAGGGTTGTACGATTGAAGATGTCATACTTACTTGTCATAGGATGATGTTGGAGAGAGAACTTTGTTAGGGACAGAGATGGTTGTGGATGCAGCAGAGAAGGTTAAGTTGATCAGAGACAAACTTCGAGTGGTGTAGGACAAACAACGGCATTGGGCCGATAGCCACCAGAGACCTTTGGAGTTTGAGGTATAGTTTTAGATTTTTTTTTGTGCTTGATATTGGTTGTTTGTTATAGATTATGTTCTTAAGGTTGTATTTTATTCTAGGTAGGCGGTTTGGTGTTTCTGAGGATTTCTCTGATATGTAGCACAATTTATTTCGGTAGAGGCGGGAAGCTTAGTCTGCGATTCATCGGACCTTTTAGTATTCTCGACAGGGTCATTGCAGTTGCTTACAGACTAGACTTGCCACCTGTATTGGAGGGAGTGCATAATGTATTTTACGTGTCGCAGTTGAGATGGTACGTTGCGGATCCTAGTCACGTATTGGATCACTCGAAGATAGAAGTGGGCCCTACTCTTAACTATCCAGAGAAGCCAGTTGAGATTCTAGATTAGAGAGAGAAGGTGCTAAGGAACTAGATCATTCGCTTGGTACGCATCGCATGGAGGCATCACTCTACGGGCGAGTCTACCTGGGAGAGGGAGGATGAAATGCGAGAGCGTTACCAAAAATTATTTGTACCTTGAAGTATGTTCTTTCTTGATTCGTTTTTGTTTTATTTTAATCCTAGTTAGATTTGAGCCCAATAGCAAGCTCATTCATTAGAAGAATAAATTAATTAGTTAAACCAATTGGATTAGAACCTTCCTTCCTTAATTAATTTCTTTATGACAAGCCCCAATGGGTATTGTGGACTTTTCATAATAACTCAGAGTAAGGAGCAAGGTCAGCCACATAGGGGAGGAGAGAGACTCTCTCTCTCTCTCTCTCTCTCTTTCTCTCTCTCTCTCTCTCTCTCTCTCTCTCTTCATTCATTTATTCCAATTCTAGATGTAGAATTTTTTTCATCCAAATTCCTTTATTCCTACAACAGTCCATGCCCAAATTCCTTCCCAATTTCTTCTCTACTCACCATTAGAGGCTATTAGAACAAGAAGGAGGCAAGGATCTACAAAGAGGAGGAAGGAGCACAAGTTGAAGGCTCTTGACACTCATTTGGAGACTTGTATTAGAAATCCATCTCCCAATAGGTATAATTCAGTTTTTTATCTCTAATTAGACTCTAAATATATAATTTAATCATTAGGAACCCTCCTATTTACTAAGGCTACCCGGAGGAAGTAGAATTAGGTTCGTAGAAGGCGTATGAAGGAAGTTATGTGGTATTTTTTGTCAATTTTGGAAGAATTCTGAGATTGGTAAATCTTGTGTTTGTCAATAGGTAAATTAGACCAAATTGACATGTGTTTAGTTGTGTGAGGCTAGGGTCATATCCATAATTGAATACGTGTAGGCCGTATTACGATAATTTGGCGATACAGGTTGATTTGGTGGTTTTCTTCCGACATGGGGGTTTGAGCATATCATATTTTGACACGGGCACACAGATGAGTAGCTAGCACTTTGTGTTGCTTCTAATTATGATTCTAGACTTGCTCATGTCCTTAGGGATACGTTTGGTGGTGTGGTGGAGTCGTATCACAAGATTGAGTGTGATACGAGTGTGGTGTACTCTACGTGTTTGATATTTTGCATTTTAATTCAATTTACCTTGGTTATAACTATTAGAGTATTATATTTATAGTTGTTATATATATATATATATATATATATATATATATATATATATATATATATATATATATATAGTTATAGTTATAGTTATAGTTATGTTTCTATTTCATTTAAGATGTGTTGGTGGTCATTGGAGAGTAGGAAAGTTCGTGTGCACTATTAGTGTCGATATGTGTAAGCCTATATATATTGGTATATATATATGAATATAGATATATGTATGTATATATGTGGGTGTATGTATGCTAAGGGGTTCGGATAAACAACAATAAGAAGCATCAACAGCAGCAAGAAGCAACAGCAGCAGCAGCAGCAGTATGAACAAGCTGTAAGTAGCAGCAGCAGCAGTATGAAGCAGCAGCAAGCAGCAATGAGAAGTAGCAACAGCAGCAGTGTGAACAAGCAGTAAGCAGTAACAACAACAGTAAGCAGCAGCAGTTAAAGTTAAGTTAGTTAATATTGTTATTAGATATATATATGAGTTAGTATATATATGAGGGTATATATATATATATATATATATATATATATATATATATATATATATATATATATATATATACACACACACTAGTTAGCATAAGTATTACTATTGGTTAATATTATTTCTAGTTTACCTTGAGATACTCCAAGGTAACGTCAAATTATTGACTCATCCTCAAGGTATTGGGTTTGTGTATCAAGAGAGGTGTGTATGTGGTGTGATACCGTATTGGCTCAAAGTTAAGGTATCCACTTACCATTAGTTTAGTTAGGAATAATATATATTTTTATCTTGTATATATATATATTAATATATTTTTATATCTAACAATTTACGTATCATATGATACGGTATAGTGTCGATACTCTAGTATCCGAACATAGCTAGTATAGCCAAGATACATAGTGTATTGACCCAATATCCTAGAGATTGACTCATACAACCTAGAAATTACTAGTTTGGCCAAGTTTGACTAGTTTGACCTAGAGTTGACCTAGTTTGACTGTTTTGACCTAAAATTGGCTTTATGACCTAGAATTTGACTAGTTTAACTTATTTTTTATTCCAAAATCTTGTATTGATGAAATATTCCATATTTAGTTCTCTGAGGCACCGTTTCGGACATCTTTAATATTGTTCACTGGATTCCAGACAACTGCATTCTCTGATAGTTTCTTATTTATGATATCCCCTATATTTCTTTTATTTAGTATAGATATCCTTGATTTCTTGAAACGATGGTTACACGGATTGGTATATCTGAATCTTGTCATGATATGTTATTCCTTGGTATTTATGGAATATCTTGTGCAAGCCTTGTTCATCGTTCTTCTTGTTCATGTACAAATATTGATTCTTGGGGAGACTAGCTACCTACCCAATAAATTCTGCGTCATTACGTACCATAGTTGGATCCACTATACCACTTAGGGCAGGGAGTGTTAGTGTTGATATGTGATCATACCCTACTAGTGTATGTCTCGTTCCTTTTGAGTGTTGATCATACACCGCACGTATGATTAACCAGGTCCTAATCCTTGTGCAAGTTCCCAAGTCGATCACATGTTGAAGCTGGTACTCACTCACTTAGTAGTAGTATTTCTTGCTCATTTTTATGATGCTCATTCTTGTATTTATTTCTAGTGTTCCTATTATGTATATCTCTTAAACTTGTATATTGCATCTCGTATATTCGCTCTATTTATTGTTACATATTTATATCATTTATTGGAACTGCTGTTAGAGATGTACTTTGTTTTTTTTCTGACTGGATATATTTTTTCCAAATGACACTGGGGAGTGGTATCCCACTCACTACGGGCCTCATGACGTAGTTGACTTAGAGCCAGAGACTTTGGCTCAGGAGGGTCTTATCCCGGTTGAGATAGATGACCCAGTACCCGTAGCTCAGTAGATAGATTTATTTGTACTGAATTTGTCTCCAGCATTTTGTTATTAGTATTTCTTTATATGACTCAATGGATATTATTTGGTCTTGTGAGTTGTATTTGACTCTTCAGTTCTTTATATCATATTCGTGTGATTGTTACATCTTATAGATCTGTGATTGAGTATTCATATTTCATTGGTGGCATTATTATATCTTGATTGCTAGATAGATAGTTTACCAAACAGTGTTCTACTGTTGATGCTGCGGCGTAGGCTGAACGTTGTTTAATACTCATGCCCCTACACCAGGTATGGGTCGTGACATGCTTGTTCATATATTGGGCATCATAGAGTTTTTATCTGGTAGAGCTGCATATCATATAGTTAGGTTGCATGCTTGAATTAAGACTTCTTGCATACCTAATTATTTGATGTAGAGACAAACAAAGAATTGAATCTTATATGTATATACAAATTATTGCTAACTTGTATATCTACTGTCGGGATAACCGTTCGGAGAAGGGTAAGGATCATTGAATAAGTGATGTATTCATTTTTGAATGCTGCTTATTGTCTTGCACTATTCATAGACTTGCATGCTTAACTTGAATAAGATGATGCCCTTGTAATATAAGATAAATAGTATACTAGATGCTGCTTCTGCATATAATAGGTTGAATATGGCTCACAATACAGGGTGTGCACTATACGATTGAGTAGTTTCAATTGCATGCTTAGTTGAATTGAATACAAAATTTGTTTTCAAAGATGTGTTTTCAAAAGAAGTAAACTTAATCTAATCCTATATTGCATGAAATAAACCTAGGTAAAAGTAGAAAGATCACTAGTAATATAATATTTTATCAAATGATTACTTATTATTTGTTTTATATAAAAAAAATTATGTTCGTTGCTTTTATACTCACCAGTACTTTCCCCAAAGTGCTGATCTACTACCTGTTCTGTTCGTAGGTGATGGATTATTCGAAGAAGTGATATCTTAGCCTTATCCTCAAAAGCCAAAAATATGGAGTCGATGCCTTGAGATGTATCAAGATATTTTGAAATATTTTCTGTATAAAGGGATGTAATGTATGAAACAATGTCATTGTATTACTCAAAAGATATATATCCTTTTAGCGTGCCTTGTAATCACTTCAGATATTAATAAAGAGATTATTTTCTTATACCAGTGTGTTTATTTACTTTTTTGTATTATTGTGCCATTGCTCCTATCCATGAATAACTTATGTTGTTATTGTTTAAGCTTTGGCTTTGTGCAAGTTTAACTTAGGCTTGTACGACATCATGCCCAAGAGAGGATGATATGTTCCGTAAGGCCCCAAGCGAGGATGATCGTCCCTTGCGGGATTGGGGTAAGATAATGTAGCTTGCCCTCTCCGATAATTTTTGAAGTACTGACACTCTTTGCAGTAGGGTACCTGAGGCAAGGCATCGCGGCGAGAAGCTGAAGCTTTCCCCCAACCAGTCTACCAAACTTTGACGCGCTCGTGTTCATAATTTTGGAGCGCTTGTTCAAATCATCCGGAGCTCGTGCATTCTCTCTATATAGCTCTGAGACAAGGAGATAGCTTCACATGAAGGTCTATTATCTTTCAAGTTTTAGTAAGGGATATGATCTATGAAACAACTATCTCATTTTATATCCATCTTGTAAGCCCGTGCGGCACCCCTTTACTTTTGAGTGAAGTATTTATAAAAAAGATGTTCATTATCAATATAGTAAACTTTTCCTTATTTTAATGTGTTTTCTTTACCTTGAGAAAAGCTTGTATAATCCGATTATATGCATGAACATTCAGCAGCATCTGTATCGAACCAATTAGAATTGCCTAAATCAGCCTCGTAACCGTGGGATCTGATGCTACTTATTGGGAACATGTCTTTACTCAAACTGGAGTTAGCCCATGAGGTACGATATTGGACTATGCCCATATGCCTTAAAATGGAAATTATATGTCTTATGAGGAGCTAAGGAGACTTCTCATCCAGTCCCCCTGCCGGCGTGCCCTGTTCTTGCCCTTTTCAAGCATGTTTGAAGTTCTAAGAACTCATGCACATACCTTATGCAGCTCCCTGGCAAGGCGATAGATTCGCCCGAAGGTGTCTATATATTTTTTGAAGTTTTAGTAAAAGGATATAATGTATCAGATGGCTATCTTATTTTGCGTCCACTTTTGTAAGCTCGTGCGACAAACTTTTGTACTTGTTCAAGAGATTATAAATGATGTTCATTATCAATAAAGAGAACTTTTTCTTGTTTCAATATTGTGTTCTAATATCTACATATTCTGAATTGTGCTCATTATGGAAAATACTATGGCCTTGTGCGTTGTAGCAACTTAGACAACCATGCATCACACCCGGGGGGACGACTATCGATTCTACAAAATTAGGGCATGACATATTTGATGGAACTAGGGATCCCCAGGACCACATATTGGTGTGCATATCGATCGATAGAAGATTAACAAGTTTAATACGTGATCTAAGCCTTCAAAGGTGAAAACTAGGGTTCACGAATTATACATGAAGTAAGGAGAAGAAGATAAAGGTTTTCAGCAACCTTGATCAGTTAGCGACCCCTAGATCTTTTGTACGTATTCCTTCGTCGGATTGGACAACGTATGGGCGATGATCTTCTAACCTTTTTTTCCCTAGTCGACCCTCTTTCTCTCCTTACGTGAAAAAAAAATTTAGAGAAAGCTTCTTACTTTTTTTATTACCATGACAGCCAGAGAATAGAGGATATATATAGGCTGCGATAGGCACCATGAGGAAAAATTAGGGTTAGGTCTCCTAACAGATATAAATATCCCATTTTCAGCCAGAACACACAACCTTGGCCCGTTAACAATAGCTCAGTCCACTAAAGATCTATTGTTGCACTACCTTCCTAATCCAAAATTACTATTATGGGCTCATTCTTATTATATGCTTGTTTATCTCTCCATGTTAAGATATCGAATGTCCGTCGATCAAATTAAGTTACTGATAATTATAATGATCGATATCTTTTATCCTTAACTATTACCACTCAACTTTATTTGTCATATCGGATATAATCCACGTGTAGGGTTTACATGACAATCCTTAGGAGTTCCTTAAGGGAACATCATTAACCCGATATATCGGGACATGGATTCCTTTTATAATCAATAGTCCATCATACACACAATGTCATTACCTAATTTATACAGGTTATTGACCCATAATGAATCTCACTATTTTATGAGACAAAGTAATGCACACTGCATATACATGTCTGTTATTATATCCGGATTAAGAGCATAAGCATCTATAATAACTGAGATATTTGTTCTATTATGTAGTCAGTACAAAGAGAATAACCTTAAGTGGTCATGTTCAATATACAAAAAGTATACTAGTGTAAACCTATAGTCAAGATAGACTAATACCATATTACACCGCAACCTTTCCAATGGTTTGTCCAAGTCCATATAGGTTGTGAACGATTTATGTATTCCACAGGGAACTGATAATTTGATCTTTTGTGTGACACCATACACCATATTATTTATAATAAAGAATGTCAGACACTTGCATTAACATTATAACAAATACAACATGCAAACATTTGCCCATATGATTCTCATTTAAAAATAAGAAAATATTGTTAATACAAAGTGATTCTTTTAGTATATAACTCTAACAATATTGGTCCAAACCAATATTAATTATCTATACCTCATGATCCTACCTCCTACCCGATGTGGGACTAAATTACTAACTCCATTGTCACCCCCTTTGAGCACTGATCTATAAACTAGATACAATAAAACACTACATGTTATACGGTAATCATGATCAGTACAGTATTGTAACACTCAACGGTGTGTTAGAAGTGTGCCAATCACGATGGAAAGCTCCAAATCTATGAAATTAATGAGAAATAGAGATGTAGTGCTTGTGTTTAAGATTGCGTTCAGATTGTATGTTCAGTAACTTTTGCTTCAGGATTTCTTTTATATCTTCTCAGAATTGTGAGTCCATGATGAATTGGATTCCCCAACTCTTTAATTCTTAAAAGTACTAAATTTAAATGGATTTCAATTTATATCAATATTAAACTTGTGAACTTATTAATATTAGAGAAATATTTAACAAAGCGGTTAGGGTTCTCAAACAATTAAATCGAGGATGTTGGAGAACGAATTGAATCATGGCTCAAAAGTCATACTTGATGATAGTACAATGCATGGTTTTGAATCGAATTCGAATTGATTTAGATTATAATGAACTCGCTCGAGTAACCGTGGTGATCGCATAGGCAAAAATAATTATAACATAGATTGGGATGGATGGAATTGATTGGGATGGTCTTGAGTTGCGTAATGTATAGATTGTGAATGACTACGTACGAACATAAGTGATATGTTCAAGGCGATGGATAGATTGAGGATTTAGATTTTTTTGATCGAACGAAAATGAATTTAAGTTGGACGGATTCAAACGATTACATTGGAATTGTAATCATGTTGGAAGAGAAGTAATCAAGTTAAATATAAGTGAATCGAATTATGATTAATCGATAGTTACATAGTATCGAAAATATTTTTGGGTGATAGGCGAATCAAACAATAACTTGAAGGATGGCAGAATTTACTTTGCAAGAATGGAGAATCGATATGCGATTGGACTTAGACTTGAATTTAGTTGGGTTTGAAGATTGGTCGAGATTTAAACTTGAAGAGTTTCATCGAATGTTTGGATTCGTTAAGGAGTAAGACTGGGTTTTATTGAACGACATCGAGTAATTGGTCGAATATATTTTAGATTTGCAAGAATCGAGTATAAAGACTGGAAAAGTCACCCTAGCCTAAGTTTTTCTCATGCGTGCTGAGTTATAGCGCACCCCATAATTGAGTAGTACAGACTTACGCTAGGCGCAGTAGAGTTTGAATCAAAGTATGCAACGGTTGAATTAAGTATGGTTTAAATGATAGAGTCATTCGATGAAACTTGCTCGCTGTGTAGAGCGATACGAAAAAAGGAATAGATATAATGTTCGAACAATCTCTTGAAGTTAGGAGAGACATATAGAGTTTGGTTTAGAAGTTATGCGATAATACGAGTTTCGCTCAAGAAGTCTCGAGGACGAGACTATTCTGAGTGGTGTATTATGTAACGACCCACTCCTCTCAACCCAGTGCATCAATTCAAACGGCAAAAGTGTAGCAAACCGTCCTGCCTAGCATGGCGAGATGACTAGCTTGGGGAAAAGACTTTTAGGCTTGGCTCTTCAAAAAAGT
This sequence comes from Iris macrosiphon, assembly GCA_036927795.1. NCBI lineage: Eukaryota > Viridiplantae > Streptophyta > Magnoliopsida > Asparagales > Iridaceae > Iris > Iris macrosiphon. The sequence goes on along the minus strand of JAYESA010000019.1, from coordinate 152,040,017 downwards.
TTAGACTTAGACGTTTTTGGAGGCTCACTCGAAGTGTTGCTCGGCCGATGTGAATCATCCCTAAAGGTGGGTGGCTCCAATGAACCTGTCTCTACTTAGATGCACACTTAAGAAAAGGAATAATACATGCAAGTTTCTAAGCGATAACCTTTGCATGATAATAAAAGAGATGAAAACACATAGCTAAGGGAATAATCTCGCTTTATCATTGTGTATAGAACATGAAAACTCTGTCATGCTAGTGCGTAACTAAGAGTATTGATCTAAATAGACTAAGTTTTATATGTTATGCCAAAAAGTAGATCCCGTTTACAATATTAATATACTGCATCGTATGGAATATAACACGGAGTTAGAGTAGAATCATATTGTATACAAAGACGAGAAAGACTATCAAGTAGTTATTCCGAGTCAGGAGAAAAAAAGAAGAGAAAGTAGTCGAGATATACAGATCACCGAGGTAGTCTCCGATCAGGGAGCTGCGTAGAAAAGAATGAACTGAGCTAAAGTCCTCTTAAAAGAGAAATAAAGCACGAAGTTCTCGTCTAGGATTGGAAGTAATGAAGTAGTTGCATGGTCACGGACAACTGGTTGCGCACCAGGAAGAGTCCTTGAACGATCTCTGAGGCATCAAAATTATGTCAGCCTGGGAGGACTGCACTTGCTTGAAGTTCTATTGCTATAGCTAGCTGAAGTACTAGCATGCACGTGCAGAAGGTCCAGCAAGGCTTGCTACCGACCTGGAAAGACTGGTGACTCAAAGGATGATTTGGGACACCCTATAAGGCTCACAACTGAGATAGGAAGACAACTGTTCCATCCTAAAATATATCCAACTTGGCTAGTAGTGCCAGTGACCTTCATATAGATAAGTCATGCATGTATGGCAGACAAAATTGCACACAAAAGAGGGTAGCATAAAGGAGTTTAATGCACAACACATTACATGTTTAGAAGTTGATGCACGGTATTCTTTATGTTTCTAGTAGATCATGTCTATGGCAGAGACACGCTCAAGACACCCTGAGTCTATATAGATGTTCTTTTATTTTTTAGTACATTATCAATAACATTGTTGCGTATGACAGAGGAGGTCGAATGGTTAGGAAGGGTAAGAAAAAATTGGTTATTTATACTGTGACACTCTTATTTCAGACACGAGTAAAGATTTATATTATATTGCTATGAAACTGATCCTAAGGCAAAGGCTAGAAATATAACATAATTAATTGGTTTACATAACTTAATGAACGTGCTTATTTTGTGGCATGGGCGAGAGGCCTCCCGAATAGTGCATTCAATATACCGACACCTAACTAAATTGCATGCAGGGTGCAGGAAGAACTCGCACAAATTCACAGATGGCTTGACGCATCGAGGCGTCTGACCGTACGTGGCATCTTGGAGCTTGGCGTACGGACCTGAAGCTTATATATACGAAATATAATGTATGGAAATATCATCATCAAGAGTGTTTGATCTAAAGTTATAAGCCTAAGGGCATATTCATTGTAATGAGAGAGAGAGAGAGAGATAGAGAGAGAGAGCATGAACGGCTTATAATCTTGACCTAGTACTGCTTGTAATCTTTATTTTATATCAATAAGAAGCTTTTTTGACTTAATACTTGTGTTTATTCAAATGTTTCTGCTATGTCGACTGATGCAAACTAGTTATCAATTGGCCATTTTGGTATTTGCCTTGCGCGGGCATAACTTTAGGCTCATGCAATAACACGTCCGGATAGGAACGATTGTCCTGCGAGAGCGTTGGCGTTGTTATTCGCATTTAGCCAGGGCGATCGATCCTGCAGAAGATCGGGTCATGACATGCACTACTCATAGACTTGCATGCTTAACTTGAATATGATGATGCCCTTGTAATATAAGATAAATAGTCCCCTAGATGTTGCTTCTGAATAAAAGAGGTTGAATATGGCTCACAATACAGGCTGCGTACTGCACGATAAAATAGTTTTAATTGCAAGCTTAGTTGGATTGAATACAAAATCTATTTTCAAATATGTGTTTTTAAAAGAAGTAAACTGACTCTAATCCTCTACTACATGAAATTAACCTTAGTAAAAGTAGCAAGATTACTAGTAATGTAATATTTTATCACATGATTACTTAGTGTTGGTTTTAGAAAGTGTCACTTATGTTCGTTACTTTTATACTTACTAGTACTTTTCCCAAAGTGTTGACCCCCTACCAGTTCTGTTCGCAGGTGCTGGATTGCTCGAAGAAGCGATATCTTAGCCTCATCCTCAGGAGCCAAAAATCTGGAGTCGATGCCATGATCTGTATCGAGATATTTTAAGATATTTTCTGTATAAAGGGACGTAATGTATGGAACGATATCATTGTATTGCTTTAGAGATTTATAGCCTATTGGCAAGCCTTGTAATCACTTCCAATTTTAATAATGAGATTATTTTCTTATACCATTGTGTTTATTTACTTTTTTGCATTATTGTGTCGATGCTTCTATCCTGGAATAGTATATGTTGTTATTATTCAAGCTTTGGCCTTGTGCAAGCGTAACTTAGGCTTGCATGGCATCACGCCCAAGCGAGGTCGATCGATTCCGTAAGGCCCCAAGCGAGGACGATCGGCCCTTGCGGGATCGGGACGTGACATAGTGGTATCAGAGCAACTCGATCCTTTGGCCATTCCGTTGCTTCGTTTCCACTCAAGATGTTTTCTTGCCACTTGATATCATTGTCGCAATGAGCGCTCCATACAATAAGTTCGTAAATATTTTCAAAGATACCGACAAAAGTTTTCTAGATTTATTTATAGCTTGAGAGATATGATTTTTGATTGCTAGAGTTTCGATTGAGGATGACGAGAGATGAGAACTATCGCTGTTTTGGATATCGAAAGTTTCTTTTTGAGTTTTGAGGACGAACCTTTTCCTCGGTGGATAAGTATGTAGTGCACCATTCTACGTTGGCACTATGTACAAGTGATATCGTTTTGCTGACTAAAAAAGAAAATTTTCTTGAAGAGCTACTTGTTGAACCAGAAGACAACTAATCTTGGTGAGTGGGCAGAACTTTATTCTCTAATTCTTTAACGCCTAATAAAAGAATATAATTTTATAAATTCTTGTACTATGATTAGTGTTCATAAGAAGAATGATAAAACCTGACTCTGTATGCTTAATTAGATAATCGTATATGCTTTAAGAATGCTTACCTGCTTAATTTATAGAATAAATAATTATTGCTATGCTTAACTAGAGAACTTGTATTTCTTGTCTAAAAAGATAGAACCATTGCCATGCTAAGTAAATAAGATGAATGTTGCATGCTAGGTTATACTGACACGGCTATTGAACGAACCCTTGCCATGCTAATAAGAAGAGTAAAAGATTGCTTTAACATGTCAGTACCTTGTATGCTAAAAGATAGAGTAGAACTGCATGCTTGTTAAAAGATAAAAGAAGAACTATCGTCATGTTTGTTAAATAGAAGATCGATTACATGTTTTCTTGTTATTGCTCAAAGAGATTGAATAAAATGCTTGCATTGTATATAGAATTAATGGCTTGTCATGATAAGAGACAGACTATTAGCCCGCCCTGAGGTATCAGTCTTATGGGATCTTGGGTGTGGCTATTAGGTAAAAAGTTATTGAACCTATCGATTGAAAAGAAGAGACTAATAGTCCACCCTAAGTTATGGTCATTGCGATCTATTTGGGGGGTGGCTATTAGATAAGTGATGAGAGACTAATAGTGCACCCTGAGGTACAGTCCCTACGGGATCTAGTGGTGTGTGGCTATTAGAAAGGAGGAAAGGAGGCTATTAAAGGGAGGAGACTAATAGTGCGCCCTGAGGTATCGGTCATGCGGGATCTTGGGGGTGTGGCTATTAGAAATGAGGAATTGCTATTAATAATTAGAGAAGATTTAGAAAATATGCTTGCTCTGATATTATGCAACATAGAGTTTTTATCTGGTAGAGCTATATATCATATAGTTAGGTCGCATGCTATGATTCAGCCTTCTTGCATACCTAATTGTTTGATACAGAGAGGAACATGGAATTGAACCTTATATGTATATAAAAATTGTTACTAACTTGTATGTCTACTGCATGGATAACCGTTCGACGAAGGGTTAGAATCAATGAATAAGTGATATATTTGTTATTGAATGCTACTAACTGTCTTACACTGCTCATAGACTTGCATTCTTAACTAGAATATGATGATGCTCTTGTAATATAAGATGAATATTCCACTAGATTCTGCTTCTGTATATAAGAGATTGAATATGGCTCATCATACAGGCTGCACACTGTACGATAGAATAGTTTTAATTGCATGCTTAGTTGGATTGAATACGAAATCTATTTTCAAAGATGTGTTTTCAAAAGAAATAAACTGATCTAATCCTGTACTACATGAAAGGAACCTAGATAAAAGTAGAAAGATTACTGGTATTGTAATAATTTATCACATGATTACTTAGTGTTGGTTTTAGAAAATGTTACTTCTGTTTGTTGCTTTTTTACTCACTAGTACTTTCCCCAAAGTGCTGACCCCCCGCCAGTATTATTCGCAGGTGCTGGATTGTTTGACGAAGTGATAGCTTAGCCTCATCCTCATGATCCAAAAATTTGGATTCGATGTCTTGAGCTATATCGAGAAATTTTGAGATATTTTCTATATAAATGGATGTAATATATGGAACGATGGCATTATATTACTATAGAGATGTATAGCCAATTGGAAAGCCTTGTAATCACTTCAGATATTAATAAAGAGATTATTTTCTTATACCATTGTGTTTATTTACTTTTTTGCATTATTTTGTCGCTGCTTCTATCCTAAAATAGCTTATGTTGTTATTGTTCAAGCTTTAGCCTTGTGTAAGCACAACTTAGGCTTGCACGACATCACGTCCAAGCGAGGAAGATCGGTTCCATAAGTCCCCAAGAGAGGACGATCGGCCCTTTCAGTATCGGGGCATAACAGGATTAGATTGTCCTCACCAGTACTTTTTAAAGTACTGACCCTCATTGCAGTAGGTTCCCCGATCCAAGATGACGCGATGAGGAGCTGAAGCTTTCCTCTAACCTGTCCACCAAACTTTTACGCACCCGTGTTCATGATTTTGGAGCGCTTGTACAAACTCCCGACGCTCGTGCACACTTTTTATGCAGCTCTGAGGCAAGAAGATAGCTTCTCCTGAAGTTATATTATCTTTCAAGTTTTAGTAAGGGATATGATGCCATGGCTATAGTGCCCCGCTCCTAGTGGTGCACTATATAAAGCTTGTGGCTCGATTAACTCATTCAAAATTTAGTATGGAAAAACTTTACGACAAAATCGATCACGGAGAATACAATAAACCTTTCTAATTGATTGATTAGCTTCTGATGGAATGAGTCCAATAGTTTTCGTTAAATTTTTGGTTGGATTTCTTGGATTTTTGCTGCTTGGATTTGATGAATGCGTTTTCGTGATTGATTTTTGATGATTGATTCTTTGGCCCTTTTTATCGATTGCATACATTCATTCTAGATAACTCTGAGAGAAATAAAGACGATAGTCTAGCCAAATGTTTGTGCCATTGTAGATAAATGCGTGACCGGAGCTTGAGCGAGCAAGCGTCCTTTTTTTTCGGCATTCTCTATTTGGTGAGCAGTTCTGTTCCTTCTTCTCTACTCCTTCATGCCAATAAGCAATAATGTTCTCTTGTAACCTTGGTAAGTCCAATGATCGATAAAGCCATAAATTCAACAAATTTAATATTATTATTATAAATCAATGGAATTATATTGATAAGAGAGAAGTTCAATTATGTAACACAGGGAAGGATATAATCATTGTATCATGGTTTGGTGCCATAAATTTGCGGTAAATTAGAGTCTACGGAGTACCAATCGAATCAAATGAATAAGTATGTTGAAATGATAATGGAAAAATATGCATTGCTGCTTTAAATGTTTTAATACCTTACACTACTATTTATACTTATCATATAGTAGTAGACGTATTGTATAGTCATGGACAACTTGTGCACAAGGTAGTAAATTTTCTTGAACATAACCTGGGCTCTGGGACCGTTCGGTCCTGGGAAAATAGTAGCACTTTGGTAGCGTCGGGTATAAGCGAGACATTCATTAAGGCTTGCTACCTGCTTTGAATGGCGCATCGTACGCCTATTAAAGTCCTATACGGCATGTCCATTGTGGTGCTACACCAAAAATGACCCAGTGGGAATGCGTTGCAAACTAATGATGTCTTATGCAGGGGCGGTAAGAACAATCCTATAAATTATACAGAAACAACCATTGGCCGGGGTAAGGATTCCATATATGCAAAGCTTATATATATCTTACTACATGAATTGTTGGTTATGAACTATTGCCTATTAAAATATCGTATATATATAATGTTGTCTATTAAACTACTGCCTTAATTAAGAAGTGTTGGTTTAGGTGAGTGGGCCAGTTCTGCTCACCAGTACAAGTTAATTACTGACCCACGTCTCTGTGGACAAATCAGGTAACCGAGATACTGATAGCACTCAAGGGAGATAAAGTGATTGTTGTAGTCTTTTCAAGCTTTTTTATATTTTAAAGTATTTTAAGGATTTTTAGTTGCTGATTTCAAGTTTCCTAGAAGTAATAAAGGTGTAATGTATGGGATAAGAATATTATTTTATGACAGCCTATTAGTCTTTCTTTTATAAAAAGCTATGTAAGCTGTTCAGGCATTTTTATTTCGGTGTTGAGAAAATTGTACTTCGTTGCAATGAATCTATAAAGAAATTATTTTCTTCATATACAAATATGTGCTTTATAATTTGTTGAGCTATTGTGGAAGTGTTTATAAAATATTTTGACACTATGTGCACGTTCTTGCCTTGTACAAGTGCAATCCCAGACTTGTACGATATCACATCCAGCGAGGACGAACGGTTCTGCAAAACGAATGCGAGAGACGAATTAGTTCTGCAGAATCGGGAAGTGACGATGATACACTACCAGAATACTAAGACGGACATGATCAACTACCTCATACAAGGTACTATACGTCGTATGGCTATCATGGCTGCAAATAGGTAAGTGGGTGCATACTACAATCAGGTCACTTAGGGTCATACGAACATCTATGTCTTAATCAATCAAACAAGAAACAATAATCATAGAGCATATATGATAAAGCAATAAGGCATCCTAAATGCTTTTATTAAAATATTCTGGAGACCAGCTGTACAAAATAAGAAGCTGGTAGAGTAACAAAAGTACATGACAGTGATCAGCTATAGTCTGATTTAATACAATCATGTAAGAAAACTAAATGTTCAGACGTGTCAGCTAACAGGTGTCGGTGGCTAAATGCCCAAAAGATAAAATGCATAATGACAAACAGGGAAGAAGAAAACCAACTTGTTATCCTCGGAGGCCATATTCCTGGTATGCTCCATGAGTCAGGTAAAAGTATGTTGGGTCCTCGCGTGCTGGCTCGAAACTTGGATATGCAAAACCAGTGGGGTTAAACCCCAAATAGCATGTACCACAAAGAAGGCACGAAAATGGAGAAACAAAAACCCAAACCATAAATATATACTAATATATATAGGTTTTGTGTTGTAACTTAGGTTTATGGCATATTCTAGCACAAAGGCCCAACCCTACACCAAACAAGGATAAAGGTTGAATCCATCACACAATGATAGTCCATTTTTATAGGATACTAACAGAATAATACAATCACAATCAAGTCAAATTAATAAGATCGACTAATCACTTGTATGACTTACAAATTATGGAGTCTGAGGTTATCTCAAAATAATGCATAATAGGTATCTTCAGATCATGTCATTCCTGAACACAAGCTAAACGAGCAAAAAAAATGATTATACAAGCACTTTACGAATTATACCAGTTCCCCATATGGCTACTGTGCTAGATCACGTTATTAGCGGTTCCATTATTCCTATGGTAAAATAGTGGCTCAATATTATTTATAATAGGTCAGATACTGTACTCCACTAAGGTGGATGATATACAATATCTGTGGTGGCCAGCCCACAAAGCACTTAGAATGAATCTCTGTGGGAAGGTTCGTTGGCATAATCTCATGATATCATTTCCTTCCAATTTTAAAACCATTTTTAGTTGCTTAGTTAACCCTATATTGTTTTGAAATCTCAAGGCATGGCTACATAAGAATTTTTCTTAATATGTCAGACAAAGTACGGGCACGCTAGATACGAATCCATGAAAGTTCAAACTGAATTCACCTGAGCGTGTATGCAACATTCAATAATTAAAAACCAAGCCACGATTTGGTACTTGACTCGCATATCATGCCCGTATTGGGGGAAAAGTATATTTCTAGTATCACGCATTTAAGAATTTGGAGACTTTCTCGATGCACAACCCAAATCTAAATTACTTAACACGTAATATGGTATATCAGATCTCGGTGCACATTAGATCATGAACAATATTAGGCAATAATGGTATCAGCACGATAGAGTATTCGAGTCCAATTACCAAGATCATAAGCATGAGTTCTCGTAGACGGTCGGGTTACGAAGTCCATTCTCCCCTAGAATCATAACACAAGCAATAACCATGATCAACCACAAATAGGATGATAACAAATATTTTAAATAAAATAAGTGAACACATACTGAAAGTACTACGTGTATGCATAAGGTCACAAAGGATAAAACGCGCATAAAATTATAGCGTGAAGGTCAGGTGCATGAACAAAACAAGTGCATTCTCAGGGTGCCGCATGATTTCAGGGCGCATAAAGTCTCATGAAGTCAGGGGCGTATAAACGAGGCAAAGTCCACTCTTCGGAACAAGTGCCAAAGTGACGGTCAATAAATGAAGTGTCAATGAAGTGACTGAAATGATGGATGTGACAAGCAATAAAGTGTGTTAGGAGAAAAGACAAAACAATCAAAAGAAGTGCCATGGCGGGGCTGAATCATGCGTCCATGAAAAAGGGTGAAGCATAGTTCACGGCTGCATAGATAACTTTCATGCGGCTAGGAGAGACAATACAAAAGTTCTGACACTTAGCCTTTTTTAAGCTCGAGTTTCAGAGCGCATGCAAACTTCAGCTATGCGCCAACAAAATGGATGCATGTTGGATGCTCGGCGCATGGAGCTTCATCTTCTCCACAACAAGTTTGGCAATGGCAGAAACTCCAAACCGAAAGTTGGATTTTCTCCATTAAAACTTTGTCTGGGGTCCAAATTCGTCAAATTAAAGTTTTAAACCACTAAAAATTAAATGCTCTACAACATAGAACAATAAGTTTTCGAAAATAATAAATTTTTGATGATCAAAACCAAGGAATAACTCAAGAACACCCACACTCATAAAAATCCAGATCGACACTATTCAATCCACCTAATTCGAAAATATCAAGTTCTAAACATATTTAAAATTACATAATAAACATAATAGAACAGTAATATTGAGATCCATTTCTAATGCAAGGTGTACTTGCCTAAGGATGGAGAAAAAACCTAAGAGAGAAAGAAAAAAAGGAATAAAGTAGGAGGGAGAGAGATAAGTTGAATTATATAGCTACGATTTGAGGTTTAGACCATGGGTTCAATTCATGACCTAACCAACCCAAACCATAAATCAAGAACCAAGACAAACCAAAAAATGGGTCTAATCCCAAGCATCCAAATAAAATAAACATGAGACAAAAAATAATATGCACCCAATACGTATATTGGTAATAGAGAGTGACATCTCTATCCACCTTAGAAAAATTTTGTCCTCGGAATTCGAATCCATGTAAGACTAGAGAAGTCAGGGCAAGCATGATACAAATCTACTAGAAAATTATAACATGCAAACAATAACATCACAACACATAGGTGATCGCCTGATCACGAAATCTAATATACGAAGGCAAAATATGGAATATACCTTCTGAATAGAACACGTACGGATAATGAGAGCGTATATCATCCTCGTGCTCCCACATCGATTCTCCAAGAGTGTGATGGCCCCAGGCAACTAGGATAAGAGAAATAGCCCGGTTCTTGAGTATCTTTTCCCTTCGGTCCAGAATCGATACGGGTTGCTCCTCGTAAGATAAGTCTTTACCAATGACTAATTCAGAGTGATCAAGGATATGACTTAGATCTGGATTATACCTACGCAAATGAGATACATAATTACATCGTGCACCTCTCATAGTGAAGGTGGAAGGGCAAGACGATAAGCCTTATTGCTTACTCGATCGAGAATGTCAAATGGCACAACGTATCACGGACTAAGTTTTTAGTGGACACCGAATCTAATAACTCCACAGGTTGGCAAAATTTGCAAGAACACGTGATGGCTGACACAAAACTCTAAAGGCCTATGATGCTGGTCGTACCAGTGATGACACCGATCCTACGCAATCTGAAGTTGCTCTCTGATCTGCTAGACAACTTCTACTGTCTGCATGATCATTTTGGGGCCTAACATCTTCCACTCACTAATGTTGTCCTATGCTAACAGTGATCTATACCTCCTTCCGTATAGTACCTCGAAAGGTGTCATCTGAATATTGGCTTGATAATTTTTGTTATACGAGAATTCTATTAAGCGAAGATGATTCTCCCAAGATCTACCAAAGTCTAGGATACAGGCTCGTAACATATCTTTCAGGGTCTGGATAGTCATCTCTGATTGCACATCTGCCTAGCAGTGGTACGCAGTGCTGAATCTCAGCTTGGTGCCCAAACTCTGGTGAAAGCTATTCCAAAAATATAAAGTGAACCGAGTGTCTCGATTTGATACGATACTCACTGGAACACCGTGTTGTCTTACTATTTGTCTCATGTAAATCTCTTTAATCTGCTCTGTAGACTCTTCCATTCTGAAGGGAAAATAATGTGCCACTTTTGTGAGTTGATCCACTATCACCAAACTGTATCACGACCAGTCGGGGATCTAGGTAAACTGATCACAAAATCCATGGTAATGTTTTCCTACTTATACTTTGAAATAAGAAGCGGCTGCAATAACCCTACCCGTCTCTATTGTTCTTCCTTTACTTGTTGACATATCATACATCGCGATACGAAGCATGCTATTTTCTTCATTCCGTTCCACCAAAAGTATTGCTTGATATCTTGGTACATCTTCGTGCATCCCGGATGAATGGAGTACGGGAAACAATATGCTTCAATCATAACTTCATGTCGAGTATACCAGATTGGTACATATAGACGATTCCCAAACCTTAGATTTCTATCAACATGAATCATCAACTCTTTTCGAAGACCAGACTCTTATTTAGTCCTTAGCTTCTAAATCTTCGGGTACTCTGCCTGAGCTATCTTAATTCTATCCTCTAAAGTTGAATGGATCTGTAGGCTAGCCAAAATTCCTGTCTCTTATGGAAGTACTATCTCGATTCTCATCTCTTGTTAGTCTTCTAGAATGTGCTTTTGAGTGGTTAACATAAATTTTTTACCTCTTCTACTAAGTGCATCAGCTACTATATTTACCTTGCCTGGATGGTATTGAAGTTCCACGTCATAGTAATTCAAAAACTCTAGCCACCATCTCTGTCTCATATTTAAGTCCTTCTATGTTAATACATATTTTAAACTCTTACGATCTGTGAAGATCTCCATCCGATAGCCATATAAGTAGTGGCTCTATAGCTTAAGTGCAAATACTACCACTGCTAACTCTAAATCGTAAGTTGGGTAGTTTTTCTCGTGATCTCTGAGCTGCTGAGAAGTATATGCTATCACTCTTCCATGCTTCATCAAAATACATCCAAGCCCCTTGTCGGATGAATCACAATACACTGTGAATCCTCCGTAGCCTGATGAAAGAGTAAGGATTAGTGCAGAGATTAACTACTTTTTTACCTCTTCAAAGGCTATCTGGCATTCTGCTGACCACACAAATTTAACTTTCTTGTGCGTCAATCGAGTCAAAGGTGCCAAAATTTTAGCAAATTTTGACACAAATCTTCTGTAGTATCTTGCCAAACCTAGGAAACTATGCACCTCCGCCAACGTCTTCAGAACTGGCCAATTTTCTAGTGTATCTACCTTCTTGGGATCAACTGACACTCCTGCTCCATAAATAATGTGCCCAAGAAAGGATATATAATCCAGCCAAAACACACACTTACTAAGATTCACATATAACTGGTGCTTCCTCAAAGTCTGTAGTACTATCCTGAGATATTTTTTATGTTCCTCTTCATTACGAGAATATATAAGGATATCATCGATTAATTCTACCATAAATTGGTCTAAGTATGGCATGAAAATATGGTTCATCAAATCCATGAATACCGCTGAAGAATTAGTCAGTTTAAATGACATAACTAAGAATTCGTAATGCCCATATCGTGACCTAAATATTGTCTTCGTTATACCCTGCTCCCGAACTCGTACATGATGATATCCTGATTGCAGATCTATCTTCGAGAAGACTCTTGCTCAACTTAATAGGTCAAACAAGTCATCAATCTTGGGCAATGGATACTTGTTCTTCACTGTCACCATATTTAATCGTCTGTAATCCATGCACAACTGTGTCGATCCATATTTCTCCTTCACCAATACCGTTGGTTCTCTCCACGGTGATCCACTAGTCCGAATAAAATTCTTTGCCTTTAGTTCTTCTACGTGTCGATATAACTAATCAAGCTCTGATGGTGACATTGGGTATACCTTCTAGGATATTGGTTCTACTCCTAGCATCAACTCTATACAAAACCCTACTTCTTTAACTAAGGGTAATCCGGGAAGCTTGTCGAAAAAGACATCCATGAATTCTTTAACTATTTTGCGTATCGGGTCCTTTTTCGTTGCTACTGTTGCGATTCCTTCCTTATGATGGTCTTCTGTTATTCTGCTAAGAATAAACTCTTCTAAACTAGGGAATCTAAGCAACACTCAACTCTCATGACAATCTATCGTCGCATGACTGTCTCTCAACCAGTCAATGCCTAAGATAACGTCAAAGTTACCCAAAGGAAACTCGATCAACTTTGCAGGCAATAAATGTCTACATACTATGACTGGACATGCTAGGCACACCCTACAAACTCCTATGATCCCAATGTCGGTGTGTATATTCAATACGTGTCGCATATTGGGTCACCCTCACTTTTTTAATTAAGGGTAGGTTGGTAATCGACAGGGTATTTTATTTTAGGAGTAAAGTATTTAAATATTGTGTATGTGTAATTAATTATTTGTTGTATTATTTATTTATTATCAGCGTTAGATTTATTTTGGACTTGTTTAGTGGACCTTATTAGTTTAGTTAGATGCATAAACCCAATATTTATATGTTAGTTTAGATTGAGCCCAATATTTAGGCCAATTTATTAGGAGGGTGAATTAATTATGGAAACAATTAGACTAGAACCTTTCCTCATTAATTAATTTCTTCATGAGAGGCCCCAAGAGGTGTTTTGGATATTTCATATTGCTTGGGAGAGGGTTTTATGACTAGCCATTAGAGGAGAAGAGAGAGTGTGTCTCTCATTTTATTTTCTATTTTCTTTAGATCTAGATTTTTCCCCTTTCCAAATGTCTTTATTTCCTCACCATTCCTCACCAAATTTCTACTCAAATTCAGTCCAAATTATTCAATTGAGGCTACTATAACAAGGATCTACAAGAAGGAAGTAAGGATCAATAAGGAGGAGGCCAAGATCTACAAGGAGGAGCTACTTTCCAATTTTAGAGATTTTTTATTGGGAATCCATCTCTCAATAGGTATATTTCAGTTTTTCTCCTTTTATTAGGTTCTAAATCTGAGATTAACCATAAGAAACTAACCCACATACATAGGCCACCCATAGGAATTGGTTTTAGGTTCATAAGAGACCTATGGTGGAAGTTATGTGCATTTTGGTATCAATTTTGGAGAAATTTCGAGATTGGCACATGTGGTATTTATCATTTTGTCAAATAGATCAATATGACATATGATTGCTTGTTTGTGACTAGTGTCGTACCCACAATTGGGTACGTGTAGGTCGTATCTGGTCAATTTGACAAAACAGGTTAATTTTAGGGGTTTTCCTCCGACACGGGGAGTTGTGCACATCAATTCTTGATACAAACACATAGTGGATCTAATTATTATACGTATTATTCATATTTAGTATATTAGACTTGCTCGGGTTCTTCGGAATGCGTTTGGTTGTATGGTGGAACTGTATCGCATGCGTATCATAGAACTAGTGTGATACGGGTGCGTTGTACTCCACGTGTTTGTTTATTATCCTCATTCATATATGTGCTTGTGTATATATATATTATGATATATTATATGATCTACATATGTAATTAAGTGTATATTATGTGATATAGTATATAGGTGTATACATATAAATATATGTGTATATGTGTGAGTATATATATATATATATATATATATATATATATATATATATCTATAGTTGTTTATGAGTGATTATATATATATATATATATATATATATATATATATATAGTAGAGAGAGTGAATTAATATACATATAGGTTGATACTCATATAGGAATACTAAGTCAATGCATATATATGTATTCCTATATGAGTATCAACCTATATATATTAATACACTCTCTCTACTATATATATATATATATATATATATATATATATATATATATATATATATATATATATATACTTATATTATAGGATTGTTTATGTTTAAATGTTTGTGTGTGTGAGTGTGTGAGCTACTGAGTGAGTATTCAGTGGCTAAAGAGGGGACTCTAGCATGCACAGCAAGAAGAAAGAGCTACTGCAGAGGCAGCAATGGGGACTCAGAGAGAGCAGTCTGTGTAGTAGCAGTTGCAATAGATCGAGTGAGGTTTAGCATCAATCCAGCAGGAATAGAGCTACTGCACTGACAACAAAAAGGAAGGGAGTAGTCCGTGGAGAGAGCAGTAGCAGCAGCAGCAGCAGTTTTGACTAGGGGAACTTGGGTCTTCAGAAATTCGATGAGTATCAGCAAGAAGGGGAAACCAATGCTCGGGGTAGCAGCAATCCAGCAGAAAGAGTAGCTTCAGTCAATAGCATAGCAGGGAGTTCCTACAGCAAAAGCAAGGTGCGTCAGTACTCGTGCAATGCACAGAGGCCTACAACAACAGCAGGTAGCTGCATCAGCAGCAAGGAAGGGGAGGCACTGTGCAGCTGCACAACAATCTGCTCGGGCACATGAAAGTTATGCACATTTGCAGCTAGGTGTAACTCGTGTAGCCACTGTAGGGAGTACTTAGTAGCCACATCAAGTCCCAACTGAGAAGTACCAGTTCAGTGTGCATCCACTATGCAGTGACCAACTACACAAGCAGCAAACTGCCTGCATCGAGAGCCAATGCACTACAGAGGAGGGTCTGCAGCAGATCTTTAGCCAAACAGGAAGTACCAGTCCAGTTCAATCAACAGTAGCAACCCAGTGCATTCAGCATTTACAGCATTGGGCATTGCAACATCAGACAGCAAGGTGGTTTAGCTAGATAGGTAAGAGGTTAGATGGTTTGGTTTGGTAGTTTATAGTAGTTCAAGTAGTAGTTAATTACTTATGAAGTAGTTATGTATCCAGATATTTGTTAGTCTAAGTAGTTAAATAGGTATTAAATGATGTAGTGATATGTTAGGATGTAGGTATATGTATCTATATGTTAATATGTATTATATGTTAGTAGTTAATAGCTTTAATAGTTAGTATAGTTAGATAATTATGCTGTGATATACTTGATTATGTTAGTAACCATATTTATTAGTAAATATCATATATATTTAGTAGGTATATGTATTGTATTATTGGATATATATATATTTCATAATTAGTATATCATTTAGCATGTGATTTAGTTATATTAGTATAGTTGATATTTGTGTATTAGCTTTATGTTAGAGTTTTGGATTACCTCGGGATACCAAGGTATTGGGTCGATACCTAAGGTATTAAATTTGGGTATCGAGATAGGTGCGATACGCATTGGTGCAAGGCCAAGGTATCATATTTCAATTATTTTGTTATAGTACTAGTATATTGACTTGTATATGTATATAAACTACTATTTTCATATTTAAAACTTATATATCTTAGGATACGTTATTTTGTGTATCTCATAGTATCCTAGATTAGTTAGTATAGCTTAGTTTTATAGTGCATTGACTTAGTATCCTAGTGTTGACTTATACACCCTAGAAATATTCGGTTTGACTTAGAAATGGCTTTATGATCTAGATGTTGACTAGTTTAACTTAAATTTATTCCAACACCTTGTATTAATACAGTATTCCATATATAGATTTATGGGACACCAGTTGGGACATAGTTTGACCTTCATTGTTAGGACGACAGGCGAATATATTTTTTGATAGTTTTTATTGTTTGATAATTACTATAATGCAAGTATTTAGAAATATTTTACATGACTCTTGACACATTGGTACATGGACTAGTATACAAATGAATCAGTCATGGGATATTTATATATTGTTCATTGTTCCACATTTTCTTAATATTTAACTTAGAAAATATTTTAATGTTCAATATTTAACTTAGACAATGTTCAATATTTCAATGTTCAATGTTTAACTTAGACAATGTTCAATGTTTAATATTTAATTTTAAGGTTTATTGTTTAAATAGCCTTGAGTATCTTGCATCATAATTTGGCATAGTTTGATCCATTGTACTACTTAGGGGAAAGGGGAAGTGTTAGCTAGATATGTGATCAAATCCTAGACAATGTTCAATTTTTAACTTAGACAATGTTTATCCAACATTAAAGTAAACAATGTTCACCCAAGCCGATCACATATCTAACTAGTATTTCAATCACTTAGCATAGTTACAGTTCTTCACTATATTCTAGTTCATTATTTTATTCTATTGTCTTTTTCCAGCTCATCATTCATTGTTTACTAGCTCTTCTACTATAGTTGATATTGTTCATTGTTTCTTATCTTGTATTATATTCTCTATTTCTATTTATAGTCATTATTAATTAATTAGAACTGCTATTGGGTTGTACTTAGCTCCATTCCTGACTGAAAAATATTTTTCAGATGAATGGTTAGAGAGGATGTGTCCCACTCACGACGGGTCGACAAATGGAGTGTCACCTGGGGATGTAGTGCCAGTTACTGAGGCCATTTAGATTACTATACCTTGTAGTAGTTGTTTTTATTTTAAATTATGGTTTGTATTATTGTTTTGGGTTCTTTTGTGTTTAGATTTGAGTTAGGCATGCATGTTTGAGACTTTATTTTTTTTCTTTCTATTCCATATCGTGCATACATCTTCCTTTAGTTTTATATGTGATTGAGTATCATTTAGAATTCAGATGGCATGACAGTATTTTATATATATTGTGTGAGATATTAGTTAGTATAGTAGATCAAGACAGCATTCTACCGCCGATTCTGCGACGTAGGCTCGACATACCCACGTACTCGTGCCCCTATACCGGATGCGGGTCATGACACATTTTTAGTGGTGGCCCATGCAGGTCAAGCTTCGTAATAGTGCAATATCGTGGTAGTACAATGACTTTGTTGTACTACTGCGAGCCTGCGATAGGATAGGATATAGGACACTAGGATGAGAAGGATACTCAATCACAACCAGAAAATAATTCCAACATAATTGAATCTTGTCATCTTTATTCAGATTATCGCTTTCCATGAAAATTTTTTGCCTTTCTTTGATTATATCGTATCTTGCTCAATATTGATTCCTTTTTTCGAATCTGTCATCAGGATACCGCCAAAGATGCATTCCCAACGCTCAGGCGCAATGTCAGCACGATCAGTCACTTCATCGCCTTTGAGGACAGCACCATCAGACATTGTCCCAGCAGCTACATTCCAGAGGTCGAATTCACCAATCCAGGTGGGAGTTTCTGCAGCAGCTTTCGGAGGTGCTCCACCTCTGGTGCGGAAGGCAGCTCCGGTAGTTTCAGGGGATATTCCATTCCTGCCACCCGCAGTCGATCAGACACAGATGTTCGCTCTCTTTCAGCAAATAATAGAGGCACAACAGCGACAGTCAGAATTCCTACGACAGAGCATGGAGAATTCTTACTAGATCACGTTTGCAGTAGTTGAGAGTGCTACCGCAGTCCATCCACAGATAGTAATACCTAAGTTTATCCCTCAGCAGCCGACGCCAGGGACTACCATTGACTTCAAGAGGATCGGGCCTAAGGACTTTATGGGGACCTAGGGAATCATGTATGTAGAAGACTGGATAGAGGACATTGAGAGGAACCTGGGATTGGCGCATATTACTGAGAGCTTGCAGATAGAGGTAGCGGGTAGTATGATATTTGATATTGCGCTGACATGGTTCAGGACAGACCCCAGGATATCAGTTCTGGGAATTACTTGGGGAGCTTTCAAGGAGCTTTTCAAAGAGAAGTTCTTTCCGGATGTGGCTCAGGGCACTTTGGAGAGTCAATTTTAGAACCTCGTCCAAGGGAACTTATCGGTGGACGAGTATGTGGCAGAGTTTTGCCGATTGGGATAATTTATTGAGGGACAGAATCCTCGAGCCAGGGTTAGAAAATTCAGGAAGGGACTGAACAGTGATATTAAGTCTCATACTAATGGAGATCGTACCGCTACATTTAAATAAATTCTGAGACATTCGTAGCGGGTGGAGGATGATTTGGAGCTTAGCTCCAAAAGACCGAGAGACATCGGAGGAGCGAGTAGTGGTACGGGCCCAGTGAAGTGCATCCATTTTCAGCAGCCGAGAGTATATCAGCATCAGCAGTACCTTATGCCAATTAGGGCACTAGCTTAACAGATACAATAGTTTCATAAGCTAGTGCATTAGGCACCGTAGCAGCCTCAGAGGTAGATTCAGCAGACTTTTCCTTGTGCCTATTCTAGAAAGCATAGGCATGATTGGGACAACTGTCGAAAGAGACTCAGACTATGCTTGTATTATGGTTACCCTGACTATCTGGTGAATGAGTGTTCCAATAACCCGTACAGACTAGATAACAGTCAGAGAGGTGGAGCTAGACCACCTGTGGTACCGTAGACGATTCAGTACCCGCATAGAGAGCCACTCCAGCAGGGCGGGGCATTTGCAATGGCAGTCGGAGAGGACGACACTTCAGGTGATAAGTTAGTTTATTTTCGTCTTGTTCTATTTATTTCCTTTCCATCTGTTGTTTGTGTGCTTAGTTAGTGCCTTATAGACTGCTTGTGTTTTATGGTGTAGTTAGTATACCCTGTCAGAGACAGCAAAACAATGATGGACAGAGACCATAGTCAGTGACTTTTTTTAAATTACATAATATATATTTTAGTTTAGACTGGGGTTGACCTAGAAAGGGGTTACGATAATCTTTAATTTTGAGGACAAAATTTTTCTAAGGTAGGTAGGATTGTCACCCTCACTTTTTTAATTAAGGGTAGTTTGGTAATTGACACGGATATTTTATTTTGGGTGTATAGCATTTAAATATTGTGCATGTGTAGTTAATTATTGTTGTATTATTTATTTATTGTTAGTGATAGATTTATTTTGGACTTACGTAGTGGACCTAATTAGTTTAGTTAGATGCATAAACCCAATATTTATATGTTAGTTTAGATTAAACACAATATTTAGGCCCATTCATTAGGAGGATGAATTAATTAGTAAAATAATTAGACTAGAACCTTCCCACATTGATTAATTTCTTCATAAGAGGACCCAAGGGCTGTTTTGGAAATTTTATATTGCTTGGGAGAGGGGTTTATGACCAGCCATTAGAGGGGGAGAGAGAGTGTCTCTCTCATTTTATTTCCATTTCCTTTAGATCTAGATTTTTCCCCTTTCCAAACTTTATTTTCTATTTTATTTTCCTTCCCCACTCCTCACCAAATTTCTATCCAAATTCAGTCTCTATTCTTCAATTGAGGCTACTACAATAAGGGTCTACAAGAAGGAAGCAAAGATCAAGAAGGAGGAGGCCAAGATATACATGGAGGAGCCACTTTCCAATTTTGGAGATTTTTTATTAGGAATCCATCTCCCAATAGGTTCTAAATATGATATTTAACCATAAAAAATCAACCCAAATGCATAGGCTACCCATAGGAATTGGTTTTAGGTTCATAGGAGACCTATGGTAGAAGTTATGTGCATTTTGGTGTCAATTTTGGGAGAATTCCGAGATTAGCACATGTGGTGTTTGTCATTTAGTCAAATAGATCAATATGATATATGATTGCTTGTTTTTAAATAGTTTTGTATCCACAATTGGGTACGTGTAGGCCGTATCTCGTCATTTTAAAGAAATGGGTTAATTTTGGGGGTTTTCCTCCGACACTGGAAGTTGTGCACATCAATTCTTGACACAGACACGTAGTGGATCTAATTATTATACGTATTATTCATATTTACTATATTAGACTTGCTCGTGTCCTTCAGGATACGTTTGGTTGTGTGGTGGAGCTGTATCGCAAGCGTATCATAGAATTAGTATGATACGGGTGTGGTGCACTCCACGTGTTTGTTTATTGTCCTCATTCCTATGTGTGCTTGTGTATATATATATATATATATATATATATATATATATATATATATGATATATTATATGATCTACATATATAATTAAGTGTGTATTATGTGATATGGTATATAGGTGTATATATATAGATATATGTGTATATATATATATAAGGGTATATGCATCTGTATATATGCGAATATATATATATATATATATATATATATATATATATATATAGAAAGAGAGAGAGAGAGAGAGAGAGAGAGAGAGAGAGAGTATTGATATACATATAGGTTGATACTCATATAGGAATATATATATATATATAGGCTGATATTATATGAGTGTTTATGTTTATATGTTTGTGTGTATGAGTGTGTGAGCTAGTGAGTGAGTGTCCAGTGGCTGAAGAGGGGACTCCAGCATGCACAGCAGGAAGGAAGAGCTACTTCAGAGGCAGCAAGGAGGACTTGGGGAGGGCAGTCTGTGCAGTAGCAGTTATAATAAATCGAGTGAAGTTTAGCATAAATCCAGCAGGAATAGAGCTACTGCACTGACAACAAGAAGGAAGGGAGTAGTCCATAGAGAGAGCAGTAGTAGCAGCAGTTTCGACTAGGGGATCTCGGGTCTTCAAAAATTCAAGTTGTATCATCAAGAAGGGGAAACCAATGCTCGGGGTAGCACCAATCCAGCAGAAATTGAAGCTTCAGTCAGTAGCGTAGCAGGGAGTTCCTGCAGCAAGAGCAAAGTGCATCAGTACTTGTGCAATGCACAGAGGCCTACAACAACAGTAGGTAGCTGCATCAGTAGCACGGATAGGGAGGCACTGTACAGTTGTACCACAAGCTACTCGAGCACATGACAGTGCTGCACATTTGTAGCTAGATGTAACTCGTGTAGCCACTGCAGGGAGTACTCAGAAGCCACAACAAGTCCCAACTGAGAAGTAGCAGTTCAGTGTGCATCCACTATACAGTGACCAACTGCACAAGCAGTAAACTGCCAGCATCGAGAGCCAATGCATGACAGCAGAGGGTCTGCAGCTGAGCTCGAGCCACAGCAGGAACTACCAGTCCAGTTCAGTCAGTAGTAGCAACCCCAGTGCATTCAGCATTTACATTAATGAGCATTGCAACATCAGACAGCAAGGTGGTTTAGCTAGATAGGTAAGAGGATAGATGGTTTGGTTTAGTAGTTTATAGTAGTTCAGTTAGTAGTTAATTACTTGTTAATAGTTATGTATCCAGATATTTGTTAGTCCAAGTAATTAGATAGGTATTATATGATGTAGTGATATGTTAGAATGTAGGTATATGTATCTATATGTTAATATGTATTATATGTTAGTAGTTAATAGCTTTAATAGTTAGTGTAGTTAGATAATTATGTTGTTATATACTTGATTATGTTAGTAACCATATGTATTAGTAAATATCATATATAGTTAGTAGGTATATGTATTGTATTATTGTATATATACTCATTTCATAATTAGTATATGATTTAGCATGTGATTTAGTTATATTGGTATAGTTGATATTTGTGTATTAGCTTTATGTTAGAGTTTTGGATTACCTCGGGATACCAAGGTATTGGGTCGATATCCAAAGTATTGAGTTTGGGTATCAAGATAGGTGCGATACGCATTGGTGCAAGGCCAAGGTATCATATTTTATTTGTTTTGTTATAGTACTAGTATATTGACTTGTATATATATATATATAAACTACTATTTTATATTTAAAACTTGCGTATCTTAGGATACGGCATTTTGTGTATCTCATAGTATCCTAGATTAGTTAGTATAGCTTAGTTTCATAGTGCATTGACTTAGTATCCTATTGTAGACTCATACACCCTATAAATAGTCGGTTTGACTTAGAAATGGCTTTGTGACCTAGATGTTGACTAGTTTAACTTAAATTTATTCCAACACCTTGTATGAATGCAGTATTCCATATATAGGTTTGTGTGACACTAGTTGGGACACAATTTGACACTTATTACTTAGACAACGGGAGAGTACATTCTCTGATAGTTTCCATTATTTGATAATTACTATAATGCAAGTATTTAGAAAATTTTACATGACTCTTGACATATTGGTACACGGACTAGTATACACATGGATCAATCATGGGATGTTTATATATTGTCCATTATTTCTCATGTTCTCAATGTTTAACTTAGACAATATTTCAATGTTCAATGTTTAACTTCGACAATATTCAATGTTTCAATGATCAATGTTTAACTTAGACAATGTTCAATGTTTAATGTTCAATATTTTTTATTTATATGGCCTTGAGTATCTTGCATCACAATGTGTCATGGTTGGATCCATTGTACTAGGTGGGGGAAAGAGGAAGTATTAGCTAGATATGTGATCAAATCCTAGACAATATTCAATGTTTAACTTAGACAATGTTTATTCAATATTAAAGTAGACAATGTTCACCCAAGCCGATTACATATCTAACTAGTATTTCAATCACTTAACATAGTTATAGTTCTTCACTATATTCTAATTCATTGTTTCATTCTATTATCTTGTTCTAGCTTATCGTGATCAATCTATACCATATTGTTCATTGTTTACCAGTTCTTCTACCATAGTTGATATTGTTCATTGTTTTTTCTTGTTTTATATTCTCTATTTCAATTTATAGTCATTATCAATTAATTAGAACTGCTATTGGGTTGTACTTTGCTCTTTCTTGACTAAAAAATATTTTTTAAATGAATGGTTAGAGAGGATGTGTCCCACTCACTACGGACTGACAGATGGAGTGTCACCTGGGGATGTAGTACCAGTTACTGAGGCCATTTAGATTACCATACCTTGTAGTAGTTATTTCTATTTTAGATTGTGGTTTGTATTATTGTTTTGAGATTTTTGTGTTTAGATTTGAGTTGGGCATGTATACTTGAGACTTGTATTTCTTTTCTTTTTATTCCATATCGTACGTACATCTTCCTTTAGTTTTATGTGTGATTGAGTATCATTTGGAATTGAGATAGCATGACAATATTTTATATATATTTTGTGAGATATTAGATAGTATAGTAGACCAAGACAGCGTTCTACCGCCTATTTTACGGCGTAGGCTGGATATACCCATGTACTCGTGCCCCTGTACTGGGTATGGGTCATGACGTATTTGTACAGATATAAATGAGTACGAAGCTCCATAATCAAATAATCCTATGGCAGGAAAGGTTATAACTGAAATGTTACCTGCCTTTATGTCGCCTGTTGCCATAGCTTCTTCTAAGGATAAAGTGAACACCTGTCCTTGGCCTTGTCCAGCTATCTGTAGCTGCCTTCCCTGGTGTCATTATTATGGTCTATGTTATTCTTACTACTATTTTTGTTGGTATAATTGAGCTTGCGTCTTCAACGAACACTGAGCTATAGGTCTTACTGCTACTGTTATTCCTTTTTGCTACACTACCGTTCATGCCCGCAATGTAGAAAACTGTTGTACTAGCTCTCCTTGCCTCTGTATCATTGGACAAGTGGAAAACCTATGATCGGGAATTCCATATATTAAGCATAGTCCATTTGTTGGCCAGCAAATATCTCGGGTATAACCTCCCTTGCCATAATACGTATAACTTGTCGGCGTACCCCATCGTTATTGTTGTTGTTGATGTTGCTGCCTCGGCTGCTACTGCCAAGTAGATGCTATCACTATTGAGGTCACTGGCCTCCTTTGTATAACGTCATGGATGTGAATGCTAGGGGATGGTGCTGACGTTTGCGGTACTTGTTATGCCACGATCTATCATAAGTAATCGGCCATCCCCGCTAGGCACGAATCATCGTGCCAACCCTCTCATAGGATGATATTTCCCATCTAGACGTGATTCTGTATGAGAAAAAGCTACGCCCGTGCAAGGCCATGATCAGAATAGGCAGTAAAATGTCTAAGCCACAGAGTCGCACAAATAGTCCGAATGCAGCAAAAAAGAACTGAACAGGCGATTGGTAACAAGTTCATTGAGTCGTTAATAGAGGAAGCAATAAATAACACAAGTATAGAAGTAAACAAGCACTTTATTGATATTAAACAAGTGTTACAAGCGGTGCTAGGCCAAGATTACAAGTCGCTCAAGCCCGATCCCTCGAAATAATAAAAATGTGCCAAGTGGCAACAATTTATAGAATGATACATAGGCGATGTTACAATATTATGTCTTCTATATGTGCTTCAGTTCCGGATACAACTTTACAAGGCTCCAGAGTAGACTCCATGCCTTAGCACGCACGAAGGGATTTTTGCATCGAACAAGGTTCTCATGTACCCTACAAGAAATCTGGTAGATTATTAGTAGATGAATGTACTCGAGGGGAGGCTTGTCGCCCGTTCAACAAATCCAAACATGTTATAAAGGTTCTTTGCACCATCTATTAAGTTATCTTTCTATTCTTGACTTAGAATCAGTTTCATGGCATAATGTACAAGCCTAACTCGTGTAGCAGTGGGCCGTACGATATATGAGTAACACGACGGAACTTACCAACTTACCATTCTTTCTTCCCTGTCCAAAGTAAACCAAGTTAAACCAAGCACGAGTGTATAAATATGAAATCCAAGTCAAATTTCAAAGGAAAATACTAGTATCATAGGCGAGGTTCTATCTCGGGTGCACGAGTTACACGGATTATCCAGAAGTGTTGCAAAAGATATTCAAGTGTTCAATTATGTATAAATGAGTTATACTCATATCCATTTAGGTGATTCATATTCCATATATGATGCAATGACTCGCACGCAGTTTCCGCTAAGCGAGGATGACTTATCTATATCAACAGGAGTCGTTAGCATAGCCACAAAGGATGAGTTATAGTCTCGGGGTAATATTAGATGCGTGAGATATGAGTCGCTACATGCCACCTTCGCCCGGGATGGTATAAAGTACAATACGAGGCCAAGGGGCGTTCACTCCATGTCTCCCAATACCATACGACTATTAAAAAGTTTCGTCCAGATCGGATCGGCCTCGGTGCCCCGATAACCATCGCAGGAACCTGAACATGAATACCTTGTGCACAAGTTGTTCGAGACATGCAAGTCTTGGGTCTCAGATTCATGGGATTCATGACATAATATGTAAATTCTTATTTCTTGTTCAGAACGAGTATGCTCCACGAGCTGTGATTCTTATTTTACTTGACATGATTCTCGTTCAGAGTTAAACTTGACATGGTGCAATCCCCTAGTTCGGAAATGCCTTGGCGACTTAAAGGTCCCGGATACTTTCAGGTTCATACTTGCACGGAATGACTATTTGATAGTCTTCTTATGAATTGGATGAATGCAAGGCAAGATAGTGTTTACTTGTTTATGGCATTAAATTATGTGACAAGTATTAAAATAAGACAAACGAGTACAAGTTACCATATAAGTAGGAAAGCATTTATAATTGAAACATAAGCATTTAAGTTAGCACGGTCTATGGTGTAGTGCGAGAAGTAAATCCGTACAGGACATAGCAAGCGACATAATCTTGGAGACGAGCAGTGTAAACAAGTAAAGCAGTGCACTAAGAAGACTATATGATGATCTACTCGAGGCATAGTGTGGTCTGCTTGCACGAAGCTAAGTTAAAATGCGAGGGTCCATATAAGACAAGTTTTATTTCCACGTTCTAACACAAGCAATACAAGATAGAATTATTCCCTTAGCTAGATGCATTATATTTTTTATTAGCATGCAATGGTTGATTCACGTAGCGACTAGTATGTATCATCCCTATTTTAAATGTACTGGCTAAGCAAAGATAAGTTCATCGTAGCCTCCCACCTTAGTGATGATTTACCTTGGTCGAGCGATACTCCGAGCGAAACTTTGAAAGTCTAAGCCTGGACTCCTGAAGGGCCAAGTCTGCAATCCTTTGCCTCAAACGAGTCTTCTCGCTGAGCAAAGCGGGATGGGTCATTTTACTTATACCATTTGAATCGGTTGTCCGCATGAATGGAAAGGGTCGTTACATTATACACCACTCAGAAAAAGTCTCGTCCTCGAGAATTTCTGAGCGCAAATCATTCTATCGCAACTATCGAATCTATCTCATATATCGCAATCGGTACAACTAGATCTTTTCGAACACAATTTCTTACTCATTTCTTATATCATGTCCAGTGTATGCTGGGTATGTCTCATTGAATGACTCTATCATTTAATTCAAGCTTTGACTCGGTCTCTATTGTGCCTTACCGCGAAACATATATCGCTTTACGCGGAGTACGTTATAATCAATATTGAATAACCATCTAACGCTGAGGAAAGCTTATTAAATTGTTATACTCGTCCAGGCAAATCTAACATATTCACTTGCACTACCATTCGAGATCAGCATATCGCGAGTCTGGATCTTGCACATATTCAAAGCGTCCCTCAAATATATGCATGTCAACCAACTTAGTGATAGTGAAGTCTTTGCACTCGAGTTTAATATATCATTGAGTCTTGGATCATGCATATGTTCAAGACGTCCATCAAACACATGCATTCAACGAAACATAGCGATAGTGAATTCGGACAAGCTACTTGTGAAAATTTTAAGGTTTCTCGTCTTATGAATCACAATGATACTTCCAACGGGGTCAATAAAATCCAAGTCATTCCAATCCCACTCAAACCAAGTATTGTACTACTGTTAAGCATGATCTATCTGATCAATCGACTAGCGTCTATGTTCATTCGTGTCAAACATAGCAAATATTTACCGTTCCAAGTCTAAGTCTAAGTCTTGTTACCCCAGTTCAATGGCTTGCTCAAGCAATGTTCTAAAGTCGGTTACACAAGTTCTTTCACATGGCACAGGGTCATCTTCCTAATTACTAGGTCACCTCACAAGGTCATAGTTACAAGTTCAAGCACATGATTCATCGTACAAATTTGGCGCACAATGCTCGTCCCAATTTCTAAGGTCAAACCATTATTCATTTGCACGGGATATTATATCCAAGCTCATTTCACTAAGATTTCTAAACATCAAGCACAGATCATCCAAGTCATATTAATGCGTTTGTTATACAGGGTTCGAGTCCGTTCAGTAAAATCCATGATATATATACAAGATGCATGACAAGCCTAGTAATTCGCATAGTCTATCTCCTCAAATATGTTTTGATAGAATCCATATAACCATTTAAGTCTAGACCACCAAGCCATGATTCAAGTTTAAATCTCGTATAATAACTCGAAGTCGTCTAACAAGATTCATATATCCGTTCATGAAACCATCAAGCATGACTTACTCCAGATTCTAGACTAACACATGCAAAAAATACTTCTGATTTACTTGTATTCTAAAATTTGTCTTATCGTATCAAAACACAAGTCAAGACAATTCATTATTTGTTACACTTCAGTCTCCCTCCAGTTCGATCATCCTCGCTGGACGTGAGATCACCACGCCAACGCTTCCTCTGGATAATTGTTCTAATCTGGGTGTGACAAATATATGAGCATGGAGTTACGCTCACACAAGATAAGAACGTCGAACATTATGGTTATCATCAAAATGATCGAGTCTTCCTTATCATTTTACTTTGCTCCATCCAAGATATATATAATCCTTCAAGTCATGTCCGTTCATGCCGTGATTATAATTCGTCTAACAAAATCATCCAACTTCAATGTTACCATTTTATAATCCATAGTCAACTTCTAACATTCTTCAAATAACTAAGTTTTAAATATTCAAGCCAAAGTCTATCCATATTTTATACGTTTCATACATCGAGTTCATTTGAATAATCATCGAGCTTTTTTTTGTGAGTTTGATCATCCCCACTGGGCATAAAATCACCACGTCAGCGCTCCCGAAGGATAATCGTCCTCGCTAGGACTGATTATCGAGAGTTATCTTTTTGAACTAGATTCAAGATTATTCTTCCAAACTATAGGTCAAATCCATTATCGCTTACCTCTTTCATCGAACCATAATATTCTTTTTTGGGCTAACTTCTATTCGAGCGATATTCTACTCAAGTTTCAATCCATTTGATTCAATTTAAAATCACTCGCACAATCCTCCAAGTTTCCAACAAGTTTTCTTGACCAAGATATTGATTTTATTATCTTGAATCCCTATTTGATATAAGCCTTATCACTTATTCCAGAGATACCCAATCATTCAAACCAACTATCGTACGAGACCAATTAATTCATTTGAATATTTCCAAAATGATCCATACACCACCCAAGAATCGAGTCACCAAATCAAATCCTTAATCGTTTTTACATCATTCGCTAGCTTATTCACCAAGTCGTTCCTTAGAACTCATGTGCGATACCTAAGCGCCGCCTGATAAATCTTAGTCTCGTATATATATATATATATATATATATATATATATATATATATATATATATATATATATATATATATATATATATATATATATATATATATATATATATATATATATATATATATATATATATAGTCATCCAAGTAAACCATATTTGATTTGTATCTTCCGACATAAAATACCGTCTGAGCTATTTATCAAAATCCAAGCATGATTCACTATATTCGCCTTAGCGATAAACTGATAATATTTATATCGGTTGTAATTCTAAGTCTGACTTATCATTATCTGAATGATATCCCAATCTCGCTTGTAACTAGCTAGCACCAAAAGGGTATTGACATGCAGTACTCAACATAACTTAGCCGAAAGACTGTGTCCATAGCTAACCGTCTGAACGATATTCTATTTCGCACACTAACCTGCTGGATAAATACGTATATGTATTCGGGTTTGCACATAACTTGTAAATTCTAGCATGAGTTTATTTCCACAAAGTCTAGCATAGGTTGAAATGAGGGTCTTTGCATAACTATCAAGTTCAATCAATCTTATCATTCACTTGTACTTTTGAAAGTATTTAGACTCATTATATAGAATATTCTGTTAGGACATTGAGAGAGAGCATATGTACATAACCCACGAATGAACTTTCAAAAATGAGAGAATCGATAAGAAGTCCAAAGGCATAAAGCCATGCTCTGATACCAATATATCAATTCCGATCACCCACATGTAATCGGCAGTCCCCGCTAGGCACAAATTACCGTGCCAGCACTCCCGCAGGATGATCTTTCCCATCTGAAAATGATGCCGCACAAGCACAAGCTACGCCAGTGTAAGGCCATGATCCAAACAGACGGTAAAATGTCTAAGCCACATAGTCGTACAAATAGTCCGGATACAGCGGAAAAGAAACGAGCAGGCAATTGGTAACAAGTTCACAAAGTCGTCAATAGCGGAAGAAATGAATAATACAAGTATAGAAGTAAAATAAGCTTTTATTTATATTGAACAAGTGTTACAAGCGGCACTAGGCCGAGATTACAAGTCGCCCAAGCCCTCTCTTTCGAAACAATAAAAGCATGCCAAGTAGCTAAAATTTATGGAATGATACATAGGCGATGTTCCAATATTATGTCTTTTATATGTGCTTCAGTTACAGATGCAATATTCCAAGGCTCCAGAGCGGACTCCACGCCTTAGCACGCACGAAGGGGTTTCCGCACCAAACGAGGTTCTCCCGTATCCTGTAAGCAATCTGGTCGGTTATCAGTATATGAATGCACTGGTAAGGAGGCTTCTTGCCCGCTCGATAAATCCAAAAATATTATAAAGATTCTGTGCACCATCCATTAAGTTATCTTTCTATTATTGCCTTAGGATTAGTTTTATGGCATAATGTACAAACCTAACTCATGTGGCAGTGGAACATGCAATATATGAGTAACATGACGGGACTTACCAACTTACCATTCTTCCTTCCCTGTGCAAGGTAAACTAAGTTAAACAAAGCACGAGTGTATATATATGAAATCTATGTCAAATTACATAGGCAAACACGAGTGTCATGAGCGAGGTTCTATATCGGGTGCACGAGTTACACGGATTATCCAGAAGTATTACAAAAGATGTTCAAATATCCCATTATATATAAGAGAGTTATACTCATATCCGTTCAGGTGATTCAGATTCCAAATATGATGCAATGACTCCCACGCGGGTTGCCTCTAAGCGAGGATGACTTATCTATATTAACATGAGTCGCTGCCATAGAACTACCAAAATTTGATAAAATAGCGACGTCTTTAGCGACGTCATAATAAAATGTCGCTAATATTAAAAACTTGGCGACACATAATAACGTTTAGCGATTGTACTTCGGTTATAAAAGAATAGTCGCTATAAGCTTCTTTAACGTTGCTAAACGTTGCTAATTTTTATGATTTAGTGATGTTTAGCGATGTATTTACCGACATTATTTCTTTTATTTTTAGCGATGTTTTTTGCGACGTCTCTAACATCGCAAACTTTTAATTAGCGACGTTTAGCGACATCTTTTTGTGACGTCGCTACTTTTTTAATTAGCGACGTGTAGCGACATCTTTTTATGCGTCGCTAATTTTTTAATTAGTGACGTTTAGAGATGTCTCTTACGAACGTTGCTAAATTATTGAATATATGGTTCCCTCGTCTATTCGATTTTTCATTTCTTGCCCCCTTAACTTTTCGACTTTTCGAAAATGCATGCCCCACCGGCGATCTATCCTCCCCCGGCGACCCTACGCGGCACAGACGACCCTCCGCGGCTCTGATGACCCATCCTTTGACCACCTCCCTCACCCCCACCTCGACGCGGCCCTGTTCGTCCCCCAACCCCGACACAGGCAACCCCAGACGCAACTCATCCCCCTCCGGCGTGGGCCTCCTCCGTCGAACCCTCTCTCAGGCGCTCCTCCTCCCTTCTTCCCGGCTCGATAAACCCTAACCCATACCCGGACACAACTAGGACACATACTAGACACAATCCGGACACATGGACACACACAGGACACAACTAGGACATATACACACATATTGGACACAATTAGGACACATGGACACACACATAACACAACCCTAACCGAGACACATGGACCTGAATACATGGACACATATACAAGACACAATACTAATGACACAATTCGTACTAACACGGACACACATGAAGACACACATAGACACGGACACATACGGGCACATATGGACACACATGAACACGAACATACATGCAGACACTTTAACACATGGACCCGAACACATGGACACACACACGAACACACACACAGTACTTAAATAAATGGTTATAAGCAAATATTTCTTTAATTAATAGTGTTAGCAAATTTAATACTAACAAGTACTAAAAATTTGTGCTGACAAATATTAACATGTTTGTGCTACTGTGGTACTAACATATTTGAATAAACAGCAAGTATAAAAATGAAGAACGTAAATATTTGTTTTGATAGTGATACCCCAAGAAATCTAGTGTTGATAATCTTCATGCAAAGTTTCACAAATCCTAAATTTAACCAATCTTAACCTTGAAACTAGTATAGAAGATCAAGAGTTTAGATATATCATGTTTATCATGAATGGTTCAAAATATGAGTTATCGTGCTTGGATAGGATTACGATCCAGTGTATATTTTAGTAGCAAGAGAGATAGACCTTTCATCCATATACTAATTAAATGGTTTGATCGATATATTTTTATTAAGAATAATGCAGAACTAATATAGTAACTCTCGGATGCTTCTTATGATGCTTTATCTCTTTTTTAAGGTTCTTTACTTGGTAATTGGTATATTAATACATATATTTAATTATAATTACCTTATTTTTATTAAGATTATTGAGTTGTTGACCCGTTTGTCTTCAGCTTCTGCATTAAAGTCCTTAAACTTTTTGAAGTTTCATATTTTGACTTGAGGAGTTAGACAAAAGCGTACTTCGAGTAATCATCGATAAAAGTAAAAAAATACTTCATCTCCGCATTTATGGATAAGTGATCAAAATCCCTAGATCTAACCAACACTACAGATACTAAGCACAACCAAGTTACAATGCAAGTTAGCAAAGTTTTCTTGACTATAATTCTATCTGCCACCACATGAATACAAAGATATAATGCAAGTTAGACATTTCTTTTTTTGGTTTATCTTAAAAAAAACTTAAAACAAAAGAAACATAAATTAATGTTACCGGCCTCGAGGGAAGTCGCATACGAAGCACTGTCCTAAGAGTTAATTCGAGTTCTATGTGCAGATGTATCTCGAATGCTCCTAGTGGTAAAATTTCCGCACTACTGGTTTTTCTTTGTCGCACACAACTTGGAGGGAACGACCAAGACTTAGCTCTGTCCATAGCAAGGAGATGAAGAACATCAAAATATTTACTACACCTACCTTAGATTTTCGAATATAATATCACTATCGCATATCGTAGGATACAGTAAACCTAGAACTTAGAAAAATAATTTTGATATAATTTTTTGATAATTCTTTTACTTGTTTCATCGTTTACAGTTGAATATAGTTCTATAATCCAAATTCTTAAGTTTACATGACATCATGATTGAAATAGACAAACCTACAAAACTATCATCCTAATTTGTATTTTATTAGATAAACCAATATTTATGAAAATAGTAGTATATCATATCGTACCATAAGATTTCATATACACGATACTAACAACATAGTGGCTACATCTTTTTGATGTGCATAAAAGACTCATTTATAAGACAATGATATTGATCATTAGCACCTATCTTAGCTCTATTAATTTATTTTTTATTCAAGAGACGAACTACTGATGATAAGATCATAATTTTGAAATGAAATATCTAAGATATATACATATATATATATATATATATATATATATATATATATATATATATACACTACCAAAATATATATATATATATATATATATATATATATATATCCTCCTTCATCGACCCCTCTCTCAGGCGCTCCTCCTCCCTTTCTCCCGGCTCGGTAATTCCTAACCCAGACCCGGACACAACTAGGACACACACACACACACATACTGGACACAATCAGGATACATGGACACGCACTAATGACTGGTACTAACTATAATAGTATACCACTAACTTAACTAACTGTTAACTCATATAATTTATAACTATCTAACTAATATTACAACTAACTAACTGAAGCATAATCAAGTGTGCATTCCTCATAGTTCAGTCACCCCCTTAATCCACGCTTTCGCCTGCAGACCTCAACATTCATACTAACACATGTGTGTCATCAGCTCACACACACACTTAGATACCACCCTCTATATTGTACATTATCACACACCCCACTTGCAGTCATAGGATCAATGCTACTATGGTTTCATAACTTATACCCCCGCCCTACTTCAGATATCACTCCATCTCACTTCACTAACACATAGGTTAATACTTACCTAGTTTCTCACACACACACACACCTGGTGTTAAAGTCTATCATGAATACACTTATGCACACACATTTGAAATCAATTCTACCTAGAGGCCACTTGACAGTAAGGAATGACATTCATAGGCAACTATAACAAAATATAGCTAAATGATAGTGAACTAGAAGCCAACTCACGTGTTTGTGGCACTCCTATTTACCAGCTCCTATTTACCATTATCTCACCAATGTAATATACTTCATCCTCACAATATTATCTTAAAAGATATTTCAGTAGCTACTACTTACTAGCACTATCAAATGCACAGTTGAACCCATACATTATACAATTACATTTCTCCCCTGTTCATTAACAATGTAAAATATCTAAATTGTAACAAGAAAATACTATTTATGAGTACAATAACATGAACATATAACAACTGAATTTTGTACTATATTTTTATTGTGGAACATAACATCTATTTTAACTATATGAATACATATATTTATATCTGTTATCAATTATATTCTTTGTTTCCATCTATCTTACCAGATGGCACCCATGACCTGAGCACGTGCACGTCGCTTGAGAGAGGCACCTCCTACTGTTAAGGAGGAAGAGGCACCTTCTACTGTTAAGGAGGAAGTGATACCTCCTACTATTAAGGAGGAAGTAAATGTTAAGGAGGAAGAGATATCTCCTACTGTTAAATTGAAAGCGGTTGTTAAGGAGGAAGTGCCAACTTCTACTGTTAAGGAGGAAGTGGTGCCTCTTACTGTTGGGCAGGCACCAGCTCAGAGGGGGAGTTTCAGTCACCCAGTACCTATAGCAGAGATTGATGGAGTAGAAGCGGCTTATGCGAAGTATTTGAGGGACTGGATTCTGCCCCAGTGTATTGGATTTTCTTAAAAGATTGAGAAATTGGATAAGACTTATGGTGTAACTATGATACTTTTATTGTGGTTATTATGTGACTGTGATACTTTTATATTATTCTTTTTGTGTGACTGTGATACTTTTATTTTGTGTTTATTGTGTGACTGTATTATTTCAAACACTTTTGTGATATTTCTTACCCAAAAAATTCTACGGAGGATTGCTCCGGATCTGTCTATTTTTATGAACTATTATAAGTCTGTGTATTTATTTTATTCATATTAAATGAATGTTAATTTATCGATATTGGGTGTTCCACCGAACGGGTCAGCGAACCCAGAGAATTCAACGGAGGGTTGCTCTGGGTCTATTTATATAAATTAGGAATTCATAAACTACAGAAAGATTGGTTTGGAAACCATTTTATATTCTTTTTTTTATTTTTTCACTGAAAATTTAACGACGTTTAGCGTCATTTAGCGATGTTTAGTGACATTTATATACGTTGCTAAATATATCGCTAAATACGTCGCTCAATGTCGTAAAATTGCTAACATGGCAGTGTTTGCCAGGTCAATAAAATATCGCTAAATGTGATACAAAATATCGCTAAACAAAAAAAAATTGTGATATTTAGCGACACAAAATACGTTGCTAATTTAGCGATGATGAGTCGCTAATTTAGCGATATTGAGTCGCTAAACGTCGCTAATAAGAAAAATATTAGCGACGCAAATACATCGCTAGAAAACGTCGCTATAGAGACATTTTGCGACATTTTTTCTGTCAGCGACTAGCTTAAATGCGATTTCATTAAAATGTTGCTAATTACGTCGCTAATTTTTTTAGCAACGTTTTTAGGGCATTTAGCAACGTTTTCAGGCGTCGCTAATTTGAATTATTTTGGTAGTGTAGCCATAAAGGACGAGTTATAGTCTCAAGACGATATTTAATGCGTGAGGTATGAGTCGCTACATGCTACCTTCGCCCGGGACGTTATGGAGTGCAACACGAGGCCAAGGTGGCGTTCACTCTATGTCGCCTACTACCATACGACTATTAGGAAGTTCCGCCCGGATCGGATAGGCCCCAGTGCCCCGGCGACCATCCGCAAGAGCCTGAACATGAATACCTTGTTTACAAGTTGTCCGCGATATGCAAGTCTTGGGTCTCAGATTCATGACATGATATGTAAATTCTTGATTCTTTTTCAGAACGAGTATGCTCTACGAGCTGTGATTCTTGCTTTACTTGAGATGATTCTCGTTCAGAGTTAAACTTGACATGGTATAATCTCCTAGTTCAGAGATGCCTGGGCGACCTAACGGACCCCGATAATTTTAGGTTCATACTTACACGGAATGACTATTAGATAGTCTTCCATTTAATTGGATGAATGCAAGGCAAGATAGTGTTTACTTGATTGTGGCATTAAATTATATGACAAGTCTTAAAATGAGGCAAACGAGTACAAGTTACCATGGTAGCAAGCAAGCATTTACAATTGAATTATAAGCATTTATATTAGCACTATCTATGGTGTAGTACGAGGAATAAAGTCGTACAGGGACATAGCGAGCAACATAATCTAGGGGACGAGCAGTGTAAACAAGTGAAGCAGTGCACTAGGATGAGTATATGATGATCTACTTGAGGCATAGCGGGGTCTGCTTGCACGAAGCTAAGTTATCATTTGAGGGTCCATATAAGCCAAGTTTTATTTCCATGTTCTAACACAAGCAATACAAGATGGGATTATTCCCTTAGCTAGGTGCGTTGTATTCTTTATTATCATGCAAGGGTTATTCACCTAGCGACTAACATGTATCATCCATATTTAAAGTATCCTGGCTAAGAAAAGATAAGTTCATTATAGTCACCCACCTTAGCGATGATTTGTCTCGGTCGAGCGATACTCAAAGCAAGCCTTTGAAAGTCTAAGTTTGGACTCCTGAAGGTCCAAGTCTGGAATCATTTGCCTCAAACGAGTCTTCTCGCTGAGCAAAGTGGGTCGGATCATTGCACTTCCGCCATTTGAATTGGCGGTCCACTTGAATGGAAAGGGTCATTACAATACTGGTCCTCCCTCGCTGCTTTGTCCATGAGGCCTCTTCCGGTCTACTCTTCTTAATGCCATCATCTGAGAGATAAGCTCAACCCTCTTGGCTGCTATCAATACTGCCTCGAAGGTCTAGTAATCATGCACGTCTATTATGTGCAAGATCTCTAAGTAAAGGCCTTGTTGGAACCTCATCGCTCTCTCTAACTCTGTTGCCACCATAGTAGAAGAAAACTTGCTCAGTCGGCAAAACTCTACCACATAACCATCTACTGTTCTTTCATCCTTCTTGAGGTTCGTGAATCTCTGCTATAGCTCGCACTGAGCTACAATGCTAAAGTACTTCGTCCTGAATCGGGTCCTAAAATAGTCCTATAAAATATGATGCCTCAATCCTACCCATATCGTGTCCCACCAATCTCTTACAAGATCCTGAAGCCGCAAACGAACCAGGTCAACCTGTTCCTCAGCCAAAAATTTAGTTGCTGCCGTAATGATCTCAATATCCTGGAGCCAATCATCTGTTATAATGGCGTCTTTCATGCCATCAAAATATTTGGGATTTAGTCTACAAAACCTAATAGATGCACCAAAACTACTCTCCCACTATGTTCCAATACCGTGTGCAACCCTTGGTTCAACAAGATATTTTGTTCTTGTTGTTGAAGGTATTGACATTGTTGATTTTGATGTTGTTGCTTCTAAACCACCATCTAATATTGTTAGGCTGTCAATATTCCACGGATAATGTCTAGCAAGACCGGGGTATCTAGTGCTACCGGTATTGTAGGAGGTACTGGAATATCTTGAGCCTATTGCTCTTCCGCATTTATTGGGCGCTCAACTTGGATACCTGGTGGGGTTTCTACAGGATCTCGTTCCACTGACAAATCTGCCTCTCTTACTATTGCAATATCTGGAGGAGGGGTGACCCTAAAGAAGAGCACAAGAAATATCAAGCACAGTACAGAATGAAACAAGGAAGCAACCAATTTGGGAAATATCAAGCTGAGTGTCGAACAGGACAAATTTAGAATTTCAAGAAGGATCATGTTTGAATGAGACTCCTATGACCATGACAACCCACAAGTCTGTAGAAGAGACCTGCATGGGCCACTACTAAAACCTTGTCACGCCCAGTACGAGAATACGTAGACGGACACGGTCAACTACCTCTTATAAGGTACTATATGTCATACAGTGATCACAACTGTAACTAGACAAGGGGGTGCATGCTACAATTAGATCACTTTGGGTCATACAAATATATATGTCTCAATCAATCAAACAAGAAATAATAATCATAGAGCATATATGATAAAGCAATAAGGTGTCCCAAACACTTTTATCAAAAAGTTATGGAGACCAGCTGTATAAAATAAGAAGCTGGTAGAGTAATAAAAGTGCATAAAAGTGATAGACTGTAGCCTGATTTAATACAATCATATAAGAAAACTAAATATCTAGACGTGTCGGCTAATAGGTGCTGGTGGCTAAACGTCCAAATGATAAAATGTACAATGACGAGTATGAAAGAAGAAAGCCCACTAGTTATCCTCGGTGGCCATATTCTTTGCACGCGCCATGAGTCAGGAAATAAGTATGCTGGATCCTCGGGTGCTGGGTCAAAACCTGGCCATGCAAAACTAGTAGGGTTAGACCCCAAATACCAAGAACCATAAAGGAAGCACAAAAATGGAAAAACAAAAATCTAAGCCATAAATATATAATAATATATATAGGTTTTGCGTCGTAACATAGGTCCATGGCAGATCCTAACACAAAGTCCCAACCCTACAACCAAACAAGTATAAGGGTTGAATCCATCACACTATGATAGTCCATTTCCCTAGGCTACAAACAGAATAATACAATCATAAACAAGTCTAATTAATAAGATCGGCCAATTACATGTACGTTTTGCTAATTGTGGAGTCTGAAGTTATCTCAGAATAATACATAATAGGTATCCTCAGATCACGCCATTGCCGAATATGAGCTAACCGAACGAAATAAAATAATTATACAGGCACATCACGAATTGCACCAGTTATCCGTAGGCCCACTGCGCTAGATCACGATATTAGCGGTTAAAGTATTCCTATAGTTAAATAGTAGCTCAACATTATTTACAATAGGTCAGATACTTCACTCCACTAATGCTGATGATTTACAGTATTTGTGGTGGCCATCCCACAATACACTTAGAATGAATCTCTGTGGGAAGGTTCTTTGGTATGATCTCGGGATACCGTTTTCTCCTAATGTTACTACAACTTTTAGTCGCTTAATTAACCCTATATTATTTTGAAATCTCAAGGCATATCTACAGGAGAATTTCTCTTAAGATGTTGTATAAAGTACAGGAACGCTAGATACGTATCCATGGAAGTTAAATCTGGATTCACTCGAGCGTGTATATAACATTCAACAATCAAAATCCTAGTCACGCTTTGGTACTTGACTCACATATCATGCCCGTACTAGGGGAATAGTATATTTATAGTATCATGCTTCAGAATTTTGGAGGCATTTCGATGCAGAATCTAAATATAAATCACTTAACACGTAATACGGTATGTCGTACATTGGTGCATATTAGATCATTAACAATATCAGGCAATAATGGTATCAGCACAGATATAGTATTCGAGTCTAATTACCAGGATCATAAGCATGAGTTCTAGCACACGGTTGGGTTACTGCATCCATCTTTACCTAGAATCTTTATACAAGCAATAATCAGGATCAACCACATATATGATGATAAGAAATATTCTAAATAAAATAAGTGAACACATAATGAAAGTACTACATGTATGCATGAGGTAGATTAGGATAACACGCACATAAAATTTTATTTGTGAAGGTCAGGTGCATGAACCAAACAAGCCCATGCTCAGGGTGCCGCATGAAGTCAGGGCGCATAAAGTATCATGAAGTTAGGGTCACATAAACGAGGCAAAGTTCACTCTTCGGAACAAGTGCCAAAGTAACGGTCAATAAATAAAGTGTCAATGAAGTGACTGAAATGATGGATGTGACAAGAAATAAAGTGTGTCAGGAGAAAAGACAAAACAATCAAAAGAAGTGCCAGGACGGGGTTGAGTCAAGCATCGAATGAAAATGGGACGCATAGCTTACGGCATCATATATTACTTCCATGCGCCTAGGAGAGACAACACAATAGTTTTGACACTTATTCTTTTCAAGCTCGAGTTTCAGAGCGCATGCGTCCTTCAGCTATGCGCCAACAAAAAGGATGCATGTTGGATGCTCGGCGCATGGAGATTCATCTACTCCAAATCAAGTTTGGCAATGGCAGAAACTCCAAAACGAAAGTTAAGTTTTTTTCGTAAAAACTTTATCTGGGGTCCAAATCCTGCAAAACAAAGTTCTAAATCACTAAAAATCAAATGCTTTATAACATAGAATAATAAGTTTTCAAAAATCAAAACCAAAAAAAAACTCAAGAACACCCACACTCATAAAAATCTAGATCTACACAATTCCATCCACCAAATTCGAAAATACAAAGTTCTAAACATGCTTAAAATTACACAATAAACATAATAGACCAGTAATAACAAGGGTTTCTCCATTTCTCATGCAATGTGTACTTAGCTAAGGATGGAGAAAAAATCCTAAGAGAGAGAAAGAAAAAAAGAATGAAGAGGGAGAGAGAAAGAAATTGGGTTATATAGCTAGAGTTTGAGGTTTAGACCATTGGTTCAACTCATAACCAAACTAACCCAATCTATAAATCAGGAACTAAGATAAACCAAAGAATGGGTCTAGTCTCAAGCAACCAAATAAAATAAACATGCAATAAGAAATAATATGCTCCCAATACGTATATTGGAACGGGTAGTGACATGTGATGTATGAAACGGCTATCTCCTTTTGTGTCCATCTTGCAAGCCCGTGCGATACCCCTTTACTTTTGAGTCAAGAGTTTGTAACAAAGATGTTTATTATCAACAAAGAATTTTTTTTTTATTTTAATGTGTGTTCTTTAACTTGTACACTCTGCTGTTGTGTTTCTATATATATATCATTGTGCTAGGCCTTGTATGGACGCGTATTACGCTCACACGACATCACTCCATGTGGGACGAATAGCGATTTTGCGGAATCAGGACGTGACACCTACCCCACGTACCTTGAAAAGTGCCTGTATAATCCGATTATATGCATGAACATTCAACACAATCTGTCTCGAACCAATTAGAGTCGCCCAAATCAACCCTATAACCGTAGGCTCTGATACTACTTGTTGGGAACTCGACGTTACTCGAACCGGAGTTGGCCCATGAGTTGCAATATTGGACTTGGCCAATATGCATTAAAACGGAATTTTCATGTCCTGTGAGGAGCTAAGGCGACTTTCCCATCCAGTCTACCT
Organism: Iris macrosiphon; assembly: GCA_036927795.1. NCBI lineage: Eukaryota > Viridiplantae > Streptophyta > Magnoliopsida > Asparagales > Iridaceae > Iris > Iris macrosiphon. Next base: position 151,998,866 of record JAYESA010000019.1, on the reverse strand, counting down.
ACCGGCGCATCATGTTCGTGACCTTTTGAAGCGTGTTTGAAGTTCTATGAGCTCGTGCACATACCTTATGCAGCTCCATGGCAAGACTATATCTTTTCCTGAATGTGTCTATAGCTTTTGAAGTTTTAGTAAAAGAATGTAATGTATCAGATGACCATCTCATTTTACGTCCGCCTTTGTAAGCCCGTGCGTCAACCTTTTGTACTTGTTCAAGAGTTTGTAAATGATGTTCATTATCAATAAAGTAAACTTTTTTTGTTTTAATATTGTGTTCTATTATCTGCGTACTCTGAATATGTGCTCGTTATGGCAAATACCATGGCCTTTGGCGTTGTAGCAACTTAGGCACGCACGGCATCACGTCCGGGAGGACGACTATTGATTCCACAGAATCGGGACGTGACATATTGGTCTGAACCAATCTCAATTATATACACCTCATGATCCTACCTTCTATCCGATGTGGGACTAAATTACTAACTCAATTGTCACCATCTTTTAGCATTCATCCGGAAACGAGATACAATCCAACACTACATGTTATACGGTAATCATGGTCAGTACAGTATTGTAATACTCGAGGGTGTGTTGGAAATGTTTCCTTCAGGATGGAAAGTTCCAAATCCATGAAATTCATGAGAAACAAAGATGTGGTGCTTGTGTTTGAGATTGCCTTCAGATTGTATGTTTAGTAATTTGTGCTTCAGGATTTCTTTTATAGCTTCTCAGAATTGTGAATCCATGGTGAATTGGTTTCCGCAACTCTTTCATTCTCAATAGTAGTAAATTTAATTGGCTTTCAGTTTATATCATTATTAAACTTGTGAAGCTTATTAATATTGGAGACACATTCAACAAAGCGGTTAGGGTACTCAAACAATTAGTGAAATGAGTATATGGCTAAATTCCATTATCTTACTTGTAAATTTTCTATTACTGTAAGAATATAAATTTTCTTACAAATAATATAAATTTTCTATTATGGTCACACACATACAAACGTGTATATATATATATATATATATATATATATATATATATATATATATATATATATATTATTCAATTCGTACAAATAATATAAATTTTCTGTCTATTTCTTGTGTTGATAATATGTGAACAGTGAACCCAAACTTCCCCGTCCTTATCACAGCCCAATCCATCCAAGGACACGTCGCAATCCAGGTTTGGTTCCGATATGTAGTTCTGAGTTAAAAAAGAAGAAGTATTCCATCATATTGTAACACTTTGATAATGCAAAGGATATAAGCAAGTAGCATAGTCAAATTTATTTCTTTTAAATGTTATGGTCATGTTCATGCCTTGTTTGGATGCAATTCTATGGAAACTCCATAAATGTTTAAACTATTCTAGCGTATGTGTGCAAGATACCATATATTTTTAAAGGACTAATTAACGGTTTGAACCTAAATTTTATATTAGTTTAGAGTTTAAGTTCTGACATGTTAAATTGGAAAGGATAGACTATAATTTTTTATTTTTTTTTTCAAATTTTTTACTCTCAACATGAGTATAAATACAACAAACAATACATGTTGAAAATAAGGATATAACTAAAAAACAATGAAGTAAAAAAATAAAAATTTAAGATTAAAATTTTTTATTTTGACATATTATGTCTTAAACTCCAAACTAACAAAAAATGCAGGGTCTAAAGGCTAATTAGCCCATTTTTAAACTATTCTACTCTTGGAATGAAGTTGCGGAAAAGAATATATATATATATATATATATATATATATGTATATATATGTATGTACTGTCGGCAAATTTTGATTGGCAAAGTACAAGACAAGTTCAAAAATGCACGTCCAATTGAAAAAAGAAAATGGAAACCCTGCCATAGTCTTATAATGATAGGGGGTACTAAAAACACTGCCATAGTCTTATAATGAGTTTTCTGGTATTCTCGATGAGGTGGTATTCTTATTGAGGGTGTTCAGACGGAAGAAAACAAGATCCAATGGTGGAGGAGTCAAAATTTATATATAGTTTTCAGTCATAAGTGGATACAAACATATTGAAAAAATAGGTGGACCATGCCCCATAAATTGGGAGTCAGTACACTTATCAAAGTTCAAAATTGGGAGAAGACAATGGTAGATGTTTGCTCTAGTAATATTCTGGGACATGAAAAAATAAACACTATTGCTAAAAGAGGACATAAAACTATTAATTGCACCTTCTTTACCCCCATGACGAAGAAGATCAGAATTCGATTTCGACATATTGCCAATCAGGAGTATGTGCTCCCGCATCTGACTATGAGCATCTCCAATCCTATTGTCTTATTTTGTGTTGTGATTTCTATGTGGCATGAGCCACAAGGCAATAACTTTTCTATGTGGTAAGATTATATTAACACAAGACAATACGATAGAAAAATATTCTTCAATGCAAAAGTATTGAGAAGACAATAAAAACTACTTTTTCCAACTTTTAAGTCGACTTTTCAACTTTTTATCTTTTTTTATAAACATTTTTATTCATAATTGATTATGTCGAATAAAGTCATAGTGAAGTCTATTGTCTAGATCTAGACAACCAACTTCACATTGTCCTTGTCATGTCATTGCCATGTCAATTTCACAACCAACTTCACATTTGTATTGGAGAAGGATTTTTGAAATAAGAACTGGTGATTCCTATATGGCAACTATTTTTGTTGGGAACGAAAGTGCGAAAACTTTTCCCCAAACCAGAGATTGCCTACGAGAGAACCGAGCAAAATGAACAAACCAAAAATGCAAAACACAAATCGCAGACACAGAGATTTTTGACGTGAAAAATTCTTACGAAACAAATCAATGGACGATCAGAGTCCAACCATGAAAAGCCTCCACTAATGGAATAATAAATACACCGACTCCTTACAAACTTCTCACCGATCCAAATGGATCACCCCAACACTTTTGGAACAAAAAATAGATTATAACCACAAAGAAATAAGATAACGAAAAATACCCGAAATTGATCTCCTTCTTCAAAACGGCCTCCAATCCTTCTTTCTCCTCTCCAATGTTGCAATGAAACTCTTGCCTCATTTTCTCTCCTTGCTGTTATATTTTTTTTTAGAGAGAGAGAGTTATATTTTAGGGCCAGGAGACACCTATATATTGCCTCAAACCCGCAATTAGCATTCCTATTATCGATAGGAATATCCAATTATATGTAGAAATACTTAATCCTACTCCGGGGTATTTTCACATAGGTTGGGAACCCCACCCACTCCAACAAATCTTCCCCTTCACAACTATGTGGAGGGGGCCGTCATCCCGACGATCCGCCTGCAGAACTCAAACTTTTCCCTTGGTAGAACCTTTGTGAAAATATCTGCTCCGTTGTCATCTGTATGAACCTTCTCAAGCGCTGCGTCCTTCTTGTGAACCACATCCCGTATCCAATGATACCGGCTATCAATGTGCTTGGACCGGCTATAAAATATTTTATTCTTTACAAGGTGAATATCACTCTGACTATCACAAAGCAAATGATACTGCTCCAACTTTAGTCCATTTACTTGCAGCAGCTTCTTCATCCACAGTAACTCCTTACGAGCCTCCGTTGCCGCAATGTATTATGCCTCTGTCGTCTACAAGACAACACACACGACTGCCATAATACTGCTCCACCAGCAAATATTATCACATAGCCCGAAATCGATCATCTCGTCTATACATCTCCAGCTATATCAGCGTCGGGATATCCAACCAACTTTGGCTCGTCACCACCAAATGAAAGTCTCCAATCGGTAGTACCCTGAAGATATCGTAGAATCTACTTGACCCCACTCCAATGTATCCTTCCAGGATTGGAAGTGTACCTGCTAACTGTACGACTGCGTGAGAAATATCTGGCCTCGTACATACCATAGCATACCTAAGACTCCCCACGATTGAGGCGTATGGAACTCGCTCCATATCTTCCTTCTCGTCCTCGGTAGATAGACACTGCTCCTTTGTGAACTTAAAATGAGCCGCAAGGGGGCTACATAATTTGTTCGACCCGTCCATCCCGAAAAACTGAAGTACCCGATGAATATACTTCTTTTGGGACAAGTGTAGCAGCTTGGACTCTCTCTCTCTCTTGACAGATCTTCATCCCAAGAATAGTCGTCGGCATGGCCAAATCCTTCATAGAGAAGGCTGCGCCCAGTTGGCGCTTCAACTCTGCTATCCTGGTGGCATTCTGACCCACCAACAATATGTCATCAACATAAAGCAACAAAATGATAAAATTATCCCCGGCGAAGTACCTAACAAAAATATAATGATCCGACGTCGTCCGTGCATAGCCATGCTCCCCCATAAACGACTCGAACTTCCTGTACCACTGCCTTGGAGCCTGTTTCAGACCATACAAGCTCTTCCTCATCCGGCAGATCAAATTTGACTTGTCCATCTCATAGAATCCCTCTGGCTGCTCTATTTACAACTCTTCCTCAAGATCACCATGGAGGAATGACGTCTTCACGTCCATTTGCTCGACCTCCAAGTCAAAATTGGCTGCCAATGCTAGTACCACCCTTATAGATGATTACTTGACGACTAGCAAAAAGATCTCATCATAATCTACGCCTTTCCGTTGACCATAACCTTTAACTACCATCCTCTCATTGTATCGAGGGTGAGTAGCATCATCTGTCTGTTTTACTCTGAACATCCATCGATTCTTCAAAGCCTTCATGACCTTTGGCAAACGCACCAGATCATAAGTAGAGTTGGCCTCTAAGGAACTCATCTCCTCTTGCATAGCCTCCATCCACTCATGCCTGTGTTCGTCTTCCAAAGCCTCTACGCAACTTTTGGGTTCTCTCTCGTCAGTCAGTAGCATATACTCACCCGGTGAGTATCTCGTAGATAGTCGAGGCTCTCTATCGTTCCTTTTCATCGAAACCACTAGTGCTGGCTGTATATCTATTGTCTTCTCCCCCCCAGGAATTGCCTCCTCGGTATGCTCATCCTCCTGATGGTCACCATGACCACCATCAGCAGGCTTATGATCAAGATTGGGAGCAACTCTATGTACTGGCTCCCCCGTAACTGGATCATCTGCGATGTCTTCTGGAAACTGCTCGATAAAAACTACTCTAAGTCAGGCAATTCCTCAGTCTTAGAAGGCATCTCGAAATCTTGAGTGTTGGTTATGGTCTGATCCTCAACGAATACCACGTCCCTGCTTCTATAGAACTTTCTTCCCACTGGATCGTAGAGTCTATAGCCAAACTTATCCCGACCGTAGTCGACAAAGACGTACCTCATCGTCTTTGGCTCTAGTTTGGATCTCTCGTCCTTTAGTATATGCACGAAGGCCTTACAACCAAACACTCGCAGGTGATTGTATGATGGCTCTTTGCCATACTATACTTTCTCAGGCACATCACCCTACAAAGGAGCACTAGGAGATAAATTAATAACATAAGCAATTGTGTAAAGTGCCCCACCCGAATAGCTGCATGGCAAGTTTGCTTCTGACAACAAACACCACATCCTCTCCATTAGCGTCATGTTCATCCTCTCTGCTACACCGTTGATCTGCGTTGTCATTGATGGAGTCTTCTGGTCTCGTATCCCTTGCTCTCTGCAATAAGCATCAAATCGACCGATATACTCGTTGCCATTGTCTGACCGAACACAAAGTAGCTTCTTGTCCGTCTCCCTTTCAACAGAAGCCAAAAACGACTTGAAAGTGGGCAGCACCTGATCCTTGGTCTTTAAGGTATTGACCCAAACCTTCCTGGAATAGTCATCAATAAATGGTATAAAATAAGAAGCACCACCAATAAATTTTACCTTCATAGGACCACAGACATCCGAGTGAATAAACTCGAAAAATGCCGACTTCCTTGAACTTGGGTGACTTTGAAAAGACACCATATTTTGCTTCCCCGTCAAATAATGCGTATACTTCTCCAACTTTGTAGACTTTATCCCTATAATTATCTTCCTGTTCACCAAGTAGCTCATCCCCTTCGCGTTGATATGGCTGAGCCGCCTATGCCATAACTCAGTAGACACATCAGTAGCGGCGTTAACCTCATGTGCCCCCTGTGCGCTCCCTTCCATATAGTAAAGTCCAGACCTTTTGCTTCCTCTGGCAATCACCATCGAACCTCTGGAAAGCTTCTACTGATTATTTTCGAAGAGACAGAAGAAACCCTCGTCATCCAACCTTTCAACCAATACCAAGTTGAAACGGATATCAGGGACATGACAGACATTTTTGAGAACAAAAACTATATGTGGTGCCCCGTTCCCCCTGCTCGGGGAGAGCGGCTAAGAAATACAAGTAGGTATCGTTCGATCGGGATAGATTGAATCAAGAACCCATCATCATTTTGGATTTGCTTCTTTGAAATTGATTCGTATATTCAGTAGACCGTTCCCCGATGATCGACTTAGCGACAGAGTCAAGAGGGAAACAAGCGCCATAGCAACGAGAAAGAAAACAACACAGTATCCTCTCGTTATTGCCGGCGTTGTTCATACCTCCAATCACAAGCGCCATAGCAACGAGAAAGAAAACAATGCTGCAAAGTGTCCAAATAACAGCAGTCAGCAAAAGGGAAACCAAGAGAAGGGGCTATGTTTCTTCTGCAAGAGGCTGGGGCACACTATCAACGAATGTTACCTCAAGAAAGGGTTATGCTTCAACTGTGCTGGTCAATGTCACCTAGCTAATGACTTCCCGCAACCCTCTAAACGTCGTCCTCAACATCCAAATCCTACCCCAGCACCCAAAGTCAATTGAGCTGTGTCTCAATAAGAGCGTTGCCAAGCTCAAGGTTGGTGTACACTATGACACGAGAAGAAGCCTTGGCCTCAGATACTGTTGTGTCAAGTATTTTTCTTTTTAATAACATACCTGCACGTGTGCTATTTGATTCTGGTGCAACAAATAGCTTTATATCGACAAATTTTGCCCTGGAAACTAATATAAAAATAATACCGTTGTATCTAGACCTTAGTGTTAGAACCCCGTCGAGCACGAAACTACCTGTTTGTTCAGTATGCCAAGACGGTTACGTCTGTATCGGAGGGAGTAAGCTCTCGCTCGATATTTTAGTCCTAGATGTTCGGGATTATGACATCATTTTGGTGATAGATTGGCTCGACACCTGCTCGGCAACTATCGAATGTGTAAAAAAATGATTCGTCTTTCTCCTACTTGGAGAAGCCGAATTATGTTACCCTAGTAGTACAACAACTGATGCGTCCAAGGATTGCATGGTGAATTCTGCGATATCAGCTCGGTGGATGCTACATACTGGCTGCGAGGGATACTTAGTGTCGGTTCAGGACACACCGCTGGATTACGCCAACGTTGAGTCTTCTTTCGTTGAGGCAGAGTTCCCTTATGTATTTCTGAGCGAACTACCCGGCATGCCACCTGACTGAGAGATTGAGTTCACCATTGACACATTCCTAAATACTCAGTCAATTTTCAAGGCTCCGTACAGAATGGCTCCCACAGAACTAAAGAAGTTAAAGTGCCAACTTCAAGAACTGCTGGATCGTGGGTTCATCCGTCCGAGCGTATCTCCTTGGGGCGCGCCTGTGCTCTTCATAAAGAAAAAGGATGGAATGTTGCGACTTTGCATCAATTATCGGGAGCTAAACAAGGTAACCATCAGAAATAAGTATCCTCTACCCAGGATAGATGACCTCTTCGATCAGCTTCAAGAGGCAACGGTGTTCTCGAAAATTGATCTTCGCTCGGGCTACCACCAGTTGAAGATTAAGCCTGAGGACATAACCAAGTCTGTATTCCGGACCCGATATGGACATTACAAATTTTTTGTTATGCCGTTTGGACTAATAAATGCCCTTGTCGCTTTTATGGATTTGATGAATCGGGTGTTCCGACCCTTTCTCGATAAATTTATGGTTATTTTTATCGATGACATCTTAGTGTACTCGAAGAATAGGGATGAACACGCAGGACACCTGCGGATGGTGCTTCAAACCTTTCGAGATAATAAGTTGTACATGAAGCTTAGCAAGTGTGAGTTCTGGTTGGACAACATATCCATTATAGGGAATATTATTTTTGCACAGGGCATCTCAGTTGACCCAAATAAAATAGAAGCCATTGTGAACTGGAGGAGGCCTGACTCAGCTAGCGATATTCGAAGTTTTCTTGGTCTGGAAGGCTACAATAGAAGATTTATTAAAAAATTTGTTAGGATTGCCTCGCCTCTGACTCAGCTCACTCGGAAGGGAGTAACGTTCGCTTGGACGGACGACTGTAAAGCTTCGTTTATGGAGTAAAAGCAACTCCTCGTCTCAGCACCAATTCTTACCCTTTTAGACGGACCCGATAACTTTAAGATATATAGTGACGCCTCAGGAAAAGGATTAGGATGTTTCCTTATGTAAGGGATAAATTAATAGCCTTTGCGTCGGGGCAGTTGAATCCCCACGAGAAGAATTATCCAACCCACGATCTGGAGCTCGCAGCAGTAGTATTCGTGCTGAAGTTGTGGCGCCACTACCTTTATGGCGGATCGTGCAAGATCTATATGGATCATAAGAGCCTAAAATATCTATACACATAGAAGGATTTGAATCATCGTCAGCGGCATTGGCTTGAACTCCTTAGCGATTTTGAATTGATGATCAAATACATCCCTGGCAAGGGCAACATTGTAACTGGCGCACTGAGTCGATTATTCATTGGGAGCCTGGCTGTTGATGACAAGATGCAATAGGATATAGAAGCTTTGGGCATTATACTTATAATTAGAAAAAAAAAGGGGGCGCAAGTGTCTCAGCTGCGCCTCGAACCCGACTTGTTAGAAAAAGTCAAGTCCGCTCAGAAGGGTGACCTATTCCTGCAAAAGATGTAAGGTCTTATCTCAGTAGGAAAGGTAACCAACTTTTAGGTAGGCAAAGATGGGATGATCCGAGTGAAGGAAGGATTGTGTGTTCTAAATGATGCAGCCCTCAGAAAAGAGATACTCATGGAAGCCCACTATGCAAGTTATACTTCACATCCGGGTAACACAAAGATGTATCGAGATCTCCGTACAACGTTTTGGTGGTATATCATGAAAAGAGATGTGGCACTGTTCGTGTCGTAATGCATGGCTTGTTAGAGGGTAAAGGCCGAGCACTAGAAGCCGGGTAGAGAGATGTACAATCTCGCTATATCGGAGTAGAAATAGGAACACATAATAAAGGATTTTATTGTTGGTTTGCCGAAGATGCAATGGGGGAATGATGTCATCTGGGTCATTGTCGATAGACCCATAAAGTTAGCTCACTTTCTGCCTATCAAAAGTACTAGGCGTGTCGACCGCCTGGCTCAGATCTACATCAATGAAATCGTTCGGCTCCACGGCGTGCCCGTATCCATTGTCTCCGATAGAGAAGGTCAATTCTTACGTATTTCTGGGAAAGCCTGCAGTCAGCAATGGGGACGAAATTAAAGATTAGCTCTGCCTACCATCCACAGACGGACGATCAAATAGAACGTGTCGACCAAATCCTCTAAGACATGCTACGACTCTGCGCCTTAGACTTGAAGACGAGTTGGGACATGCATCTATCGTTAGCCGAATTTGTATACAACAATAGCTATCAATCCAGCATTCAGATGGTGCCGTATGAGGCATTGTATGGGCAGAAGTGTAGATCCCTGATCTGTTGGGACAAAGTTGAAAAACGGTAAATTCTTGGTCTGGAGTTTGTGGAGTAAACCGTACAAAAGATTCGTTTCATCCGGGAAAGGCTAAAGGTAGCTCAGAGTCGTCAGAAGAGCTACTCAAACACGCATCGACGACCTCTTGAGCTCTTAGAAGGTGATCGAGTATTTCTCAAAGTCTCGTCCATGCGAGGAGTTACCAAATTTGGAGCAAAAGGGAAGCTAAGTCCAAGATTTTTTGGTCCATTCGAGATACTAAAGCAAGTCACCTCGGTCGTATATCAAATAACCCTGCCACCATCACTATCTGAAGTACACGATGTCTTCCATGTTTCACAGCTTAGGAAGTACGTGTATGACTCGATTCATGTGGTGGATCTTGATCAACTAGACCTAAAGGTAGACTTGACTTATGTTGAACAACCTGTTCAAATCTAGGATCGTAAGAAGAAGCTGCTTCGAAGTTGTTCGGTTCCTCTCGTGCGCGTGCTTTAGCAAAATTATTCGGTTGAAGCATCTACTTGGGAGCTTGAATCTGAGATGAGGGAAAGGTTCCCTTTATTGTTTTCTTAGTGGTAGGTTCTATTCCTATATTTTGCGGACAAAACTTTTAATTAGTTGGTTAGGATGTGGTGTCCCGTTCCCCCTGCTTCTGGAGTGCGACTAAGAAATACAAGTCGGTATCGTTCGATCGGGATAGATTGAATCAAGAACACATCCTCGTTATGAATTTGCTTCTTTAGAATCAATTTCCATATTCAGTGGACCGTGCCCCGAGGATCGACTTAGCGGCATAGTCAAGAGGGACAGCTCTGCTGCAAGTTTTTTTGCCTAGTTTTCGTTGTTGCTGTAAACCCCCTCGACCAGAAATTAGGGTTAATTAATTTGATTAGCCTAATTAGGGTTAACTAGGTATAATTAAGATTATTATATAGTGTTATAATACTTGTACAATGATTTATTATTTTAGGATACTATCCTAGCTGTTGCCCTAAAACGAATTCCACATACTTAGCCTAGACATGCTAACCTATCATATTGAACCTAGAACAAATCCCGGATATTGATTTTCGTGCCAAATTTTAGTCGCACAAAAGTCGTTACAAACGTCCGTACGCAAATTAATTAAATTGCGTAATTACGTTCGTTGTCCGTTCCAATCAAAATTGAGACCCAATCTCAACCAGTTTTGACCAACCCAGATCCTGACTATATTGTACACTGAGCCTACCACGCTAATGACCCTTGTCTAACCCAATTTAGACCCCCGGTTCTCGTTAAATCAAATTAAAGACACCCGGCGCATTAATTATGAATTAATTAACGGGGTGACCTAACCTCAATTAAATTAGACTCTACTCCAACCCAAACCCACACCCACACCCACAAGCCTCATACAAAACACCATACACCATTCTAGCCCAATGAAGAACACCAAACATGGGGTTTGTTTACATCAAATCTCCAAATTCAGAAATTGTGCAAATATCAAATTGTTCAGGGGCCTATTTGCAAAATTACAATGAGGTGTCCCCCTCTCATTAGCCAAGCATCATGGAGAAAAGAATGTCATGCCCTAACCGTATCCATTTATTTTTTCCCCCATTCCTAGTGTACTTGCACCCATTTATGAAGGGCACATCATGGCCCTTCATTCAAAATGCTACATTCCTAGCCCTCCACTCATCTTCATGGACATCCCCAACTCCCCAAATAAATATGTCCAGCCGGCCCTAATCCCTAGGCAGCCCCCCCCCACTCTTTCACCTATATAAACAACCTAGTACATCATTAATGAGGGCACACAACCCAAGAAACCAAAGAGAAAAACCTATTTCTTCCTAACAACCAGCCTAGCCCGACCCCAACCCATCACCACCCGCCGCCCTACTCCGACCACCCCCATAGCCACCGGACCACCTTCGCCGCACCTTCCCCCACCTGCCACCACCGCCACCCGAAACCTAGCCGCCGGCAGCAACACCCCAGCAGTCCAACACCAACCCGAGCCTCCCCCTCCCGCACACACAGCCGACCACCCGACCTCCCTGTTCTCAGCCGCCTTAGCTCCGCCGGTGGCCCAAATCGGCCGAGCTCCTCCCCAGACGACCACCGTCCTCCCCGTCAACTCCCAGCCCCGGCCAACGCCGTAGCAGACCACCATCGATCCCGCAGCGTCGACGGTTCCAAACCGCTGCTGTAGCAGCCGACGCCCCCGAGCTTCGCCGGAGCTCCGTTCGGCCACCCCCGTCGTCGACGACCGGCCACCGGGATCCCCTCGACCTGATAAACGCATAGGTACATTATTTTATGTATAATTATCATTATTTTTATAAGTATTTCTATGTGCAAATATTCTATACATGGGTATTAGTTTAGTTTAGGTATTTTATGTGTATTTCCGTATATTAAATATTATATTCAATATTAATTAATTATGTATTTATACCTCCTGTATAAATACCGTATTATATAAATACTTATTGTATTTAGTATTATATATAATAGTAATATATATATATATGTATTTGGTATACATATATATATACCTATTAATGCATGTATGTACGTATATGTTTCAGTATACTAATTAATATTTATATATATTTCTGTATAAATATGTATTTTCTGTAATTATACCTTATATACTGTTTTGTATTTTAATCATAAATACTGTGAATTTTTATGTATTAATAAATATAATGTGTATAAATGTATACATATATTATATTTAAATACCTTGAAAACCTTATATATGTATTAATAAATATAATGTGTATAAATGTATACATATATTATATTTAAAAACCTTGAGAACCTTATATATATATAAATAAATATAATGTAATCTAGTATAGACAGTATATGGCATTAAATACTTATATTATTTAAATACCTATTGTGTATATATATACCTATATATATATATTTTGTGTGTATACAAAAATATATATAAGTGGATAATGTTAGTGTATGTATATATATATATATATGTATGTATGTATGTACGTATGTATGTATAGTTTTATTATATGAAGAATATTAAATATATATATATATATATATATATATATATATATATATATATATTGTTCTTAAATATATTTTCTATGACTAAGTGTATTATATGTAATATAATATTATTTATTAAATACTTGTACGTATTAAACATCTAGTTTGTATTGAAAATGTATATATAAACATAATTACCAGTGTATTACTAAATAATACATAAGTACTATTTTTGTACTACTAAACATATATATTATTCTAATATAATTAAATATGATTTAATATATATATATATATATATATATATATATATATATATATATACAGTCCAGACCCTGTGTCAGTTGTAGATACAAGCAGTGTGTTTTAGTCGTACTATTGTAGCGACCAATGTTGTCATTATTATACCATATATAGGACTACTGGACAGTACCGCCGAGGCATCAGGAGCAGGACTTTGGATTTCACAGCTATCCGGGACAGGCGAGTATACCTTGCTGATTTACTGCTTAAAATTAAAATGATAAATGTTGCAAATATGCATAGAACTGTGCGCGTCCGAGATTGACTCGGGTGCAGTCGACAATGTGTCGATGAATAGTATACATGTCCTAGTTGCTAGCTGACTCACCTTCTACTGTGAGGATATTTTGATATCTTCCTTGACCATAGCACTATACACGTATCACGATGGTACATTCATATTGGGATGCGGGTCCGCGTACCCGATTCGCTATCGGTACGTACGACATGCATAACGGACTAGCCAGTATTCTAGAGTAGCATAGTTAGATGAGACTTGGCATATAGATACGAGACACTCACGTCTTGTATTCGACTTGCGTATCTACATTGGGTGGGAAGGACAACTGATAAACGTATGGGATACACCCATCGGACTCCGTGGTATCCAGAGGAACCACAGACCCGGTGACTCCCTATATTCAGACACCGCGCTCTTCGGAGTGTTACGGACGTATATACATTGCAGATACCACGCTCCTTAGAGTGTGAACATTATATATATACAGATACCTCATTCTTCGGAATGATGGACGTTGCAGATACCACACTCTAGAGGACGTTGGACGTTATGCCTATACCTACCTATACGTTCTGAGGTTGTCCTGACATTGCATTCACTTAGATGGTTAGCACACCCCTCTTTATTTTATTCAGTAATATATCTGGCATACATGTTGTATCTTGTTACGTCCCTCTGAGGACCTGGTTATCTTCCTGTCACGACCCGCACCCGATTTAGGGGCACGAGTGCGTGGGTACGTCCATCCTACGCCGCAGCATCGGCGGTAGAACGCTGTCTAGGTCATGTAACTATCTAATCAAACTCACGTGAATACCCAACTCCATAAGGAGACGTGGATATCATAAAATAATGTTAGAAATACTCAATCACATAAACTAAAGCACGATGAGATATCAAGGCAAGCAAGAAATACAAGACAAGTCTAACGACAAAATAGTCATACCTGTAATCAGTAACATCCAATCCCGAAGTGTCAGAAACAAGTCCACTAAGGTCACAGTCTGAAAAATATTTTCTAGTCAGGAAGGAGCAAAGTACATCTCTAAATAGCAGTTCTATATTAATGATATAGACTATGTTGCAGTTCTAGATGGAAATATGCGAGATGCATGTATAGGAACGAGAAATGTACAAAAAGGAAATACTGGAAATACTGTAAGTAAATGCAGGAAAAGAAACAATATGTCCACGAGCAAGAATCCTATGACTAAGTGTGTGAGTACTAGCTTTAACATGTGATCGGCTTGGGAACTTGATCAGGCTGGTTACATGTGATTAGCTATGATTCATGTAAGGTCAGGCTAACCGTTGGTTAGCTATGATGCATGTAGAGGTCAGGCTAATCACACGTAACAGCTATGAAGCATGTAAATGGTCAGGCCGCACCCGACGTGGGATGTGGGGTGAGCTATGATTCATGTAAAGTTGGGTATGATCACATATCTACACTAAAATACTCCCCACCCCCGACTGGTATAGTAGATCCAATCATGGTACGCTATGGCACGGGATTCCCTAGGGAGGTAGTAAATCTCCCCGGAAATCAGTGTCTGTACATGTACAAGATAACAAGGAAACAATTCTTGTACAAGCTACACCATGAAAAAGCAATAACATCTCATGACGAGATCCGTGTATACCAATCCGTGTAACCAATGTGTCAAGAGCATGGATATCTACACTAGATACAGTGAACATAGGAGATATCATAAATTAGAAACTAATCAGAGAATGTACTTGCCTTGGGTCCTTAGCTGGTAAAACCAATGTCCTGTCCCAGAGTATCGTCTGGAGGATCCAACAGTCCTTTTTCCACAACTGAACCTTGGTGAATGATATTGATCACATCAATATTTCTCACTGTACTCAAGCGGTGAGCAACTACGAGAGTTGTTTGGTTTACCATGACTCTGTCGAGTGCCACTTGCACAACTAGTTCAGATTCAACATCAAGCGTACTCGTGGGTTCATCGAGTAACATTACTCGTGGGTTCTTCAAAATAGCTCTAGCTATGGCAACTCTTTGCTTCTGTCCCCCTGATAGCTGAGTCCCACGCTCCCCAACCATAGTATCAAGCCCCCCCCCCCCCCCCCCCGGGGGGCAACTTGTCAATAAATTTGGAAGCATTGGCCAACTCTGCTGCAGCTTTGATTTCTTCAAGAGTAGCATCGTCCTTTCCATATGTTATGTTATCTTTAATGCTTGAAGCAAACAAAAGGGGTTCTTGGCTAACTAGCCCAATTCTTCCTCTAATCCATCTCAGCTGAAATTCCTTGACATTTGTTCCGTCGATAAGAATTTCACCAGATTGTGGGTCATAAAACCTCTCTATCAGACTGATCACTGTTGATTTCCCACTCCCACTCTTCCCGACCAACGCAACGGTGGTTCCACTCGATAACGACAGAGATAATCCTGCGAATATTTGCTCATTCGGTCTGGTCGGATAGCTAAAATAGACATCTCTTAATTCGATATCTCCTCGGATATCGTGTAATATTTTTCTGGTGGAGTCGTATGCGTCTATCTCAGGCTTCCTATTGATCTTGTCAAATAGATTGGAGGCTGCCACTTGCCCGGCTGCAAAGGCAATTGTACAAGGAGCTAATTTACCTGCAAACGAGGAGCTGATGATAACTATGAAGATCACACCAATGACATCTCCGCCACTATAGCCATCCTTCAGTATTAGCGACGATCCGAACCATATGCATAAAGCATAGCTACTGTATAAAAGGAAATATGTGCATCCCAGGCTAATTCCTGCAGCCGAGCTCTCTACGATACTTGATTTGTAAAGCTTCTTCAGAGAGACCATGTAATTACCCACAGCTTGCATCTCTCCAGTGAAAGATGCAACTGTTCTAATGGAGCCAACTATTTGTTCTACTATAGTTGTAGCTTCTGAGTAACTTGACTGCCCATTGGCTGCCATCTTTGCTAGTAACCTATGCAGCGTGGCAGCAGAGAGTACCAAGGGTGGTATAATTGATAGCATAACAAGGGTTAGCTTCCATCCTCGTATAAATACTATCACCAAACCTACTAAAAAGGTCATAATCTCCTGAATGAAAGTTCCGGCCGCTGCTCCGGTGGGATCTGCTTGAGCTCCAGGGCCAGCGGCCAGCCTCACGATCGATTTCGTCCAGCCGGTGAAGCCCCGACGACTGTCGTGATTCCGACACAGTCGTTCGACAAACGTCGGTCAGGATCGGTAAGTCCCTTGCTTCAAACTTGATCAGCAAGTGTTTGTAAGAATGTCACAACGAACTTCCTCTTCTCCGCTGGCGGTTCGTTGCAGGGATGAGGTGTCAACATCTTCAACGAGGTCGGCCACACTTCGGTCAATACTATACAGAGCCGTGGTCGACCCGACACTGACGACGGAAGGGAGTTGATGGTGGTGGCGGTTCTAATGGTGATGGTGGTGGTGCTGGGGGTAGCCGGCCGGCGCAGCAGCCGAGCAGCAGCGGCGGCCGAGCAGTAGCAGCCGGCGGCAGCAGCAGCCGAGCAGCAGCAGCTGAGCAGTAGCAGCCGGAGGCAGCAGCAGTTGAGCAGCAGCGGCTAAGCAATAGCGGGGCTGACGGCAGGCCGGGGTCGCCGTCGTTGGCCGCCGGAGGTGGGGGATTAGCCGGAATGGGGTTAGGAAGGAGAAGATGGTGTAGGGAAGAAGAAGAATGGAGGGAGGAGTTTCTTTGTATGGAGAGGGTGATGTGGCTCCCTAAAAATTTAGGGCCGGCCAAATTGCATGTAGAGTTGCTTTGGGAAGAGTGTTGAGGGATTTTTAAGGGTGTTGTGTGGTGGGGATGACTCCATCTTAAATGGAGGGCCATGATTTAACATGGAGAAAATGCAAACAAAAGAAAGGAGGAGAGAGGGTGTTGTGAATGAGGGGTGAGGATTTACCCATGTAATGAATGGGCAAGATTAAACATGAATGAATTTTTCATGTGGGAATGGGGTGTTGACACCAAATGCCAATTTGCAAATTAGCCCCCTTAAATTTGGGTATTTGCACAGATGCATGAAATGACAAAAATTTGGCGGGCGATTCGGTGTCTGGCATTTTGTAGGGTGAGGGGGCGTTGTGTGTGTCGCACGGGCTTAAATAGCAGGGCACTGAAATTAAATTAGGATTTTCAGAATTGGTTAAAATGGTATCCCCAATTTAATTAGGAATAAATACAAGCTGTGTTCAAAAATTAATTAGGAGTACATGTGGCCAAAATCAGGTCGGGTCATCAATAGCATTAATGGAGAAGACTCAGAACAGAATATTATCCTAATTTGGGTCGTACGAAAAATAGTTCAAGATTGCCTCCAATTTCGATTAGAACGCACAACGATACAAAATAGGAATTTATTTAGGAATTAAATAAACGTCCGCGATAATTTTTGTGCGGCTAAAAAATAAGGTACAGAGAGCATAATTTTGGTTTGCAAAAATAGCAGAATGGAAGGCATGTCTAGGGCAAGGTTGTGAAATTTGTTGGAAGGCAAAAGTCAGGGTAGCGCTCCAAATATCGAAGCAACGGTAGCGCGCAACAATTAAATAAATTACGGTAATTAAATACAACCTCCAATAAATAAATTCTAAAATAAAATAATTAAATACATAATCTCCATTATTCGATCAGGTGTTCGTCTAGTGGCCTCTAGGTCAAGTCTACCAGCTCAGACGTTAAGAACACAGTATATAATATAATATATTTAAATATACACCTCATGCAAATATTTAATTTAAATACAATATTGAGAAATCTTTTAATATAAATACCACAATACTAATAATTATAAAAAAGTCAAAAATATCCCTGTTTTCAGAATGTGGTAGTGACAAGTCTACCCTTCTTAAAAGAATTTCGTCCTCGAAATTTAAAGTCCTCATAGTAGTGTTTATACATTATTTTATTTTTCCATCAATAGTTAAATTCATCAGCCACAAATCAGGTAGTAATCCACCTTGCCATTTCATAATCTCGAAAATTCTGAATTTATTGTATTCTTGCAATATCCTCGAAAAAAAATCAGTTTCCATTTCCTCACAATTTCCTCCGAATTCAAATTTAAGAAATTAAATACTCGGATTTTGACATCCAAACCTCTAGTTCACTTAATACATATCAATACTCCCATCTAAAACACAATCCCTAAATCCAACCCTTCAATTTAATTAAATAACTATATTCATAAAATTTGAAATGTCATCCAAAAAGTTTGAATTTAACACCAATCCATTAATGATTTTTACTCCTCAATTTAAATCCAATCGATGCATATTCAAAATCTAAATCCTCATCCCGAGAATCGAATTTGACACTATCCATTAACGATTTTATTTCCTGATTTCCCTTTTTTTTCCTCAGAATACTAAATGAGGCGATACTTACGGGATCTTCAAATGCAACCTTCATAATATAAAAATAAAATTTAAAAAATTCCCATCTTGCAATCAAATAGGTAAACGATAATTTCCCTAATTTTCTCAAATTTTAATAACCAATTCTATCATATCATAACCTTACTAAAATTAATAATTCCTCGATTTTGCCATGTAAATTTCTTAACTCTCCCTTTTAAGTTAATATTTTATCCTCGAGTTTCAATCATACCTCGATCTTCGTAAAATCAATGATCCATCAATTCTGTTATATTAACCCCTTAATTCTTTATTTAAATTAATGCTTACCCACAAATTTTTAATCATCTTGTCCCTTTCGTCAAGTCATAACCTCTTCATAGATCTTTGTTATGGTCAAAACCCCAATGATCATGGTTTAAGAAAATTTTACCTACAGCCATGCAATCTAAGAAAATATATAAGTCATGTGTCCTTTGTCATGGTACTGCAGTCTCTGTCAGGGTGCACTACTGGCTATATTCTAACAAGAAAATCACGAATACAAACCACGGTACTAGGGAATCAATCAATCAGAAGACGAAACAACATGAGAAAAAGAAGAAACCTGCTAACATATCTCTTGCGGTACCTTCTATTTCTAACATACTCTTAACTCTGGCACATATACTAACTAATTCCTATTCCTGTACACTGATATCCCTATCAACTAACCTTTAGTCCACAACATCCATGATTACATCCTCATTGCATATACCTACTTATTAATACTTAAATCTGATATAACCATGGTTCAATAATGCATCCAAGTTTGATACCTCTATCTCTTTAGTACCACATTCTCTGTCAGTTCTCGTTCCTACTATAATTGTCCATACTATTGTTCCCATCACTCCAGTGCACACCAAGTGTAACACCACACTAAGTACTGCTCTTCCCAATACAACTCTAGATGGACATCCAAGTCAGTCTGCGGTGCCATCTCAATCATGCTCAAGTCATCAGATCCTTACACATGTATATCATCTACTCATATATTAATATTCATATTTCTCATCTACCATAAAAATTAATCCTCAAAATAATCATCAAGGTTTAACTTCTCGATCAACTTAAAAATAAATTGCATATACCTCCTCAAAGTCAGATACTCAACATCGAATTTTTTTTTTTCACTTCTAAAATCTTTGTAGCCTTGACCATGTTTATTGAATCAATATTGGAAATCCTCAAAGATTTTAATGATAAAATCTCAACTCCTCAATAATTCTCAAAGTTATAATTTATCTCCACTCTTTAATTTATAAATCCACAAATTTACATATAAGTGCTCACAGTCTCTAATACTTGAGGTGCTCTCAATACCTCTATTGTCTACAACTGTGTACTAAATTTGTACTGCCCGAATCACTTGCACTATTACCTCCAATGATCAAAGTTATCATCATACGTATTTTCTCCAATGATTTTCTATCTATATTACTTGATACACCAATCTAATTATCATCACACGAAGTACTTACTGTTGTTAGCACCTTGCTCAACAAATCCTTGATATAGAATCACTAGCACTATTGGTATGGTAACACTAGCTCCATCCTTAGATTATCTCATCAAACTTATTAGAACTCACGATTATTCATACCCTTTTATAATACACCTGTTTCACTTTACTCTCATGGGCAAGTATATGGCTCCTCATCTCGATTGATGTATATGTATTTTCCTTTTAATCTTTTACAGACTGTTACACTAATATGTGATACACTTTATACCTTTCATGATCAATCTTGATATTCTTCTACCCATGGCACACTCATTAATACCATTTATGCATATACATTTCTTTACTCTTAACACACCAGGTATCAATCATCAAATTGAACATCATGCTCTATTAATCTTTAACATAATTCCTTGATACTTAATTATTTACATAGATTATCCAATTATATAATTTAATGACTATCCAGGACTGGCATGCTGATTCTGATACTTACTCTTGGAACCATTACTGATACTCTTTTCTCCTTCTATCTATATTGACAATACTAACTATAATAACGCCTATCATAGAACTATTGCTACAAGGTACTATGCTATAGGTATCTCTACATTAATGTCTACTGCTCACATGTCCAACTAAGAAATACTTACAAACTAACAAGTCACACTCAGTCAAACTAATACAAGACACAACCAAAATTGCAAGTCACTACTTATCATACTAACAAGGAATCCTCAAAGAAGCTCAAAAAGGAACGGGATTTAGGACTGAAGGTATCTTTACTTCTAGTAAAGAAAAGAAGCGGTGGAACAAAGTCATGTAATAACGGAAATAGATAAGTCTTGAGATGATACTTTAAGAACCATTTTAAGATACGACCTGATAATCATACACGTCTGTCAGAAATTATGACACTCAGAATCCTCGCCACGCCAGTAAGCATAGATACGATAAACGACAGGTTCCGTAACTAAGGTATGCAACTCTATAGTCATGTCATCTAGAATCTTCGCCACGCCAACCGGTATGGTTGTGAGAGACTCTTAAGTTTCATAACTACAGTATGTACATCCAAGTCAGGTTCCTACGTTCTCGTCACGACAGCTAATATGGCTGCGATAAACTCTAGGTTCCATAACAAAAGTAGACGTTACCTTTCTCACTGTCCTCATCAATATATGTCATCGGATGAAACCGTAAATTTTATCCCGTAAAATTCATCTCGATATGAAATTAACTCAACAACGATACGAAGAATTAAATTTAACAACTGGTCAACAGGAATAAACTCAACAATGATACCAAGATTTTAATTTAATAACTGATCAACAAGAATCAAGTTCAATAACAACAAGCGAGAGCGGACGAAAATAAGAAAAAGATTTAAATTAGAAATTATAATAAGATTCTCAAAGGGTCATCCCAGGAATCTCTCAAGAATTTTTGTGATTGAGTATCCTCTCTCATCCTAGTATCCTATGTCCTATATTCTATAGCAGGCACGCAATAGTGCAACTAAGACGTCGCACTACCACGACATCGCACAATTTGCAAAGTCAGACCTGCATGGGCCACCACTATAAACGTGTCACGACCCGCACCCGGTTTAGGGGCACGAGTGCTTGGGTACGTCCAGCCTATGCCACAGCATCAGCGATAAAACGCTGTCTAGGTCATGTAACTATCTAATCAAACTCACGTGAATACCCAACTCCATAAGAGACGTGGATATCATAAAATAATGTTAGAAATACTCAATCACATAAACTAAAGCACAATAAGATATCAAGGCAAGCAAGAAATACAAGACAAGTCTAACGACAAAATACACATACCTGTAATCAGTAACATCCAATCCCTAAGTGTCAGAAACAAGTCCACTAAGGTCACGGTCTGGAAAATATTTTCCAATCAGGAAGGAGCAAAGTACATCTCTAAATAGCAGTTCTATATTAATGATATAGACTATGTAGCAGTTCTAGATGGAAATATATGAGATGCATGTATAGGAACGAGAAATGTACAAAAAGGAAATACTGGAAATACTGTAAGTAAATGCAGGAAAAGAAACAATATGTCCATGAGCAAGAATCCTATGACTAAGGGTGTGAGTACTAGCTTTAACATGTGATCGGCTTGGGAACTTGATCAGGCTGGTTACATGTGATTAGCTATGATTCATGTAAGGTCAGGCTAACCGTTGGTTAGCTATGATGCATGTAGAGATCAGGCTAATCACAGTAACAGCTATGAAGCATGTAAATGGTCAGGCCGCACCCGACGTGAGTTGTGGGGTGAGCTATGATTAATGTAAAGTTGGGTATGATCATATATCTATACTAAAATAATTCCCACCCCCGACTGGTATAGTAGATCCAATCATGGTACGCTATGGCACGGGATTCCCTAGGGAGGTAGCAAATCTCCCCGGAAATTAGTGTCTGTACATGTACAAGATAACAAGGAAACAAGTCTTGTACAAGCTACACCATGAAAAAGGAATAACATCTGATGACGAGATCCGTATATACCAATCCGTGTAACCAACGTGTCAAGAGCATGGATATCTACACTAGATACAGTGAACATAGGAGATATCATAAATTAGAAACTAATCAGAGAATGTAATTGCCTTGGGTCCTTAGCTAGTAAAACCAATATCCTGTCCCAGAGTATCGTCTGGAGGATCCAACAGTCCTTTTTCCACAACTGAACCTTGGTGAATGACATTGATCACATCAATATTTCTCACTGTACTCAAGCGGTGAGCAACTACGAGAGTTGTTTGGTTTACCATGACTCTGTCGAGCGCCACTTGCACAACTCGTTCAGATTCAACATCAAGCGCACTCGTGGGTTCATCGAGTAACATTACTCGTGGGTTCTTCAAAATAGCTCTAGCTATGGCAACTCTTTGCTTCTGTCCCTCTGATAGCTGAGTCCCATGCTCCCCAACCATAGTATCAAGCCCCCCCCCCCCCCGAGGCAACTTGTCAATAAATTTGGAAGCATTGGCCAACTCTGCTGCAGCTTTGATTTCTTCAAGAGTAGCATCGTCCTTTCCATATGTTATGTTATTTTTAATGCTTGAAAAACAAAATGGGTTCTTGGCTAACTAGCCCAATTCTTCCTCTAATCCATCTCAGCTGAAATTCCTTGTTATTTGTTCCGTCGATAAGAATTTCACCAGATTGTGGGTCATAAAACCTCTTTATCAGACTGATCACTGTTGATTTCCCGCTCCCACTCTTCCCGACCAACGCAACGGTGGTTCCACTCGATATCGACAGAGATAATCCTGCGAATATTTGCTCATTCGGTCTGGTCGGATAGCTAAAATAGACATCTCTTAATTCGATATCTCCTCGGATATCGTGTAATATTTTTCTGGTGGAGTCGTATGCGTCTATCTCAGGCTTCCTATTGATCTTGTCAAATAGAATGGAGGCTGCCACTTGCCCGGCTGCAAAGGCAATTGTACAAGGAGCTAATTTACCTGCAGACGAGGAGCTGATGATAACTATGAACATCACACCAATGACATCTCCGCCACTATAGCCATCCTTCAGTATTAGCGACGATCCGAACCATATGCATAAAGCATAGCTACTGTATAAAAGGAAATATGTGCATCCCAGGCTAATTCCTGCAGCCGAGCTCTCTACGATACTTGATTTGTATAGCTTCTTTAGAGAGACCATGTAATTATCCACAGCTTGCATCTCTCCAGTGAAAGATGCAACTGTTCTAATGGAGCCAACTGTTTGTTCTACTATAGTTGTAGCTTCTGAGTAACTTGACTGCCCCATGGCTGCCATCTTTGCTAGTAACCTATGCAGCGTGGCAGCAGAGAGTACCAAGGGTGGTATAATTGATAGCATAACAAGGGTTAGCTTCCATCCTCGTATAAATACTATCACCAAACCTACTAAAAAGGTCGTAATCTCCTGAATGAAAGTCCCGGCCGCTGCTCCGGTGGGATCTGCTCGAGCTCCAGGGCCAGCGGCCAGCCTCACGATCGATCTCGTCCCGCCGGTGAAGCCCCGGCGACTGTCGTAATTCCGACACAGTCGTTCGACAAACGCCGGTCAGGATCGGTAAGTCCCTTGCTTCAAACTTGATCAGCAAGTGTTTGTAAGAATGTCACAACGAACTTCCTCTTCTCCGCTGGCGGTTCGTTGCAGGGATGAGGAATCGTCATCTTCAACGAGGTCGGCCACACTTCGGTCAATACTGCACAGAGCCGTGGTCGACCCGACACTGACGACGGGAGGGAGTTGATGGTGGTGGCGGTTCTAATGGTGATGGTGGTGGTGCTGGGGGTAGCCGGCCTGCGCAGCAGCCTAGCAGCAGCGGCGGCCGAGCAGTAGCAGCCGGCGGCAGCAGCAGCCGAGCAGCAGCAGCTGAGCAGCAGCAGCCGAGCAGCAGCTGAGCAGCAGCAAGCGAGCAGCAGCCGGCGGCAGCAGCAGTTGAGCAGCAGCGGCTGAGCAATAGCGGGGCTGATGGCAGGCTGGGGTCGCTGTCGTTGGCCGTCGGAGGTGGGGGATTGGCCGGAATGGGGTTGGGAAGGAGAAGATGGTGTAGGGAAGAAGAAGAATGGAGGGGGGAGTTTCTTTATATGGAGAGGGTGATGTGGCTCCCTAAAAATTTAGGGCCGGCCTAATTACATGTAGAGTTGCTTTGGGAAGAGTGTTGAGGGATTTTTAAGGGTGTTGTGTGGTGGGGATGACTCCATCTTAAATGGAGGGCCATGATTTAACATGGAGAAAATGCAAACAAAAGAAAGGAGGAGAGAGGGTGTTGTGAATGAGGGGTGAGGATTTACCCATTTAATGAATGGCCAAGATTAAACATGAATGAATTTTTCATGTGGGAATGAGGTGTTGACACCAAATGCCAATTTGCAAATTAGCCCCCTTAAATTTGGGTATTTGCACAGATGCATGAAATGACAAAAATTTGGCGGGCGATTCGGTGTCTGGCGTTTTGTACGGTGAGGGGGCATTGTGTGTGTCGCACGGGCTTAAATAGCAGGGCACTGGAATTAAATTAGGATTTTCGGAATTCGTTAAAATGGTATCCTCAATTTAATTAGGAATAAATACAAGTTGTGTTCAAAAATTAATTAGGAGTACATGGGGCCAAAATCAGGTCAGGTCATCAATAGCATTAATGGAGAAGACTCAGAACAGAATATTACCCTAATTTAGGTCGTACAAAAAATAGGTCAAGGTTGCCTCCAATTTTGATTGGAACGCACAACGATACAAAATAGGAATTTATTTAGGAATTAAATAAACGTCCGCGACGATTTTTGTGCGGCTCAAAAATAAGGTACAGAGAGCATAATTTTGGTTTACAAAAATAGCAGAATGGAAGGCGGGCATGTCTAGGGCAAGGTTGTGAAATTTGTTGGAAGGCAAAAGTCAGGGTAGCACTCCAAATATCGAAGTAACGGTAGCGCGCAACAATTAAATAAATTACGGTAATTAAATACAACCTCCAATAAATAAATTCTAAAATAAAACAATTAAATACATAATCCCCATTATTCGATCCGGTGTTCGTCTAGTGGCCTCTAGGTCAAGTCTACCAGCTCAGACGTTAAGAACACAGTATATAATATAATATATTTAAATATACACCTCATGCAAATATTTAATTTACATACAATATTTAGAAATCTTTTAATATAAATACCACAATACTAAAAATTATAAAAAAGTCAAAAATATTCCTGTTTTCAGAATGTGGTAGTGACACTTCCAGATCTGGACGAGCCCTTTTATCCGACAGTGTACGGGCCAGGTGTGGAGACGAGGTTTGCTCTGGACGAGGAGATAGAGGTCCTTCCATCGGAGTACCCCTGATCATATTGGTAGGCCTCCAGCCTATGACTGGAGCTCCTTGCCTAGTTAGCAGTTGTTCCAGTCACTCTTATTATTCAGTACTTTATTTCAGACTATCAGCACTTTCTCTCCAACATTTGTAGTGGGTTTGTTCCCACCGGACATATTTCAGTTGTACTGTCATTCGACTATGTCCTTATATTCCAGTCTTTCCTTTCAGTATTTTACTTGTTGTCTGTGGATGAGATTAGGGAGACGTGTCAGCTGGCCAATGCCATGTGGCCTGGTTCCATATATTTTGGAACTGGGGCGTGACAGTTGCTTTCGTGCTTCGAGTTGGTTTTTGGATTTGTTTGCTTTTTCTTGAACAATTTTGATGGATTTTATTATTTTCGTTCATTGAACTGTACTTCAATTTTGAAATTGGAAAGAGTAAAAGAGGTATTGATCAGCTGTTCGTGGCAATGTAGGTGAACGAGCAGTAGGCAACGTACGAGCGGAGTCTTAAATCACCTATTTTATTTCCTTCTCCAAGCAACTTGTGAGTGGCTTATATTCGATTCTGTTGACCCTTCTTCCAAGTCTTCACATCTAATAATCTTCCATTCTTGTTCATCCCGATCAAATGATACCATAATAACTAAAAGATGTAAAGATAAGAAATAATAGACTTGGACTACTTATTGCTTGACAATCAACATGTAAACGGTTACCTTATTTTATGCTAGTTGGTTTATAATATTCTTCATATGCTTCAATTTTAGTTAGAATGTATACTTCTTCTATAAATTGTGCTATCCATATAGAACACACCTTGCTATGCGATATATTGATCAGTAAGACTATGCAAAACCGTTCATGCTATGGAACTAGTATCGTACTCGTATTGCCTTAAACTGCATAAATTGATTGAAAACTAAATTTATGTTGTTGGTCAGGGCAATTTGTGCACAAGGTTTGTGGTTCTGCGGGTGATTGCCAGGGCACTTGGACCGATCTGATCCGGACGGAACGTATGGAATAGTCTTATGTTGGAGGAAGAAATGGCATGTGGCGGGGCTCGCCACCCGCGCTTCATATCATTTTCGTCCCGTGATTATAAATTGTCCTTTATGGCATAATGCAAGTGACCCTTCATATATTTAAACCTGTACAAGCTAACTTGTGTCTTCGTGGCAGGGAAGGACATGGTAAGTATTGTATAGGTGGTTTAGACAGGTAGGTAAAAGTCACCGAACGGTGGCAAGTTCATTTCAGTAAAATTTCCATATAAATGCTTGCTTGTAAAATGAACTAAGATAAGATAGTGTCACTACCACATTCCGAAAACAGGAGTATTTTTGACTTTTTACAATATTTAATATTAAGGAAGTTACGATTAATTAATTGCCTGATAGTATATTTGATTTGAATAATTATGTGTGATGTGAAATTAAATATAGTATTAGATGCAATGTTCATTTATTTTGAGCTAGTAGACTTGACCTAGAAGCCCAGTAGATGAACACCTGTCCGAATTATGGAATTCTGTATTTAATTGTTTTATTTATAATTTATTTATTGGAGGTTGTATTTAATTACCGTAATTTATTTAATTGTTGCGCGCTGTCATTGCTTCGATATTTGGAGCGCTCCCTGACTTTTGTCTTCCAACAAATTTTACAATCTTGCCCTAGACATGCCCGCCTTCCATTCTGCTATTTTTTGTAACTCATAATTATGCTCTCTGTACATTATTTCTGGCCGCACAAAAATCGTCGCCGACGTTATTTAATAAATCCCTATTTTTCATCGTTGTGCGTTCCAATCAAAAATTGGAGACAATCTTGACCTATTTTTCGTGCGGCCCAAATTAGGATAATATCCTGTTCTGAGTCTTCTTCATTATTGGTATTGATGACCTGACCTGATTTTGGCTCCATGTACTCCTAATTAATTTTTGAACACAACTTACATTTTATTTCTAATTAAATTGAGGATACTATTTTAATCAATTCTGAAATTTTAATTTAATTTCAGTGCCCTGTAAATTGAGCCCGTACCGATCATACAGCGCCCCCTGACCCTACAAAATACCGGACACCGAATCGCCCACAAAATTTTCGTTATTTTATGTGTTTGTGCAATTTCCCAAATTTAAGGGGGCTGATTTGCAAATTTGCATAATTGGTGTCAACACCCCCATTGGTTCAAACAAATGGAGAGCCAATTATTTGTCTAAGTCAACAACCCTCTCCATGAATAATTAATTTTTCCTCATGACAAGTCATGGCCATCCATTCTAGATGGATGCAACCTCCACCCTTCATCCACATCTCACCCTCATCCTATTTAATGTCATGTCACCATCAACCCTAATCCCTAGAAATCTAGGTTTCCCCCACCTCACAAGCCTCCTCCATCCTCAACCCGTAGGAAACCAAATTCCTTCTCCCTTCTTCTTTTTTTCTTCTTCTTCTCCTTCTTTTTCTTCTTCTTCTTCATTCCTTCATAAGAAAAAGAAAAAGAAAAAGGATTTCAAATTCAAATAAGGGGGGGGAACACTGTTCACCGAGTTCCCCCCTATTGCAGATCCATCCGGCCGGCCAGCTAACGAACTCCGGCGGCCCACGTCAACTCCGGACGGCCAATTTCCCCCACTCGGCTACTCCTCTTCCACCATCCTCCCTACTGTCGATCTCTTCAGCGACCCCGCACCAACATCCCCTCTTCCCGAGCAGTGCTCCGGCGACCCCGGCCTGCTGCTGCCGCTGCTGCTCGGCTGCTGCTGCCGCTGCTGCTCGGCTGCTGTCGCCGCTGCTCCTCCCATACGGCCTCCGGCGAACTCCCTCACAATCTCCCTCCGGCCATCAGTCCGGCGCTGCCAACTCCACCTATCATCACCACCATCACCACCATTGCTCAAACCTCCTCCACCATCCTCCCTCTCCCCGACTTCTCAGTCCGGCGGCATACTCCCCTCCCATTTCTCCCCACTCCGGCCTACAACGACAGCCCTCCCTCTGCCAACACCAACAACACCAATCATCACGTCCTCCCAATTCCGCAACTCCGGCAATCACTGCAGCCGACTCTCGAGCATCCTCCCTCTGCCGCTGCTCCCCCTCTGCTGCACTCCGGTCCGGCCCCCTGTGCTCCGAACTCCGGCAGCCACTGTAAGCAATTCCCTTCTCTCCCCTTCCTCCTTCTTATATATATATATATGTATATATATATATATATGTATATATATACATACGTATATACGTATGGGTATATACATAATATATGCATATGTAAACTAGTTAATTAATTAATGTGTATAAATATAGGATTATGAAAATACATGTACGTATATCTGTGTGTGTGTGTACATTAATATACATGTATATAGTATAGTTATTATTTTGGTATGAATATATATGTATAGTATATATATATTTTGTATATGTATAGTATATATATATTTTGTATATGTATTAGTATATGTTAGTTAATGTGTAGATATATATATATATATATATGTATATGAATACGTATATTGGTATGTGTACATATATTATTCTATTTTCAAATAGTATATAAATTATTTCTATGTGTATATGAAATATCTATATAAGTATGAAATTGGTATTTTCTTATAATATGTATTTAGTAAAGTGTATACTAGTAATTTTTTAATTAATGCTTAATATTGTATATGTATATATCTAATCTACTTGATATATATAAATACGTATTTTAGTATGTGTATTTTAAATTGATATGATATAAAATTAATGTATTAGTACTTATGTATTTATATGTATGCAATTAAGTATTAAATTAATGTGAATATTGTGCATGTATATATTTAATTGGCTCATGAATATATATATATTTTGTATATACTTAATATATTTCAATATAAAAATTTGGTAAATTAATATTGGTATATTTTAATAATGATGTTGACAAAATATATGTATATTTTAAACAGTATTTTTGCATATATGAGTACGTATGGTTCAACTAGTATATATATATATACATATATACGATATATGATTAATTGGTATATACGTATACAAACATTTTTAGTATATGTATGTAATTATTAATTGGTGAATACACAAAAATAAATATACATATTTATTTTGCTATATGTTTAATAAAAACCTAATTTTAGCATATATACTAGTATAAATTAAATGCGTGTATTAACATAGCCATTTGTACTTTGGAATTTAGTACATATAGTAAATTCTATTTTGGGTTATATTTATATGTATATATATATCTTGTGTAAAGTAATTCCTCTTGGATTTTATATAATTAAACATACAGTATTATCCTTACTTTATATATATATATATATATACAAGTATTAGTTTTATTTAAAGAAAATCAATACACATCTATTTTTCATACCAAATGAATAATATGTATGTATGTTAGTAGTATATATATATATTATATATATATATGGGTACTAGATGACCCTAGTTGACTAGAGCCATGCCTGGCATAGCCCTGAGACCAGTGTATTTCTATTATGTGTTAGTGTAGCATCTGATACAAGTGGTATTATTTTGAAATGTTTATAGGACTGTTGGTTTACCCAGGGGATGCTCTGGAACAGGACATCAATAATTACCAGGTAAGGACCCAAGGCGAGTACATTCTCTGATTAGTTTCTAATTTATGATATCTCCTATGTTCACTATATCTAGTGTAAATATTCATGTTCTTGACACATTGGTTACACGGATTGGTATACACGGATCTCGTCATGAGATGTTATTCCTTATTCATGGTGTAGCTTGTACAAGACTTGTTTTCCTTGTTATCTTGTGCATGTACAGACACTGATTCCCGAGGAGATTTGCTACCTTCCTAGGGAATCCCGTGCCATAGCGTACCATGATTGGATCTACTATACCAGTCGGGGGTGGGGAGTATTTTAGTGTAGATACGTGATCATATCCAACTTTTCATGCATCATAGCTCACCCCACATCTCACGTCGGGTGCGGCCTGACCATCTCCGTGCCTCATAGCTGTTACGTGTGATTAGCCTGACCTCTACATGCATCATAGCTAACCAACGGTTAGCCTGACCTTCGTGAATCATAGCTAATCACATGTAACCAGCCTGATCAAGTTCCTAAGCCGATCACATATTAAAGCTAGTACTCACACACTTAGTCATAGGATTCTTGCTCATTGACATATTGTTCTTTTCCTGCTTTTACTTACAGTATTTCCAGTATTTCTCTCATTGTACATTTCTCGTACCTATACACGCATCTGGTATGTTTCCATCTAGAACTACTACATAGTTTATGTCATTTATATAGAACTGCTATTTAGAGATGTACTTTGCTCCTTCCTGACTGGAAAATATTTTTCCAGACTGTGACCTTAGTGGACTTGTTCCTGATATTTGGGGATTGGATGTTACTGATTGCAGGTATGATTATGTTGTCATTAGACTTGTGTTGTATTCTTTTATTTCTTCAAATTCCTATCGTGCTGTAGTTGTGATTGAGTATGTTGACAATATTTTATAGTATTATCCGAGCCTCCTTATGGAGTTGGATACTAGCGTGAGATTGTTTAGATAGTACTCGACCTAGACAGCGTTCTACCGCCGATGCTGCGGCGTAGGCTGGACGTACCCACGCACTCGTGCCCCTAAACAGGGTGCAGGTCGTGACACGTTTTAGTGGTGGCCCATGCAGGTCTGACTTCGCTAGTTGTGCGATGTCGTGGTAGTGCGACATCATAGTTGTACTACTGCGTACCTGCTATAGAATATAGGATATAGGATACTAGGATGAGAGAGGATACTCAATCACAAATTCTTGAGAGATTCCTGGGATGACCCCATGAGAATCTTATTATAATTTCCAATTTAATTCCTTCGCCCTTGTTTCCGTCCGTCCTCACTCGTTGATATTGAGTTTGATTCTTGTTGACCAGTTGTTAACTTTAATTCCTGGTATCGTTGTTGAGTTGATTTCATATTGAGATGAATTTTACGGACAAGAATTTATGGTATCATCTGATGACATATATTGATAAGGACAGTGAGAAAGGTAAAACGTCTACTTTGGTTATGGAACCTAGAGTTTATCGCAGCCATATTAGCTGTCGTGACGAGAACGTAGGAACCTAACTTGGATGTACATACTTTAGTTATGAGATTTAGAGTTTCTCGCAGTCATACCGGTTGGCGTGGCGAGTATTCTAGATGACATGATTATAGGGTTGCATACCTTAGTTACGGAACCTGTCGTTTATCGCATCTATGCTTACTGGCGTGGCGAGGATTCTGTGTGTCATGATTTCTGACAGACGTGTATGATTATCAGGTTGTATCTTAAATTGGTTCTTAAAGTATCATCTCAAGACTTATCTATTTCTGTTATTCCAGGACTTTGTTCCATCGCTTCTTTTCTTTACTAGCAGTAAAGATACCTTCTGTCCTCAATCCAATTCCTTTTGAGCTTCTATTCCTTGAGGGTTCCTTGTTAAGTATGATAATTAGTGACTTGTAATTATGTCTGTGTCTTGAGTATTAGTATTGACTGAGTGTTGCTTGTGAGTTTATAAGTGGTTCCTAGTTGGACGTGTGAGCAGAAGTCATTGATCTAGAATTAACCCATAGCATAGTACCTTGTAACAATGGTTCTAGGATAAGGTCATTAGAGACTGTGAGTAGAAGGAGAGTATAGAGTATCAGTGATAGTTCAAGAGCTAGTATCAGAGCCAACATACCCGTCCTGGATAATCATGATTATGCAATTGGATGATCTACGTGAACAATTAAGTATCCAGGAATTGTGTTAAGGATTTATGGAGCATGATGTTCAATTTGATGATTGATATCGAAAGTATTAAAGGTAAGGAAATATATACGCATAAAGAGTTAATGAGGTGTCATGGGTAGAGAAATATCGGAATTGGTAATGAAAATGGTGAGGCGTATCACAGATCAGTTTAACAGGCTGTAAAAGGTTAAAGGGAAATACCTATACATCAATCGAGATGAAGAACCATACACATGCCCATGAGAGTAAAGAAACATGAGTATTATAGAAGGTACAGGTAAGCATGAGTTCTAATGAGCTTGATGAGATGATTCATTAATGAAGCTAGTAAAATAATACCAAGAGTGCCGATGATTCTATATCAAGAATTTTTGAAAATGGTTCTAGTAACAGTAAGCACTCTGCGTAATGATAATCGGATGATATACCAGTTAATAAGATAGATTGAAATTTTGGAAGAAAATACATGCGATGATAACTTTGAGCATTGGAGGTAATAGCACAAGTGATTCAGGCAGTACAATTTTATTACACAATTATAGACACTAGATGCATTGAGTGCACCTTGAGTATCAGAGACCGTGAGCACTGATATGTACACTTGTGGAATTATAAATTAAAAGGTGGAAATAAAATTTTATTTTTAGAATAATTGAGGAGTAGAGATTGTGTCATTAAAATTTTTGAGGATTTCAAATATTGATTCAATAAACATGGTTAAGGCTACAAAGATTTTAGAAGTGATTAAATTTATTTCGATATTGAGTATCTGATTTTGAGGAGGTATATGCAATTTATTTTTAAGTTGATCGAGAAGTTAAACCTTGACGATTATTTCGAGGATCAATTTTATGGTAGATGAGAGATATGAATATTAATATATGAGTAGATGATATACATGTGTAAGGACCTGATGACTTGAGCATAATTGAGATGGCACCGCAGACTGACTTGGGGTGTCCATCTAGAGTTATATTAGAAAGGGTTTAGCACTTAGTATGGTGTTACACTTGGTGTGCACTGGAGTGATGAGGACAAATAGTATGGACAATTGTAGTAGGAACGAGAACTGACAGAGAGTAGGGTACTAAAGAGATAGAGGTATCAACTTGGATACATTATTGAACCATGATTATATTAGAGAATCTTGGTATCAGATTTGGGTATTAATAAGCAGATGTATGCAATGAGGATGTAATCATGGATGTCTTGTGGACTAATGATTAGTTGATATGGGTACCAGTGTACAATGATAGGAATTAGTTAGTGAATGTGCTAGAGTTAAGTGTATGTTAGAGATAGGAAATACTGCAGGTAATGTGTTAGCAGGTTCCTTCTTTTTCTCATGTTGTTTTGTCTTCTGATTGATTGATTCCCTAGTACCGTGGGTTGTATTAGTGATTTTTTTTGTTAGGATATAGTTAGTAGTACACCCTGACAGAGAATGTAATACCATGATAAGACAGACCATAACCATGCATGTTTCCTCTAAGTTGTTTGTTGTATGACAGTGGGCAAATTTTCTTAGACCATGATCATTGGGGTTTTGACCATAGCAAGGATCTATGACAAGGTTATGACTTGACAAAATGGGACAAGATGATTAGAAATTCAAGGATAAGCATTCATGAGTTGATATAACAGAATTGCTGGATCATTGGTCTTACAAGGATCGAGATATGATTGAAATTTGAGGATAAACGCTAATTTAAATAAAGGATTAAAAATTTAACATGGCAGAATTGATGATTGTTAAGTTCAGGAAGGTTGATTGTGATATAATCTATCATTACAAAATTGAGGAAAATTTGGAAAATTATCAGTATATATATTTGATTGCAATATAGTAATTTAAATTTTATTATTGCGGACGTTGCATTTGAAGGATCCATAGGTGTCGCATTGTTAAGTATTTTGAGAAAATCGAGTTATAAATCATTGATAGACTAATATTTGAATTCAAACTTTTTGGACGAGATTACGTTATATATATGTGCATTGATTAAAAATCAAATTTTGAGGAGTGGATATTAAATTCTGAGTAATGAATTATTAACTAAAACTTTCAAGGAAATTTTGATAAAAAATGGACTTTGAATTCATTTCGAGGATTTTTCAGGAATGAAATAATATCAGAATTTTTGACAGATTATGAAAAGACCTTGTGGATTATTAATTGATTCGTGGTTGATGAATTTAAATTGAGGGAAATAATAATGTGTATGAATAAACACTAATATGAGGATTTTAAATTTCGAGGACGAAATTCTTTTAAGGTGGGTAGACTTGTCACTACCACATTCCGAAAACAGGGGTATTTTTGACTTTTTATAATATTTAATATTAAGGTAGTTACGATTAATTAATTGCCTGATAGTATATTTGATTTGAATAATTATGTGTGATGTGAAATTAAATATAGTATTAGATGCAATGTTCATTTATTTTGAGCTAGTAGACTTGACCTAGAAGCCCAATAGATGAACACCTGTCCGAATTATAGAATTCTGTATTTAATTGTTTTATTTATAATTTATTTATTGGAGGTTGTATTTAATTACCGTAATTTATTTAATTGTTGCGCGCTGTCATTGCTTCGATATTTGGAGCGCTCCCTGACTTTTGCCTTCCAACAAATTTTACAATCTTGCCCTAGACATGCCCGCTTTCCATTCTGCTATTTTTTGCAACTCATAATTATGCTCTCTGTACATTATTTCTGGCCGCACAAAAATCGTCGCGGACGTTATTTAATAAATCCCTATTTTTCATCGTTGTGCGTTCCAATCGAAAATTGGAGACAATCTTGACCTATTTTTTGTGCGGCCCAAATTAGGATAATATCCTGTTCTGAGTCTTCTTCATTATTGGTATTGATGACCTGACCTGATTTTGGCTCCATGTACTCCTAATTAATTTTTGAACACAACTTACATTTTATTTCTAATTAAATTGAGGATACTATTTTAATCAATT
This sequence comes from Iris macrosiphon, assembly GCA_036927795.1. Taxonomy (NCBI): domain Eukaryota; kingdom Viridiplantae; phylum Streptophyta; class Magnoliopsida; order Asparagales; family Iridaceae; genus Iris; species Iris macrosiphon. The sequence goes on along the minus strand of JAYESA010000019.1, from coordinate 151,963,156 downwards.
CTGAAATTTCAATTTAATTTCAGTGCCCTGTAAATTGAGCCCGTACCGATCATACAGCGCCCCCTGACCCTACAAAACACCGGACACCGAATCGCCCTCAAAATTTTTGTCATTTTATGTGTTTGTGCAATTTCCCAAATTTAAGGGGGCTGATTTGCAAATTTGCATAATTGGTGTCAACACCCCATTGGTTCAAACAAATGGAGAGCCAATTATTTGTCTAAGTCAACAACCCTCTCCATGAATAATTAATTTTTCCTCATGACAAGTCATGGCCATCCATTCTAGATGGATGCAACCTCCACCCTTCATCCACATCGCACCCTCATCCTATTTAATGTCATGTCACCATCAACCCTAATCCCTAGAAATCTAGGTTTCCCCCACCTCACAAGCCTCCTCCATCCTCAACCCGTAGGAAACCAAATTCCTTCTCCCTTCTTCTTCTTTTTTTCTTCTTCTTCTCCTTCTTTTTCTTCTTCTTCTTCTTCATTCCTTCATAAGAAAAAGAAAAAGAAAAAGGATTTCAAATTCAAATAAGGGGGGGGGAACACTGTTCACCGAGTTCCCCCCTGTTGCAGATCCATCCGGCCGGCCAGCTAACGAACTCCGGCGGCCCACGTCAACTCCGGACGGCCGATTTCACCCACTCGGCTACTCCTCTTCCACCATCCTCCCTACTGTCGATCTCTTCCGGCGACCCCGCACCAACATCCCCTCTTCCCGAGCAGTGCTCCGGCGACCCCGGCCTGCTGCTGCCGCTGCTGCTCGGCTGCTGCTGTCGCTGCTGCTCGGCTGCTGTCGCCGCTGCTCCTCCCATACGGCCTCCGGCGAACTCCCTCACAATCTCCCTCCGGCCATCAGTCCGGCGCTGCCAACTCCACCTATCATCACCACCATCACCACCATTGCTCAAACCTCCTCCACCATCCTCCCTCTCCCCGACTTCTCAGTCCGGCGGCATACTCCCCTCCCATTTCTCCCCACTCCGGCCTACAACGACAGCCCTCCCTCTGCCAACACCTCCAACACCAATCATCACGTCCTCCCGATTCCGCAACTCCGGCAATCACCGCAGCCGGCTCTCGAGCATCCTCCCTCTGCCGCTGCTCCCCCTCTGCTGCACTCCGGTCCGGCCCCCTGTGCTCCGAACTCCGGCAGCCACTGTAAGCAATTCCCTTCTCTCCCCTTCCTCCTTCTTATATATATATATATGTATATATATATATATATATATATGTATATATATACATACGTATATACGTATGGGTATATACATAATATATGCATATGTAAACTAGTTAATTAATTAATGTGTATAAATATAGGATTATGAAAATACATGTACGTATATCTGTGTGTGTGTACATTAATATACATGTATATAGTATAGTTATTATTTTGGTATGAATATATATGTATAGTATATATATATTTTGTATATGTATAGTATATATATATTTTGTATATGTATTAGTATATGTTAGTTAATGTGTAGATATATATATATATATATATATGTATATGAATACGTATATTGGTATGTGTACATATATTATTCTATTTTCAAATAGTATATAAATTATTTCTATGTGTATATTAAATATCTATATAAGTATGAAATTGGTATTTTCTTATAATATGTATTTAGTAAAGTGTATACTAGTAATTATTTAATTAATGCTTAATATTGTATATGTATATATCTAATCTACTTGATATATATAAATACGTATTTTAGTATGTGTATTTTAAATTGATATGATATAAAATTAATGTATTAGTACTTATGTATTTATATGTATGCAATTAAGTATTAAATTAATGTGAATATTGTGCATGTATATATTTAATTGGCTCATGAATATATATATATTTTGTATATACTTAATATATTTCAATATAAAAATTTGGTAAATTAATATTGGTATATTTTAATAATGATGTTGACAAAATATATGTATATTTTAAACAGTATTTTTGCATATATGAGTACGTATGGTTCAACTAGTATATATATATATATACATATATACGATATATGATTAATTGGTATATACGTATACAAACATTTTTAGTATATGTATGTAATTATTAATTGGTGAATACACAAAAATAAATATACATATTTATTTTGCTATATGTTTAATAAAAACCTAATTTTAGCATATATACTAGTATAAATTAAATGCGTGTATTAACATAGCCATTTGTACTTTGGAATTTAGTACATATAGTAAATTCTATTTTGGGTTATATTTATATGTATATATATATCTTGTGTAAAGTAATTCCTCTTGGATTTTATATAATTAAACATACAGTATTATCCTTACTTTATATATATATATATATACAAGTATTAGTTTTATTTAAAGAAAATCAATACACATCTATTTTTCATACCAAATGAATAATATGTATGTATGTTAGTAGTATATATATATTATATATATATATATGGGTACTAGATGACCCTAGTTGACTAGAGCCATGCCTGGCATAGCCCTGAGACCAGTGTATTTCTATTATGTGTTAGTGTAGCATCTGATACAAGTGGTATTATTTTGAAATGTTTATAGGACTGTTGGTTTACCCAGGGGATGCTCTGGAACAGGACATCAATAATTACCAGCTAAGGACCCAAGGCGAGTACATTCTCTGATTAGTTTCTAATTTATGATATCTCCTATGTTCACTGTATCTAGTATAAATATTCATGTTCTTGACACATTGGTTACACGGATTGGTATACACGGATCTCGTCATGAGATGTTATTCCTTATTTATGGTGTAGCTTGTACAAGACTTGTTTTCCTTGTTATCTTGTGCATGTACAGACACTGATTCCCGGAGAGATTTGCTACCTTCCTAGGGAATCCCGTGCCATAGCGTACCATGATTGGATCTACTATACCAGTCGGGGGTGGGGAGTATTTTAGTGTAGATACGTGATCATACCCAACTTTTCATGCATCATAGCTCACCCCACATCTCACGTCGGGTGCGGCCTGACCATCTCCGTGCCTCATAGCTGTTACGTGTGATTAGCCTGACCTCTACATGCATCATAGCTAACCAACGGTTAGCCTGACCTTCGTGAATCATAGCTAATCACATGTAACCAGCCTGATCAAGTTCCCAAGCCCATCACATATTAAAGCTAGTACTCACACACTTAGTCATAGGATTCTTGCTCATTGACATATTGTTCTTTCTCTGCTTTTACTTACAGTATTTCCAGTATTTCTCTCATTGTACATTTTTCGTACCTATACATGCATCTGGTATGTTTCCATCTAGAACTGCTACATAGTTTATGTTATTTATATAGAACTGCTATTTAGAGATGTACTTTGCTCCTTCCTGACTGGAAAATATTTTTCCAGACTGTGACTTTAGTGGACTTGTTCCTGACATTTGGGGATTGGATGTTACTGATTGCAGGTATGATTATGTTGTCATTAGACTTGTGTTGTATTCTTTTATTTCTTCAAATTCCTATCGTGCTGTAGTTGTGATTGAGTATGTTGACAATATTTTATAGTATTATCCGAGCCTCCTTATGGAGTTGGATACTAGCGTGAGATTGTTTAGATAGTACTCGACCTAGACAGCGTTCTACCGCCGATGCTGCGGCGTAGGCTGGACGTACCCACGTACTCGTGCCCCTAAACAGGGTGCGGGTCGTGACAGATAGAAATACCAAAAATAAGTTGCATGCTTTATCTAAACAAAGTATTGATTGGTATAGTTGGGTTAGGTCGCCTTCACCAGTATATTTAGATGTACTGACCCTCGTTGAAATACGTTTCCCGTACCAAGGAGATCCTGCGAGGAGCTGAAGTCACTGCCCAATCCAGTCCAACTGTCGGCGCATCCTGATCGTGCCTTATTTGAAGCATTTTAAAGCTAGGATCTAGCAACCTAAACTCAATGCAGCTTCGTGGGAAAGCCTTCGTTCAGCTTGGAGGTCTTTATATTTTAAAATTTTAGTAAATGATGTAATGTATAGGACTGTTATCTTATTTTTTGTCAACTTTTGTAAGCCCGTAAGGCAACCTTCTGACTCGTTCAAGAATTTGTAAAAAGATTCATTATCAATAAAGAAAACCTTTTCATGTTTCAACTTTGTGTTTCAATTATCTACGTAATCTGAATATGTGCTCGCTATGCAAAATATCTTAGCCTTGTGCGGTGCGCAACCTAGGTCTGCACAGCGTCACACCCGGGGGACGACTATCGATTCCTCGAAATTGGGGAGTGACAATGCACCTTTCTTTATCCTCAAATGCACATCTCCAATGGCAACAACCTTCAACACATCTCCATTGCCCATCTTTAACACTCCACAGTCGCCTGTTGTGTATGTAGCAAATTAGGCCCTGTTGTGAGATACGTGCGCTGAAGCACCTGAGTCCACCAGCTAAGAGTTGTCATCGCATGCGAGGTTCATAACTACCTCATCACCAATAATGATCACGTTGCCTCCATGTGTCGAGGTCGTCGCTGTAGTGTTCTCACTTTGCTTCTCCTTGTCGCCCTTCTTATCTCTCTTCCAAGCGAAACAGTTCCACATGATGTGGCCCTTCTTGCCATATTGGTAATACTCAGAGTCCTTGTACCGACCCTTGGACCTTTTCCTTCTTTTGTCTCTGCCACCGCCTGGACACTTGCTTTTACCCTTTCTGCGGCTCTCTGAAACAAGCGCCTCTGATTGGGATATAGATGAAATACCTTGAGAACATCTCCATATCTCTTTGTTCAGTACCCCACTCTTGGAAAACTCCAGACTGACCACGCCTTCCAGAGCAGAAGCGATCATCGACACTCGTACGATCTCCCACGAGTCTGACAATATACACAAGAGCCATAGTTCCAGAACCTCATTGTCGAACTTGACTGCTATCGAGGATAGCTGGCAACCACGCCCTGGGACTTACTCAAGTGATCCATAATAGACGCCCCATCTTTGTACCGCAGACCCATCATCATCCGGATCAGGAATAATTTATTTACTCCGGTCTTCTTCGCATACACAGATTCTAGCTTATCCCATAGTGTCCACACACCCTCAATACTAGCAACGTGGTTGTACACGTTCTCGTCAACGAATTTTCTGATGTACCCTCACACCTGTATATGCTCGAAATTTTAGTCCTCTTTGAATTTGTCATTGGACATCTCGGAAGCAAATACTGGCAGATATAGCTTCTTGACAAATAGCAGATCCTTCATTTTGATCCTCCAGTAATGATAGTTGGTACTGTTCAGGTTTACCATGTGCACCGGCTTCGCGTCCATCTCTCCTCTCTAGTTTGCCTGTCAACTCCTGACACCCTTCTAAAATTTCAGAATTTGGCTCTGATACTACTTTGTTGGGAACGAAAGTGCAAAAACCGTTCTACAAACCAGAAAGTACCTTCGAGAGAACAAATAAAACACACAAACCAAAAACTCTAAACACAAATCGCAGATACAGAGATTTTTGACGTGAAAAACTCTTGCGTGAAAAACCACCGGACGATGAGAGTCCAACACTAAAAAGCCTCCACTAATGGAATAAGAAATACACCGATTCCTTACAAACTTCTCACCGATCCAAAAGGATCACCACAACTCTTTTGTAACAGAAAATAGATTATAACCACGAAGAATAATAAAAACAAAAAAAACCCGAAACTGATCTCCTTTTTCGAAATGGCCTCCAATCATTCTTTCTCCTCTCCAATATTGCAATGGCACTCTTGCTGCATTTTCTCTCATTGTTGCTATTTTTTTTTAGAGAGAGAGAGAGTTGTATTTTAGGGCCAGGAGACACCTATATATAGTCTCAAACCCATAACTAGCTTTCCTATTATAGATAGGAATATCCAATCCAAATCCAAATCCATTGACATATTCCTATTATATGTAGGAATAACCAATCCAAATCCATTGAGATATTCCTTTTTATATTTAGGAATATCAAATCCAAATAAATTAAGGTATTCCTATTATATGTAGAAATACTCAATCCTACTCCGGAATATTTTCTACATAGGTTGAAAAATCCACCCACTCCAAAAAAAAATTCCAAACTCACAACAGGGTCGGAGATGCTCTTACTTTAAGACCTGGTTTGATTTGGTTTGCGGAATGAGAATTTTGAAAAAAAAAACTCATTTTTTTCTGTTTGTAAATGTCAAAGAAAAAGGAGCAGAAAAAGAAAATTCATTACCAAAGGAAAGAAAATATAGTAGGAAAATTGTTTTCCCCTCCCAGCCTAAGGATTCCCTTTCAAAGATTGATCACTTTTTCTTCTAATTTCTCTAGCCATTTTAAACAGCAAAAAGAAAAATGGATAGAAATTGAAAAAAAAATGTTATACTGATAATATATTTTAATATATTAGAAAAAATTGAAAGAAGATTGGGTTATTTGAAAAAACGAAAAATTTGCCAAATGTGTTTGCCAAAAATTGAACATAAGTGACTTTCACCAAATGAACTGGTGAATGTTCGATACGTTGGTTTTATTATTGTTTGGTCTTTTTATTCTTTGATTTTTTTTTTTTTTTTTTTTTTTTTTGGTTTATTTCTTTGTCCTGTGGTGTGGTTTGTTTGTTTGCTTTATGGTTTTTTTTGGTTGCTTTATAGCAAACCCACCTATTAAATCGATCAAACCCATATTAAACCTCTCAACCGAAACCAACTATTAAATCGAACTCACCCACGCATGTTAAACCCCTCAATAGAATCCTCCCACCCATATTAAACCCCACAAAGATCGGTCAAAAAATTACGTGGTTGGCGAAATTTGGACAAGTCCAAAATTTCTCCATCCTAATTGACGAAAATGTGTGAAAAAAGATGAAGAAAATTTTGCCAACCTTCTTTGCAAAATTTGGACATATCCATATTTTTGCCAACGCATTTGGTGAACTGTTTTGTCACACTTAATTTTGGCAAATATTTTTCATTTTTTCTAATTTATTTAAACAAATTATTGTTACAGCAAATTTTCTGTACAAATTACAATTTTCCAAAGAAAGAAAAAGAGAGAAGGTCTTTTCTTTCTTTTCTTTCCTTTCCATGAACCAAACGAGGCCTTAGGCCACTTTTAGTTCAAGAAATTAGAACCTTGGAAAAGGGAAGTCATTTATTTTCTAAATTTGGTTGCCAGAGGAAAAAGAACAAGAAAAAAAGTAATTACCAAAGGAAAGGAAAATAGGGGGGGGGGGGGGGGGGGGGGGGGGGGGGGGTTGTTCCCCTACACTCCCCAAGAATTCACTTTTTACCCAATTTTACTAGTTTTTTCAAACACTGGAAAGAAAAGTTGATGAAAATTATAATTTCTTAAAGGAAAGGAAAGAACAAAGAATTTGTTTTTGTTTCTTTCCTTTTTGCGAACCAAATGATGCCTTAATAGAGCATTCATAAGTCGGACATGTGTGTTGAGTGATCATCTGGAGACCTTGGCCATATTCATAGAGATGATAATATCGACCTAGATCCAATTGACGATGAAGAGGTTGATTCTTTGACCAAGGAAAGAGACTCATCTAATGCTAAATGTGTCTATGTGTTGTTGTTGGTTGGATTTTTCAACCTATGTGGAGAATACCTCGGAGTTCGACGAACGTCATCCGTATGTCGGGGATGCTCGGGGATTCAAAGAAGACAAAAGGGGCAAAATTCAGTGGTGTCAAAACTATCAAATTTTGGAAAATAGAAGCCATTACCGGTATACCGCCACTGGTATACCATCGCTTGTGCGTTAAAAATTATGAAAAATTTGTTGTTCGTTCTAGAACCTTGCTAACTCACAAACACCAATTTGTTGGTAACGATGTTGAGGTCTAAAGTCAAAAAAAATATTTTATTTATACGTTGAATTAAAATAAATGGTCCAACCTCGAGATTAGGGATCTTTATATAGGTTATTCCTAAACCTTATTCATGTCACAACTTACCAGAGAGAGAGAGAGAGAGAGAGAGAGAGTTCTCAAGTTTGCTATTTGAAAAGAAGAGAGTGGAATTGGTGGCAATTTCGAAGGTAGATCGTTTCAGATGATTTTTCTCATCATCTCCATTCTTTAGTAACCTCTTGTAATATATTTTTATTACTTTGAGTATGTGTGGTATTCCGGTTGGATCGATGGAAATTTTTTTAATGGGTGTATTCTTCTAATTCACTAGTAAAGAATTTTTTAGGGTTGGACTCCGAATTGACCCATGGTTATTCACATAATGATTTTCAATATCAAAATTGTTCGCTTTATATTGTGTTAGGTTTATGATTTTAGTAAGTTAGTTTTTTTGTGCGATTTGCTTTGGTTCCCTCATAGTTTCTTTGTTTTAGAAATCGATTTTCGTGCTTCGTTACCAACATAGTGGTACAAGAGATTTAGGGTTTCAGAGCAGAATTAGCCTGGTGTTATAGTTGGCAATCAAACTAAGTAGAAGAGATAGATGCAAAGCCGATACATAGTAAACCTAAATAGTTCTAATTATCACTATTGGCAGGGTGAGATAAAAGATTTATTGTTCATCAAAAATCTATATTATTCGGTATTTCCTACCAAGAAGCCTAGTGATAAAGCCTATATGGGATGGAAGTTTGAGCATATACAGTGTATGGATATATTAGAAAGTTCATGGATGAGAATGTGTATAATCACATTATCAATAATGTGTATAATCACATTATCAATATTGAGCGCACAAGGGCATTATGTGAGAAACTAGAATCCTTGCAAAAGAAGAAAACTAGAATAAACAAGTTATTCCTAATACGACCGATGAGGGGTTTGATATACAAGGATGGTTCAACCATTATAGATTACTTGAGTGAGTTCCAAGGCATAGTTGACAAGTTATCCTCTATGGTTTAATAGTCCACTTCACTCAGTTCTGCAAGATAACTCAAATGACATATCCGTACTTAGACTTGGAGATTTTAGCGGTTCATTCAGAGTCACGTGTAGTGCCCAATTTCCCTATTCGGGGAGCGCGACAAAGAAATACTTGGTATCATACGATTGAGATAGATTGAATCAAGATCCTTTACTCGTTAGGGATTGGTTTCTACGGAATCAAGTCCCACATTCCGCGGATCGAGCCTCAAGGAAGGAATCCGCGACAGAGTTGCGTAGGGACTTTCCGTTGTGAAGGTTTCTTTGCCTATTTTTGATGCTACTTGGTTGCTTTCTTGTTGGTTTTGTGACTTACGTTTTCTTGAACGGTTTTGATAGATTTTATTTTCTTCGTTGTTTGAACTTCTTATTTCGTATCGAACTTTGGGAGACCGAGACAGGAGATATTGATCATCTGTTGGTGTATGCAGGTGATTGTGTAGGCGAAGCCTTGAAGATCTCTCATTTCTCTCCCCCGATTCACCAACTTGTGAGTGGCCTTAATTTCTATTAGCTCTATTCTTCCAAGTCCTCACTCTTAATAATCTAACTCATTTGTGCATTTCGATCAATGATACCATAATGATAATAACTGAGTCCAGATAATAAGAAGTAAACTTGGAAATACTTGGTCACCATCAGAAATAAGTATCCTCTACCCAGGATAGATGACATCTTCGATCAGCTTCAAGGGAAACGGTGTTCTCGAAAATCGATCTTTGTTTGGGCTACCACCAGCTGAAAATTAAGCCTGAGAACATAACCAAGTCTGCATTCCAAACCCGCTATGGACATTACAAATTTTCTGTTATGCCGTTTGGACTAATGAACGTCCCGGTCGCTTTTATGGATTTGATGAGTCGGGTGTTCCGACCCTTTCTCGATAAATTTGTGGTCGTTTTTATCGATGACATGTTAGTGTACTCGAAGAATAGGGATGAACACGCAGGACACCTGCGGATGGTGCTTCAAACCGTTCGAGACAATAAGTTGTACGCGAAGCTTAGCAAGTGCGAGTTTTGGTTGGACAACATATCCATTATAGGGAATATTATTTCTGCACAGGGCATCTCAGTTGACCCAAAGAAAATAGAAGACATTATGAACTGGAGGAGGCCTGAGTCAACTAGCGATATTCGAAGTTTTCTTGGTCTGATAGGCTACTATAGAAGATTTATTAAAGATTTTGCGAGGATTGACTTGCCTCTGACTCAGCTCACTCGAAAGGGAGTAATGTTCGCATGGACGGACGACTGTAAAGCTTCGTTTATGGAGTTAAAGCAACGCCTCGTCTCAGCACCAATTCTTACCCTTCCAAACGGACTCGATAACTTTAAGATATATAGTGACACCTCAGGAAAGGTATTAGGATGTTTTCTTATGTAACGGGACAAAGTGATAGCTTTTGCGTCGAGGCAGTTGAAGCCTCACGAGAAAAATTATCCAACACACGATCTGGAGCTCGCAGCAATAGTGTTCGCGCTAAAGTTGCGGCACCAGTACCTTTATGGAGGACCGTGCGAGATCTATATGGATCATAAGAGCCTAAAATATCTATACACATAAAAGTATTTGAATCTTCGTCAACGATGTTGACTTGAACTCCTTAGTAATTTTGACTTGATGATCAGATACACCCCTGGAAGGGCAACAATGTAGCTGATGCACTGAGTCAATTATTCGTTGGGTGCATGACTGTTGATGACAAGCTGCATCAAGATATAGAAGCTTTGGGCATTACACTTATAATTAGATAGAAAAAGGGGGCACAAGTGGCTCAGTTGCGCCTCGAACCCGACTTGTTAGAAAAAGTCAAGTCCGCTCAGAAGGGTGATATGTTCCTGCAAAAGATATAAGGTCTTATCTAAGTAGAAAATGCAACCGACTTTGCGGTAGGCACAAACGGGATAATCTCAGTGAAGGAAAGATTGTGTGTTCCAAATGATGTAGCCATCAGAAAAGAGATACTCATGGAAGACCACTATGCAAGTTATACTTCACATCCGGGTAGCACAAAGATATATCGAGATCTCCGTATGAAATTTTGGTGGTACGACATAAAAAGAGATGTGGCGTTGTTCATGTCACAATGCATAGCTTGTTAGAGGGTAAAGGCCAAGCACTAGAAGCCGGGTAGAGAGATATAGAACCTCGCTATACCGGAGTGGAAATGGGAACACATAACAATAGATTTTATTGTTGGTTTGCCGAAGACGCAATGGGGGAATGATGATGTCTAGGTCATCGTCGATCGACTCACAAAGTTAGCTCACTTTTTGCCTATCAAAAGTACTTGGAGTGTTGACTGCCAGGCTCAGATCTACATCAAAAAAATCGTTTGGCTCCACGGCGTGCCCGTATCCATTGTCTCCGATAGAGATGGTCGATTCTTACATATTTTTGGGAAAGCCGGCAGTCAGCAATAGAGATGAAGTTGAAGTTTATTTATGCCTACCATCCACAGACAGATAATCAAATAGAACGTGTCAACCAAATCCTCGAAGATATGCTACGACTCTGCGCCTTGGACTTGAAGACGAGTTGGGACATGCATCTACCGTTAGCCGAATTTGTATACAACAATAGCTATCAATCCAGCATTCAGATGGTGCCATATGAGGCATTGTATGGGCGGAAGTGCAGATCCCCGATCTGTTGGTACAAAGTTGGAAAACGATAAATTCTTGGCCTGGAGCTCGTGGAGTAAACCGTACAAAAGATTTTTTTTATCCGGAAACGGCTATAGATAGCTTTGAGTCATCAGAAGAGCTACTCAGACACGCATCGACGACCTCTTGAGCTCTTAGAAGGTGATCGAGTATTTCTTAAAGTCTCGCCCATGTGAGGAGTTTCCAGATTTGGAGCTAAAGGAAGCTAAGTCCTAGATTTTTTGATCCATTCGAGATACTAAAGTGAGTCACCCCGGTCGTATATCAAATAGCCCTGCCACTGTCACTATCCGAAGTGCACGACGTCTTCCATATTTCACAGCTTATGAAGTACGTGTATGACCCAAGTTATGTGGTGGATCTTGATCAAGTAGACCTAAAGACAGACTTTACTTATGTTGAACAACCTGTTCAAATCTTGGATCGTAAGGAGAATCTACTTCGAAAATGTTCGGTTCCTCTAGTGCGCATGCTTTGGCGAAATCATTCGGTTGAAGCATCTACTTGGGAGCGTGAATCTTAGATGAGGGAAAGGTTCCCTTTATTATTTTTTTAGTGGTAGGTTTTATTCCTAAGTTTCGTGGACAAAACTTTTAATTTGTTGGTTAGGATGTGGTGTCCCGTTCCCCCTACTCGGGGAGCGTGGCTAAGAAATTTAAGTCGGTATCGTTCGAACGGGATAGATTGAATCAAGAACCCATCCTCATTATGGATTTGCTTCTTCAGAATCGATTTCCATATTTAGTGGACCCTGCCCCGAGGATCGACTTAGCGGCAGAGTCAAGAGGGACAGCTCTGCTGCAAATTTTCTTACCTAATTTTTGCTGTCATTTTGTTGCTTTTCTGCTTTGAGTTGGTTTTTTGATTTGTTTGCATTTTCTTGAACAGTTTTGATGGATATTATTATTATTTTTTGTTGAACTGTACTTCAATTTTGAAATTAGAATGAGTGAAAGAGGTATTAATCAGCTGTTCGTGGCAATGCAGGTGAACGAGCAGTAGGCGACGTGCGAGCGGAGTCTTAAAGCACCTATTTTATTTCCTTCTCCAACCAACTTATGAGTGGCTTATATCCGATTCTGTTGACCCTTCTTCCAAGTCTTCACATCTAATAATCTTGCATTCTTGTTCGTCCCGATCAAACGATACCATAACAACTAAAAGATGTAAGGATAAGAAAGAATAGGCTTGGACTACTTATTGCTTGACAAACAACATGTGAACGGTTACCTTATTTCATGCTAGTTCGTTTACAATGTTCTTCATATGCTTCAATTTTAGTTAGAATGTATACTTTTTTTATAAATTATGCTATGCATATAGAACACACCTTGCTATGCGATATATTAATCAGTAAGGCTATGCAAAATCGTTCATGCTATGGAACAAGTATCGTACTCGTATTGCCTTAAACTGCATGAATTGATTGAAAACTAAATAGATACCGTTGGTCACAGACAATTTGTGCATAAGGTTTGTGGTTCTGTGGATGATCGTCGGGGCACTGGGACCGATCCGATCCGGACGGAACGTATGGAATAGTCTTATGTTGGAGGAAGAAATAGTATATTGGGGGAGCTCGCCACCCGCGCTGCATATCATTTTCGTCCTGTGATTTTTAATTTTCCTTTATGGCATAATGCAAGTGACCCCTCGTATATTTAAACCTGTGCAAGCTAACTTGTGTCTTCGTGGCAGGAAAGGACATGGTAAGTATTGTGCAGGTGGTTTAGACAGGTAGGTAAAAGTCACCGAATGGTGGCAATTTTATTTCAGTAAAATTTCTATATAAATGCTTACTTATAAAATGAACTAAGGCAAGATAGAAAGACCATAAATAAGTTGCATGCTTTATCTAAACAAAGTGTTGATTGGTATAGTTGGGCTAGGATTGTCATGGCAATTAGTGAGCCCAACTTGGACTCAAGCCCATTAGTCATTTCCACTAATTAATTAAGAAGATTTAGTTAATTATAATTAGTTAGAGACTTCCAAAAATATCTACCCTTAATTATTTCTTATAATTCACCATGTAGAGGTAACTTGGACGTTTAATTTTTCTTAGGGAATGGAAGAATAGCCCGGCCACTATTAGAGGGGGGTTCTTCTCTCTCTTCCCTCATTTGCATTCATTTTGATCCAAAAATTCTAGATCCCCAATTTTCCATTCTCCCTCCATTGATTTTTTACTCAATTCACCTCCATTTCCTTCTCATATTCATCACTCTTGGAGATTTGGAGTTTGAAGAAGCAAGGAGCACACGGAGAAGGAGGTTTGGAGCTAGAGATCATGTCTGGATCATGTCCAATTATATTTTAATTGGGAATCCATCTCCCAATTGGTAATTCCTAATTTTTTTTATTATAGCTTCTTAATCATGTATTTGACCAATATGAATGACCCCATGCCATAGGACTACCTATAGGAACAAGTTCTAGGCTAATTGGCTATGCATTGTGGGTTCTATATGGTAATTTGTGCGCATGTTGGAGGAATTACAAAATTGACACATCAATTATGTATCATGAGACCAATTAGATCTAATTAGACTTAGATTGGGGTTATGGGACTAGGTATATATCCACAAATGGATACGTGTAGGCCGTATCATGGTATTTCGTGATACGGTGCGACACGGGACCCAATTTTAGGGGTTTTGCACAGTTAATCTTCAATTCTTCTTGTAGCAAGTTACTTTGGTCATATTATAAGGTGTTTGATGTGTTTATTAATGAAGAATTTGGGTTTTGGCCCTTCACTTAGACACGTACCATGAATATCACAAGTACACACTCTAAGTGTTTGATCAATTGACACTAGAATATATTTATATAGGTATATAATGTATATGTGTGATGTATATATATATATATATATATATATATATATATATATATATATACTAGTATATATTAAACTTATATATCTATAATTCCTTTGTGTGTATGTATTTGAATGTGGGAGTGTACTTTGACACTCACAAGTGTTGTGTGTGTGGGTGTCGAGCAGTGAGGGAAAGGTTTTGTTAGTATCAGTAGCATCAGCATTATCTAGTATCAGTTATAGCAGCAGTGTTAGCTAGTACCACCTGTAGGAGCTAGGTGTTAAAATAGTAGTAGCAGTACATAATCGTGTACTACTATAGAGTAGGAAGTTTGAAATAGCAGCAGTTATAACTGCATTAGTAGTTGTATTTAGATGTTAAGGTATCGGGCAAAGGATGGCAGTATCAGCAAGTTATGAGGATGTCCAGATCTGAAATTGTCAACATATCTAGTCAGGATTAGAACAAAATACAAGTCTAAGCCAACATGAGACAAATATAATACAAAGCAATAAACTCTAGACATGAGAACCATATGATCAGCAGTAACATAGACAGTGCCTGCAAGTAAATTATGTTATAGGAGAAGCAATAACTAGCAAGAGAAATTGATAAAACTTAAGATGAAAAAGTGTGTGTACTCATGTGTCTTTAGAAGTACAAATTTCAAGACGTGGGCAGGCTAATATGGGTAATAGGCAAATATGTACTTATGAGTCCTTGAGAATTTCACACGAGTTACAAAACTTTTTTTACGTCACACGAAAATATAACACGTTCTCATGTTCATAAGCATGTCATACGAAGGAGGCCAACGTG
The DNA here is from genome assembly GCA_036927795.1 of Iris macrosiphon. NCBI lineage: Eukaryota > Viridiplantae > Streptophyta > Magnoliopsida > Asparagales > Iridaceae > Iris > Iris macrosiphon. Next base: position 151,947,947 of record JAYESA010000019.1, on the reverse strand, counting down.
TCTACTCATTGTACTTCCCCCGAATCCCAGATTTCATGATCATGATAAAACGATCACGATAACGGTAATGAAACACGATCACGATGACAATATATGAAAAAAAATAATCAAGAATATAAATAGTTTGCTCTTCTCTCATATGTGTAAAAAGTAGAGACACGGAAGGTAAGCTGCATAGATGAAGTACAAGAAGATAAAGTAATTGCACATGAAAGCATTAAAAAAATATTTGCCTGACTTATCGGATGTGTTGATATCACAGGTTGAAGACAATGTAAACTTTGTCCTGTCCGCTATCCAACCATACCATCATCCCACGAACCCCGTCACATGAATTAACATAAGTTGGACTTAAAGCCATAAAAAAATGTCTGACTAGGTTTTTCATAAGAAATCTATTTTAATTCTTGATAAAATCATCTAAAATACTATTTAATCCTATTATATTATAATTTTACGGTTAAACCTAAATTTTGGGCCAAAAGAAATCTAATTTATAAATTCAGAATTCGCAGCACGCAAATCGAGGTATTTTGTTGACTCAAATAGTCAACCCACTCTAATCCTTGATTTGTGTGTTAAAATTTGTAGATTTTAACGCTACAAAAATACTAGAATCAACAGTTTCCTCAAATCTCGAACCAGTAAAGAATTATCGCCAATATAGCATGTTAATGACAGTTTTTAGTAAATTTTTAGTTAATTATAGGTTGTACGAATTTTCTAGAATAGTAAACTAGTATATTTAATTCTAAAAAAAATATATGTTATACTTTATCGTGTCAGCTTTCCAAAACTTCAAACAACTCATGATTTCGAGTTCGGAATCTACCAAAATCTTGAAAATACCAAAATGCATTAGATTTTGGATAACCGACACTCCCCAAAATTTCCAGAAATCTAGGTTAAGAATTAATAATAAAAATTAGATATTCTGTAATCTAACCTCAATATGGTTCCAACGCAAGAAACAGAGACATGTTTGTAGTCCGTAGATAGGAGATATAGTATTTTCAAGTCGTCTAAACTACCAGAAAATGAGGCTGAATTTATGACAAATTTTGAATATTTTTTGATAAAAAAGAGAGGACTTTATGAAAGATGAGTTTATTCTATAAGTTTATTAGATATATATTGTAGTGCCCCGCTCTGTGTTGATACTATGTATAATAGATATCGCTTTGCTAGATCTAGCGAAAAACTTCTCGAAGAATTTCTCGATCGAAACACAAGATGATTGATTTGGATAAGTGGGCAAAACTTCATTCTTTGATTCTTGCACGCCTTAATAATGAATATGAGTTTTTATAAACTTGTTGCTAAGTAGATAATGTTCACATGAGAATGTTAGAATAAGAACCTGCATGCTTAAATAGAGAACTTGTAATGCTTGTCATAAAAAAGAACCTTGTCATGCTAAGTCCAATTAGAAAAGTTGTATGCAACTTTATACGGTCACCGCTATCGAACGAATATTTGCCAGGCTAATAAGGTAAGTAAAGGAATTTCTTGAACAAGTCTCTATATGGTATGCTAAATAAGAGTAGAACTGCAAGCTTAGCTAGAAGAGATAGTAGAACCGTACGATGCTTGCTTAATTAGAGATCATTATATGTTTGCTTGTCATTGCTGCAAAAAGATAGAACCGTATGAATAACTCGAAATATGCTAAAGATGATTGATTCGAATGAGAAAAGACTAATAGTATGCCCTGAGGTACGGTCCTTGTGATTTAGTGGGGTGTGTTATTAGTTTTGTATAATAAGATTGAACATATCGCTCATTTTGATAAAAAAGGATAGAAGTTTGCTTGATCATTGCTTGCTTGCATTAAAAATTATTTGATAGATATTTCATGTCATGCATTGGTTTCGAACAACTTGTGCACAATGTTTAGTTTCTCGAACGGTTCTTGGGGCACTAAAAATTGGTTGGTCCTTATGATCTAATGGGGTATTGTGTCTATTAGTGAAAAGCGGAACTATGATGTCACAACTGCTAGTATTCGTGTGTGTTGTTGAAGAGTTGAACCTTAAGTCACAGCTGCTGACATATACACGTACTAGTGTAGAGCGGAACCTTGAGTCACCACAGCTAAACATAGGAAAACCTATGGACCACCAAAGAGTTAGGATGCATGCTTGGTTAGCCTTCTTGCATACCTAACTGGTTGATACAGAGATGAACAGTAAATAGAACCTTTATGTGTTTGCACATTGTTGGTAACTTGTGTGTCTATTACAGGGATAACCGTTCGGCTGTGGGTAAGGATCACTGAATATGTGATCATTCATATTCCTTTTGTTCATTATCATAAATGAAAATGAGATGTATCTATTTTACTTGAATATGTTGTTGCCATTGAACTGAATTGAATAAGTCCACTAGATGCACTTTGTCTTAAATTGAGAAGAATAGTCCACTAGCGACTACTTTTGTTCCTAGAGTTAATGAATATGGTGCATGATAAATGATGTGCACTACACGATAGAATACTGGTAAACTGTATGCTTGATTGTATCGAATATACAAACTGTTTTCAAAGAAATATTTTTGAAAAGAAGTAATCAGACTCAAATCTTATGCTGCATAAAATAAACCTAGGTAAAAAGTAGCAAGATCACTAGTAATGTAATATTTTGCCATATGCTTACTTAGTGTTGGTTTTAGTGTGTTGCTTCTGTTCATTGCTTTTATACTCACCAATACTTTCTTCAAACTGCTAACCCCCCACCAGTTTTCTTGTTCGTAAGTGCTAGATTGTCCGTATAAGCGATAGCATATCATTATCCTCTGGACCCAAAAATATGGAGTCGATGCCTTGAGCCATATCGAGATATTTTGAGACACTTTTGTATAAAGGGATGTAATATATGGAACAATGTCATTATAATCGAGAGAGAAAGATTGAGTAAATTGTAATCTCGGCCAAGCGCCGCTTGTAACACATTTGGAATATCAATAAAATGCTTATTTTTTATGCCATTATGTTCTTTACTTTTCTACTATATCGTGACGCTGCCCCCATCTAGAATAGCTTACTTGCCTTTGTTTAAAGCTTTATCCTTGTGCAAGCGCAACTTAGGCTTGTATGATATCATGCCAATGCGGAGACGATCGGTTCTGCAAGGCGCCAAACGAGGACGATCGACCCTTGCGGGAATTGGGGCATGGCATAATGGTATCAGAGCAACTTGATTCTTTGGCCATTTCTTTGCTTCACTTCGACTCTAAGATATCCCAAATATTGTTGCTGCAATGTGCGTTCCATACAATAAGTTTATATATATTCTTAAATATGCACAAAAAGTTTTCTGGATTATTTCATTGTTTGAGAGATGTGATTTATGATTTTTGAATGCTGGAGTTTTATTGAGTTCTAATTTCTAGAGCTTTTCGATTGAGGATGGTGAGGGATGAGGACTATCACTTATCTGGATATTGCAAGTTTTTCTTTGAGTTTCGAGGACGAAACTTTTTCTCGGTCGGTAAGTATGTCGTACCTCGCTCCGCGTTGGCACTATGTACGAGAGATATCACTTTGCTAGCTCGAGAAAAAATTTCTCGAAGAGTTTCCCGATCGAAATACAAGATGATTGATCTGGGTGAGTGGACATAACTTCTTTCTCCGATTCTTGTACGACTTAATAATGAATCTGAGTTTTTATAAAGCTTATTTCTAAGTAGATAATGTTTACATGAGAATGGTAGAACAAGAACCTGCATGCTTAATTAGAGAACTTGTAATGCTTGTCATCGAAAAGAAACTTGCCATGCTAAGTCAAGATAGAAATATTGCATGCTAAGTTACACGATCACCGCTATCGAACGAAATATTCCATAAGTTTAGTAGGTATATATAATGGGTGGAGACTACTTAATTTGAATACGACTAGGATTGCCTAATTTGGATAGGATTAGGATCAGTTCAAATAATGATAGGATATGAATAAAGTTGCTTTCCTTGTAGACTTAGGATTATAATTAATTTAAAATATAGTTCAAATTTATCTAAATAATTTATAATCTTAAATAGAATTAAAAATAATAACAATAATTTATATATAATCATATTTATATCTATTAACACTAAATCAACAACTATCCAATATTAAGAATATATATATATCCAAATAAATTCAAATAAATATTGAATAGTTCCAGAAAAATCAAAATAAATTCTAAATAATTCTAAAAAAATCCCAATAAATTACAAAAAATATATTTAACCCTCCTAACCCTACAATAAATGTTTAGTAGCAAAATAGGCATGTATAATTCCACAATAATTTCTACAAGCTCTAGAAAATAATATTTTATAGGTTTTAATAATCTAAAACTTTTAGAAAAATTCCTAAAATTCTAAAATAGCTTAGATATTATTTTAGTTATTAGTATGATTCTTTATGAGCCACATGAATCCTAATGTTATAATATTATCATCATAAAACTACTCTCAGTATTTTTAAATAAAATTTCCATAAAACTACGTACTAATATATTCTAACTATTATTCTTATATGGTATTTTAGATAGCGAATGCTAAAAGCGGTGCAAGTCCACGGCTAGGGGGAAGCCCTAGGGTTTGACCAAGGAAGGGAAAATGAAGGAAAAATGAAGAAGAAAGGAAAAGTGAAAGAAAAAGAAGAGAAATAAAGAGAGGGGCTATATATAGCATAGGGTGATTAAACATTATGCAAAATCTAGAAATTACCGAAAAGTAGTTCAGAAATATTCAAAAAATACAAAAAATAATCCTACAACAATTGTACACATATCTCGGATACATATACAAAATTAGTCAGACGAGTCTCACAACAGTCATGATTATAAAAAGATATGGGGGTTAATACTACAAGCCATCAGTCAACCTAAGTCAAGCAATACTAGTCTCTCAATCACAAGGAGAAAAGCACATTATAAAAAGAAATATGATCACCAGAAGCAAAATAATCAAACCATATATACATAGTTGATCATAAAGCTAAAAATACAAAATGAAGAACTAGTAAGAGTAATAGTCATACATGAACAACTCTAGCTATAGTCTAATATGCTAATCATATCATGCCCAGTAGAAGATAAAAAAAGTCCAAAATATGAGCTAACAGGTGCTCGGGGCTAAACGCTACAAAATAATATGTACAATATGTAGGTGAACAAGATAGGAACCCACTATTTCTGTTTGGTGCTCTGTGTGGTCATCATCCTCAGGAATATACGAAAGATCCTCTAGCTCAGCTACCTGATCTGGCTAAGCAAAACTAGTGGGGTCATACCTCAAATAACAAGTACCACAAATTAGGCCAAACTATGAACTAAAACTAGCAATACTATATAGAGCTACAATATCCTAAGCAACATGTAACTACCAGAAATAATATAAGGTAACAAGAAAATAAAAACGAAAAAAATATAAAAAAGCTGCGCGGTTGAGAATTTCTATGCTTGCATGCCCTACAGTCTATCCAAGTTATGCAGACCACAAAATAATTAAAGATGTACTGATGCCCCACTTGACGGTGTGCTAGAAATATGCCATACTCGACGGCATGCCACAAATTTATTCTAGCTAACGTCACTACTAGAAAAAGCGGTCTTAGCGACGTATTTTAGCGACGTCAAAAGAAACGTCGCTAATAATATAAAAATTAGCGACTCCTTATTAAAACGTCGCTAGACGTCGCTAAATGGCGACATTTAGCGACGTTTAGCGACTTTTATTAAGATTTTAAAAGATAAGTCGCTATAAGTTCAGTTTAGGTCGCTAAACGTCGCTAATATGTCTAATTTAGCGACGTTTAGCGACGTATATAGCGACCTTAATATTGAAAATATTTAGCAACGTGTTTAGCGACGCGTTGACGTCGCTAAAATTTAAATTAGCGACGTTTTTTCTTGGACGTCGCTAAACGTCGCTAAAATTTGGTTAATTAGGGATCGGTTTCATTTTTCCCTATCTGCTGAAATTTTGAAAAGAAAAAAAATTCCCCCCCCCGCGCTCCGTCGACCCGCTCTCCACCGCGACTACTCCGGTAAACCCTACTCTCTCTCTCTCTCTCTCTCTCTCTCACAGGACACATGTGACATTGACACAAATACGACACACACATAGACACTGACACAGACACAGACACGGCACACACACACACTGACACAGACACTAATCAGGACCTAGGGTTAGGGTTAGGGTTAGGTTTGTTGACATGGGGTTAGGGTTAGGGTTAGGGCCGACTGGCCCAAGTCGACGAGAGAGGTAACAACAGCAGTGAGCACTGCTTACTAGCAGTGAGCAGGGGGAGACTTGAGGCACATCAGCCCAATTTTAGGGGGTTTACAATTCAAATATTGAGGAAAAAGGTAAGCAGTAGCAGTGGGTGACTGATTTAAAGAGGTGTATTAGTCAGGTGTTTGAGTGAATATATGTGTTGAAGAGAATAAGTAATAGGTGTGAAGGTTGAGCATTCATATAGGTGTATCCCAGATCTGGGAGTATAGATGGAGTGTTTATATGAGTATAGATGGAGTGTTTATATGAAGTATAGAATTTAGAGTACTTAATAGGTGTTGTTGGTACCAGGTGAGTTTTGATTACAGAATTCTTAAGAGTGTATGTGTGTATCAGTGTACCAGTTTGGGGGGTTAGGTTTTTTTACTAAAGGGAGTGCAGTAATCTGCCGGTAAATGTGAGTGAGTACAGCCACAATGCATGGGGTTATCCATTTCATAGAGCAATAGCCCGTGTACTTGGGAAACTTTTGATACAAAAATTGTTCAAGCACCAGGTGCCTTAGTGCAATGCCATGACTGCTTTTCCCATAACGGACACTGACCTAGGAGTGTGGTTGGGGGCAGCTGCAGTTCTATAGTATGACACACTATTTGTAGTGTTGACTGCACACTTATAGTGCAGTTCATAGTACTATGAGGTTGGGGGCAGCTGCAGTTTTGATAAATGAAAATATGTATTATATCGGTTATGATTTTTATAGTACTGTTAATTTTGCATGTAATGATTTATATGATACATACTGTCAATTTTGCAGAAGTTTCTAGAAATGGATATAAATTACTATCTGCGTCATCGTTCGTGGATGTACAACCGTCATCCTGATGACATGTGCGGTGTGCGGGATAAATTCATTGAGGGTGTACAGCAGTTCCTACAGTTCGCAAAGGCGTTCCCTCAATACATGGACGGTACCAAAATTAAGTGTCCGTGTGTGAGATATCGCAACAGGAAATATTATCCTGAAGTGGAAGTTACATATCATTTATACTCGAAGGGCTTTACGTCGAATTACTATCAGTGGACCGCGCACGGAGAACTTATATCTCTAGCATCAGAGTCGGAGCCCTATGTGGAGCCGTATATGGATGTCCAAGACCACGATGCTTATGACGACGGGTTGGTGAACATGGTTTATGATGCGGCGGGGCCTAGTTTCAATCCTGACAATTATGATGCGGCGGGACCTAGTTTCAATCCGGACAATTATGATGCAGCTGAGGAGGCACCGAATGCCGATGCTGCAAAGTTTATGGAGTTGCTTGAGAATGCAAGAACTCCACTATATCCTGGTTGTGAGGATCATTCACCGTTGGAGGTGGTTACAAGATTATTGAGCATCAAGTCCGATTTTAACATGTCGCAAGAATGCTATAATCGACTGCTCGATTTGATTATAGAGATCTTGCCCGAGGGTGCAAAGTTGCCTAAAGACTTCTATCGATCTAAGAGGATGGTGAGATCGCTTTGGATGGGATACGAGAAAATCGATGCATGTCGCAACGGGTGCATGTTGTACTACAAAGACGACAAGGATGAAGATGCGTGCAGATTCTGTGGTGCTGATCGCTACAAGGCCACTGTTAGAGGAAAGTCTGTCGGTGCAAGGAAGCCTACGATTCGATGCACTACTTGCCTTTGACGCCGCGGTTACAGCGGTTGTTTATGGTTAAGGAGACTGCAGAAAACATGAGTTGGCACAGGCGAAAACAGATCGAAGGAGTATTGGATCATCCATCCGATGGAGAAGCATGGAAGCACTTTGATCGAGAGTATCCATATTTTGCCGAGGAAGCGCGTAATGTCAGATTGGGGCTCTGCTCTGACGGTTTTACCCCATTCGGACTTTCGGGCTCCCAGTATTCTTGTTGGCCTGTGATCGTCACTCCGTACAATCTACCGCCTTGGATGTGCATGAAGACTCCGTATATGTTCCTAACCGTTATTATCCCGGGTCCGAACAATCCGAAGAGGAACATCGATGTGTATTTACAGCCTTTGATAGATGAGTTAAATCATCTGTGGGAAGTCGGTGCCAACACGTACGATGTTTCTAGAAAGCAGAATTTTCAGATGAGGGCAGCACTTATGTGGACCATCAACGACTTTCCGGCCTATGGAATATTATCGGGATGGAGCACCCATGGTCGTCTCTCATGTCCGTATTGCATGGACCGTTCTCAGGCTTTTCGTTTGAAACACGGAGGCAAACCGTGCTTCTTCGATTGTCATCGACAATTTTTGCCGAAGGATCATCCGTACCGGAGGAATCGGAATGCTTTTCATACGGGAGTTGTGGAGAAGGCCAATCCACCGCCAAGGTGGCCCGGATGCACGATATGGGAAGAGGTAAAAGATTTACCAAGTGCTATCCAAGAGCCTGCTAAGGGGTACAAGTGTGACGGATTTGGTCGCACCCATAACTGGACGAAGAGGAGTATATTCTGGGATCTGCCATATTGGAGCACCAATCTGATCAGACATAACCTTGATGTCATGCATATCGAGAAGAATGTGTTTGATAACATAATTAATACTGTAATGGATGTAAAGGGGAAGATGAAAGATAATCCGAAGGCGAGGTTGGACTTAGAAGACATATGTAGACGTCCTGCATTGCATTTGATAGAGGAGGGGAATGGAAAGTTAAAGCAACCTAAGTCAGTTTTCTCACTGAATAAAGAGGATAAAGGTAGACTTTGTAGGTGAATTCAGGGTCTAAAGTTTCCAGACGGGTACGTGTCGAACTTGAAAAGATGCGTCGACCTCAAGGAGAACAAACTAGTAGGTATGAAGAGCCACGATTGTCACGTATTCATGGAGAGGTTAATTCTGATTGCATTTCGGAAATTCTTACCGCAGGTCGTTTGGGACCCATTGACAGAGCTGAGCATATTCTTCAGAGATCTTTGTTGTACTAAGTTGCTCGTCGATCGTCTAGAAAAGCAAGAGAGGGACATTGCGGTAACACTATGTAAGCTCGAGAAGGTGTTTCCTCCTGGATTCTTCGACTCTATGGAGCATTTGCCAATTCATCTTTCCTATGAGGCACGTGTTGGTGGTCCTGTCGGTTATCGGTGAATGTACCCCTTCGAGCGCCATCTGAATCACCTAAAGAGAAAGGTGAAAAATAAGGCACGGGTTGAAGGCTCTATGCTGCCAAGTGGTGTGGTGGCTCGATTCTGATGACGGAACATTTCCGTCGTTTGGTATATTTTTTCTTTTAAAATATATTATTTTAATATAAGTACCAAGTACCATAAAATGGTACTTGGAAAAAATATTTAAGTTTAGTAATAAAAAATATATTTTTAACAGGTACAGAGGGGTGAGGATGCAAACATGGTGACCGTCTTCTTGGCCACCCATCGCAAGGACGGAAATCTCATTGATGAGAGGGCCTCACAGACCTATGTAAGTATTACTTTACTTTGTGTTTATTTTAATATAACTTAGGCAATTATTGAGTTTCCAAACCTTTTCTAGGCCGAGTATCTTAGGCTTCGTGAGCGGGCGACTGCTAGTGCACCTACACCTGGAGAGGCTGGTGCTTCGTCGCAGCCCGGTCCATCTCCGTCGGCGGACGACCTGTGGGTGACCGTAGCTGGTGGTCTCCAGAGGGGTACGTACTACGGTACGGGCTCCTATGGCGCCCTGGTTGCGACGCAGTCATCTAGGGCCTCCCCGACAGCTGTGCATTCCACACACCCCTCGCAGTCGCAGCCCTCGCAGTCGTCGGCCAGAGTCCAGGAGGCCGTCCAGGAGGCCGTTGACCGTCAGATTGCGTCTCTCCGTGACGACTTGCTGCGAAGTATGGAGGACCAGTCCCGGTCCCAGCCGCAGGCGGACGATCCGATGCTCATCGCACGATTGGATATGCTCGACCGCAGCATGACGGAGCTACGAGAATTGACAAATGATATTAGAGCCTCCAATGATCGCAACATCATGGAGCTGCAGGCGTCACAACTATCGATGGGCGAGAAGCTGACGAGGATGCAGGCGTCACAGCTATCGATGGGCGAGAACCTGACGAGGATGCAGGATTCAATGGGTGATAACAGTACGAGGCTGTTATCTACCCTGGATTCTTACAACCAGCGACTCGCAGACTTGGAGCGGGCACGGCCTCCACCGACGTCACTGCCTTCTCCATCGACATCGGTGTCGATTCCACGGGACGAGTATGAGGAGTTGTTATCCTTCAAGCGCGCCGCTGGTTAGCCTCCTGCAGATCCGTAGTAGTATAGTTATTTTTATTATTATTTATGAATTATTGATACTTCAACAATAGACATGATGTATGATGCTTCTTGTGGTCTTTAATTTTTTAGTTAATTTAATTGGATTATATAGTTATCCACATTTAATTGGATTGATACTTCTTGTGGTCTTTAATTTAATTGGATTATATAGTTAACTAGATTGAATCATGTTGGTGTGTATGATGAAGATGATGTAAAACTGCAGGAAATCACTAATGTTTGCTTCTGCACATTATTTTTTTTATTTTTTTTTAAAAATTAGCGACGTTATTAGCGACGTTTAGCGACGTTAATTTACGTCGCTAATTACGTCGCTACTTAGCGACGTTATAAAACGTCGCTAAGGACGTCGCTAATGACGTCGCTAATTACGTCGCTAAACGTCGCCAATTGCTGACATGGCAGTATAGCCAGGTCATTAAAGACGTCGGTGTAACGTCGCGATAGATATCGCTAATTAGCGACGTTTAGCGACTTTTCTAAACGTCGCTTTTTAGTGACTTGGCGTCGCAAAACGTCGCTAAATTTAGCGACACATTAAAGTCGCTAAAAAACGTCGGCATAGCGACGTTTAGCGACGTTTTTTGTTTTAGCGACTTGGTATTTTCTAACTGCTTTGAAACGTCGCTAATTACGTCGCTAAACCTAATTAGCGACGATTTTTGGTTATTTAGCGACGTTTTTAGACGTCGCTAATTTGACTTTTTCTGGTAGTGCGTTAAGATAACGGGACCGCATGCAACCTAGCTCTTGATGCTTTAATCATTAAAACAAGTCATTAGTTCTTAGCAGTTTGTTTTAGGATTTCGAGTGTGATATTCCGCAGAATCCATCCAAGACATGATGCTCCCCGCATGGAGGAACTAGACAAGATAATGATTTGACAAGCACAAGGACAAGACAATAAAATAATCAATCGGTTATAGGCATGACGAGCATGCTCTATTATAATCCACAACAAGTAATATACATGTCAAGTGTATAATGGGTAGATGGCCCAAACTTTACCCGGACAGGTCTAGACAGATGTATAATGGGTAGGTATCCCCAAATCTATAACGACAGGTGTATAATAGGTAAATGACCCCAAAGCTATATATGATGTCAAAAAGAGATAGGTACAAGGAAAGGAACATGAGTGCACCACGATGGGTCATTATCAAGAATCTACAGTATAGAGGTATAATGGGTAGATGTCCTAAACTATACCGGAATAGGCGTATAATGGGTAGGTATACCAAACAATATATGAAGCCGGGACAGGATAGGCGTATAATCGGTAGGTGTCCCAAACTATACATGAAGCCGAGCTAAGAAAGTATCACAGTCAAACGAATAACCAGAAAAGAAAATAGAAAAAATTAAGGTAATTCGGATTATCCGTCGGATCTCCTCGGATAACAGTCTGATCATCTGATCGGTCACATCAAATAAATGGGCCAGATCTTGGATCATCCGTCGGACTGCTTTGGATCACCGTCGGATCATCCAATTGGTCACAACAAGTTTGTCGGCCAAAAATTGGATCATCCGCCGAACTGCAGTTGATCATCGTCAGATCTTCTCAGTGATCACAAAAACCCGGACTTGGAATAATTGACTTGCTCGGACCGTAAAAACTTCTTACTAACTCAAAATTTTAATTTTAAAGGTCAAAATGGTATAGGATCAAATTTTCAATGGCCTAGAGCATTTGATTTCACCAACTTTGAGATTTGATAGATCGATTCCGAGAAATACCATAAAAGTGATTTTACGGGAAAAATTAAAACTTGTTCGGAAAGATTAATAGGGTAGAATATAGGCACAGGTCTCAAGTAGCATATAAAAATATACTCTAAGGTGGGAACTCCAATATCTCTTTTGATACCGAGTCCAGACTACTAAGGTCAAATGTAGTCTAAGAAGGAAATCAAAATCTAGCTCAAATCAATTTCTGAAATATGCAAATGGTTGAAAATCACTAGAGAAACATATTCAACAAAACAAGTACCTTGAAATTCTAAGAATAAAATCTCAAGAAAAAAGAAAATGGCAATAAAACACTTTTATTCAAAAATTCGACAAGATTTACTTACCTATAGTCAAGCTCCAAGCCTAAACCTTCAACTCCACCACCAAGAGGGGTTCAGAAACTATACTCTTTGGCCTTAAGACAAAGCTCCTAGCTCCCGCGACAATTGGAGAGGAAATGAAAAAAATAAAGAAAGAAAGAAAAGAGAGGATACATAAAATGATATCATATATATATTAAATGTGTTTTAATCGTGACCGTCCAATCTGCCTCTTTAGCGATCCACGTCACGAGTTAAATCAATCTCGACCGCTCAAAACAAAACCAAGAAAACCAATGGATAATAGGAAGTATCGAACACTATTCACGAAAATATCTCAATGAAAATATCTAAAAAATATCTCAAAAGTATCTTAAAAGTGAAAAGAATATCTGTCGGACGAATGTTTCGTCAGTATGCCACAGTATTCTGGCGATAATTCGGTTATGAAGAAAAGTTTCAGTACTGGAAGAATTTCGAGATTCGACGAGATCCAGTAAAGCACAATATATACACAATATAAAAATGTATCCATATACCAATATAGATATTGTGAGACGGGTCTCACGTATGTTCAACACTCATTTGTTTTTTATTTCCCTTCTGCTTGATTCATCAATAGCTCTAGATGATACCTGTAACCTAAAATTGGCTAAAATTCAAATCCTAGCCCTCCAATATTATTTGGACACAAAGAAATTAACTAATGACAGTATATATATTTAGGACTTAAATAAAAGACCATTTTATACAAACTTGAAGCAAATAATCAGGACCAAGAAATTAACTAATGACAGTATATATATATATATATATATATATATATATATATATATATATATATATATATATATATATAAAGGTACGCAAATTTCTCCTGAATCCTTTCATGATCAATATTCAGCTAACAATCTCCTAAAGAACATTATGGATACCCAGAAGCCAAACAATTCTCCCAGAAAAACCTGTTCTCTTCTTCGTTGTAAGCTACTGAACCAACCTGCAGTATGCTTTCCTCCTCTAATTCCCTCTTAGCCCAGTGGAACCTTTCTTCTGCGATCCATGAAGACCACGTCATCAACTCCTCGTGATCATCGTAACCTGCAGAATCAGCAGATCCAGTACATGATTCGGAGCCGTCCTCGTCGCAGAAAGAATCTATTACTTCCGATTCGATCTCGGAATCACCTGTTGCTTCTTCTAGAGAGGAAGTTGCGGTGCCGTCAAATGTTACAGTTAGAGAATGGTCCATAACTATATCAAGTGTGAAGAATAAGTGGCCGGGAACAAAAGTAAGCTACAACTTATAATAAATTTGAGGAAGGGGAGGGGAGGGGAGGGGGAGGAAAGAGATGCTGACTAAACAAGTGCAGCAAGTCTAATTGCTTTTTGGTTCATAAGAGATTCCATCCAAAATTGACAAAAAGACTTCTAGAAGGACAGCTAAGTTTGTACCTAAACCTAATTCTTCTAGACGAGGATGAGCCCACATATATGCCCAACTTTCATTCTTCCTCCCAAGCAAGCAAAAGAGTAAGGGACTCTGACTCGAGTCACTTTCCACTTCAACACCCGGCACTAGCTAGTGGTATGCTTCCAAAGCTCACAAATTGCTAAATGTCCCCTTTCAATTTCAGAAGATAACCTCCAATAAATTTTAAACTTTAATATTGCAACATTTACACCTTATGATTTAATTAGGATGACCAGGACTAGGTTCCCTCTTGTTTCATTAAAGATATGAACTAATCACCATAGTAGAAGAAGTATAGAGTTTTGCTTGCTACCAGCCACTTGCAATATTCCTCCATAAAATCAAGTTTATCATAGTTGACAATATTTAGTATCGAAGCTAAATAGTGGTTATACAAATAAATTTACCACTGTTCTACTGTCTTAATGGTTGTCACACAATGAAACATGAAACAAATCAACAAAATTAATTGTATTGAATGGATGAAATAAAAAGCAATAAACTATAAATATATATTGATGGAGACGGATCTATATCCGTATAGGAGAAGGAATATATATCCGTATAGGAGAAATAATCTAATCATAAATCTAATTAATTTTAACATCCCCCTTCAAACTCATGATGGGTTAAACAACATGAGTTTGTCTAATAGTAACGGAAATCGCGGTGCGGGGAGTGACTTTGTAACGAAATATTCCAGCTGATCAACAGAGATCACATGTGGTAGAGAATATATTTGTAGCTTCCAAAAAATGGTCATGGACGAAATGATAATCAATCTCAATATCCTTTTTCGTTCATGAAAAATTAGATTGTTTGAAATTATTGTACCCTCCTATTATAAAAGTGAAACAACGTAGGTCCTGTAGGAGCAATGCCGATAACAGAGAGCATTCTACCTACATGAATGATCTTCCTATTAGTGGAAGTCATAGCTCTGTACTCTGCCTTGCTAGAAGAAAATGCAACAATGACTTATTTCTTGCTACGCCATTGTAACAACCCGCTCATAACACTTGTGTTGCTTATGCGATCTTTGGTTTCATTATATATATATATATATATATATATATATATATATATATATATATATATTCATGCTTGGTTAACTTGGTTGTATATTTAGACTGGAAAGATATAATGGTAAGTTAGTAAGTCGCACCATGTTACTCATATCCAATGCTACACTTTGTATCTATAATACGATCTAGGTTTTATAGCATTGCCATGAAACTGATCCTAAGGCAAGGATAGAAAAACAACTTAATAGATCGTGTACGGAACCAATATAATATGTTTGGATTTGTTGAGCGGACAAGAAGCCCCCCACCAGTGCATTCAATGTACTAAAAACCCACCAGGTTGCTTGTAGGGTACATGAGAACCTCATTCGGTGTGGAGTATCCCCTCGTGCGTGCTAAGGCATGGAGTTCGCTTTAGAGCCTCGAAGTGTGTCGTTCAGAGCTGAAGCACATATACATGACACAATGTTGCAACATCGGATATGTATCATTCCATATTGTAAGTCTCTTGCACGCTTTTATTGCTTCGAGAGAGAGAGTTTGAGCGACTTGTAATCTCGGCCTAGCGCTGCTTGTAACCTTATTTCATTATCAATAAAGAGTTTATTTTTGTATCATACTTTTGTTTATTCTATCCTTCCGCTATGTCGACTTTGCAAATTAGTTATCGAACGACCGTTTACTCGTGTCGTTCAAATATTCGCTGCATTGGAGACTATTTGTGCGACTCCGTGGCATAGTTAATTCACTGCCTGTTCATACCTTGGCCTTGTGCTGGCACAACTTTTGCTTCTACGGCATCATGTCCTAATAGGAACGGTTGACCTACGTAAGCATTGGCGAGGTGATTCACGCCCAGCGGGGACGGCCGATTCTTGCGGGAGATTGGGACATGACTTATTGGTATCAGAGCACGGCTTTACGTGCTTGGACTTCGTATTGATTCTCTCAGTTTTGAAAGCTCGTTCATGGATTATGTATAAAATGCTCTCTTTCAATGTCCTAACGGGATCTTCCATATAATGAGTCTAAATATTTTTAAAAGTGCATATGAATGATATGATTGCTTGAACGGGATAGTTATGAGAAGGTGGGAATAGAATCGTACTAGAATTGACATGTTACGTGCGAACCAGAAAACCGTTACAAAATATTGGGTATTATGCACCTAGCCCCTTTGGTGCGAGCAATTTTATGAGCGAGATTGAATGTCGTTCGGATAAGGATAAGGTAGACTTATAATAGAAATCGATAGAGATATCATTGGATTATCGCTAAGGTGAATATCAAGATCGTGCTTGGATTTCAAGGGAATGGTTCGAACAGTTATTTGTATCGATAAGTTACGACTCATAATATAGTTTGTGTGGATGACTATCGATAGAAGAATATACGAGACTAAGATTTATTGAGGCGACGCATAGGGATCGTGCTGGAGTTCTAAGGTTGAATTGGATATGCGAGTAAATATTGCGACCAAGATTAAGGATTTATTTGGATGATTTATTTGGATAACTCAATTCCTGAGTAGTGTATATGATAGCTCAGGAACGAACAAACGATCTAATGATAGAGTGAGATTTGAAGATTCATAGAGTATACCTCAAACTCTGAGTGGTGTATTGATCGTCTTAGAAATGTTCGAGGGAATCGAGAATTTTGGGGTAGAAAATGAGTCTAGTCGCAAACGACGCGATTGTACGAAGCCTTAATATGAGTAATGCATTGCAAGTAGTGAATTCGAAGGTCTCGTGCGAGAGTTGGTTCGAACGATTGAGAATGTGTTGAGAAATAATAAGGCTTATATCGAGTAAGGATTCATAATATTAGAATCAACATCTTATCCAAGAAAACTTAGTGGATCATACGAGCGAGTTCGAATTGAATCAAACTGATTGAAACTTGAGTTGAGATGGCATAACCGAGGGTGCAATCAGGAGTTAGCGCGATGGAAGATAGCGTGCGTAGAAAATCGAGATTAAGTAGGATATCACTCGATAGAATTTAGCTTGATTACGGATGTTATGGTTTATAATTTGGAAGACTTGATACGATATCGATAAGTTGGAAGATTACGCGGATTGATACAAGTTAAGGAATTGTGTGGTTCAATGATTGAGGTAGGCGATAACAGACCTAATCTTGAATTTGAATGAGCAATCCTGAATCAAGTTCGAAAGTTAACACTCGATATCGGGCCCGAATGAGATCTATTATCCCGCGGTAGAGCTGGCTTGGTGACTTCACATTCAGTAGGGATTATCGAACTCGTGGGAGATCAGGGAGTGTTCGATAATTATTCAAACGAACTTAATGAAATAGAGCGTAACAAAGATTTTGAACTTGAAAGTTTTGATGAATGCTAGAGGTAGACTACGAATTGATCAAACGATAATATTAAAGTTGGACGATTTGGTTAGACGAATTATGATCACGACATGAGCGGTTATTAGATGAACATAACTTTGTGGATTAATATATAACTTGGATGAGACAAAGTGTAACGATAAGGTGTCTTGATCATTTTGAAGATAACCATAATATTTAATGTTCTTGTCTTGTCCGAGCGCGGATCCATGATCGCACATGCATCACGTCCAGATAAGGGCGATTATCCTGTGGGAGCATTGGCGTGGTGATATCACGTCCATCGGGGGTAATCAAACTTGTGGGAGACCAGAGCGTGATAATTGGATGATTGCCTTGTCTTATAGTTTGACACGATAAGACGAGTTTCAGGACATAAGTGAATCAAGTGTTTCGAGAATGAGTTATTCTAGAACGTGATGTAAGACATGCTTAATGGTTTCGTGAACAGATACGTGCATTGTATTGAATGACTTAGAGTTATGTTTTAGATCAAAGATTTAGAATTGAATCATGATTTAGTGATCTAGACTTAGAAAAGAATGGATAAGTAGACTCTATCAAACATAATTGAGGAGAAAGACTATATGAATCATTAGGCTTGACGTACAACATGATATATCAAGAATTTCGCTGAACGAATTTGTCTTAGGAACGGATTTGACTGAAACAAACCTGATCCCTGTGCAACGAACGTATTGATGTGGATATGATGATTAATGGTTGATATTTAAAATTTTGAGTAAAGTGAGCTTGGGTAAAATACCTCGTACGAATGAATAATGGTATAACAAATTTATACGATATGAATCATGAACGTGAACGTGAACTTGTACCTATGACCTTGTGAGATAAACTAGTAATTATGTAGATGACCCTATGCCGAGTGAAAGAACTTGTGTGACCGACATTAGAGTATTACCTGGATAAATAATAGAACTGAGGCAGGAAGACTTAGAGTTAGGCTTAGAACGGTATGTGTGTGTTAGAAGTTAATTTTAACACGAACGGACTGGACGATAGGACTTGGACGCTAGTTGGTTGGTCGGATAGATCATGCTTGATTATAGTGCAATGCTTGGTTTATGTGGGACTGAAAATGACTTAGATTTTGATTGATCCCGTTTGAGGTATCATTATGATTCATAAATTAGAACCCTTGAGATTTTTGCGAGTAGCTTGTCCGACTTCACTATCGCTAAGTTTGGTTAAAATATATATGTTTGGGGTACGCCTTGATTGTGTGCACAATCCAGACTCAGTAATATGTTGAACTCGAGTGCAAAGACTTCGCTATCGCTAAGTTGGTTAACATGCATATGTTTGGAAGACCCCTTGAATATGTGCACGATCCAGACTCCATGATATACTGAACTTGAATGCTAGTGCAAGTGAATATGTTAGATTCACTTGGACGAGTATAACAATTTGAGTAAGTTTGCCTCAGCCTAATTTTTTTTTGCACGATATATTATATCATATCCTGTGTTAAGCGATATATGTTCTGCGCTAAGGAACAGTAGAGACCAAGTCGGAGAACACGATATTTGAGTGGATATTGTCAGCCAATGGATTGATAGAGTCATTCAATTGAATAGACCAGCACATATATGACACATAATGAGGAAAACGAGTAGGAAGTTGTGTTCGAATGGGTCTAGTGATACGGAGTAATATACTTGAGTTAGATTCGATAATGTGCGATAGATCGATTTGCGCTCAGGAAGTCTAGAGGACGAGACATGTTCTGAGTGGTGTATAATGTAACTAACCGCTCCGCATCAATGTGGATAGCCGATTCAAATATCACAAGTCCGACAATCCATCCCGCTTTGCTCAGTGAGAAGACTCGCTTGAGGCAAAGAAATTTAGACTTGGCCTTTCAGAAGTTCAAACTTAGACTTTCAAAGGCACACTCGGAGTATCACTCGACCGATGCAAATCATCGCTAAGGTGGGTGGATATGATGAACCTGTCTTTACTTAGCCTATATATCTAATAACATGGACGATACATGCTAGTCGTTAGGCGAATAACCTCTTGTATGCAAATAAAGGGCTCAATGCACCTATCTAAGGGAATAATTTTATCTTGCATTACTTGTATAGAACATGGAATATAAACCTGCTACTAGAGATAGAAATATTTGTTTGCCTCAATAAAGTTTTCCTTATGTGTTTCACTGACAAAGTAGAGATCGTTCCTTATGCCTTAGCAAAATTATCCTGTGCATTACTGCATTTTACTTCACTTAGTTTATGGTATGAGTTAAAATACTTCACTTAAAATAATTCACTCACTTGAGGCAGGAAGACTATCAAAATAGTCTTTTCCGAGCCAAGTAATGGAAACATGAAAAGACTTCGGGACCGTTGGGTCACTAAGGCAAATCCCAAAACTGGAGTTGCAATAAGTAGTAAAAATATCAGCTTAAATATGCATTGAAAAGAAATACATTGGATAATGCAATGATTTGATCATACATATTATGCTATGAACTTATACCGAATCGCTTGAACAGATAAACTATGCTATGCACCTATATTGAATTAATGTGTTCCATTTATGTTTCTTGTAATTCTTCATATGTTAACTTAGTGTATAGATCGTCATTGGTAATGGACAACCTGTGCATGGGCTTATGGTTTCTACGGACGATACGCCGGGGCAACGGGGCCGATCAATCCAGACAGAAAAATTTAGATAGTCGTTTACTTCGGACGAAAAGATGTGTAGTGGGGCTCCCTTCCGGGGCTGCATCTGTTTTTGTCCCGAGACTATAACTTGTCCTTGGAAGCTCATCAGGTCATAAGAAAAAATATGTATCGTAAAGTATATTGCATACGTGGTGGTAATCCGTGTATGGGATCGTATGACTTGAGGCAAGTAACGGATGTACGGCGCACTCTGCATGTAGATCATTAATTGAACCATATAATCTGAACCTCTGAATATACTTGAATAATCTGAGTATAACATGCCTGAACAATCTGAGTAATCTGAACGACTAGAGTATTATGCATTTGAACAACCTAAGTTACAAGTAATCTGAGTATTACAAATCTGTGTATATCATTCAACTGAGTCAGAAACATGCTCGTAACACTTGTGTTGCTTATGCGATCCTTGGTTTCATTATATATATTCATGCTTGGTTAACTTAGTTGTATCTTTAGACAGTAAAGAACGAATGGTAAGTTGGTAAGTCGTACCATGTTACTCATATCCTATGCGACACTTTGCAGGATATGCGACACTTTGTATCTGCAACATGAAACTGATCCGAAGGCACGATTATAAAGAAAACTTAATAGATCGTGTACGAAACATATATAACGTGTTTAGATTTTTTTGAGTAGGCGAGAAGGCTCCCCACCAGTGGATTTAATGTACTGATAATCCACCAGGTTGCTTGCAGGGTGCGGGAGAACCTCATTCGGTGCAGAGTATCCCCTCATGCGTGCTAAGGCTTAGAGTTTGCTCTGGAGCCTCGGAGTGTGACCTTTGGAGCTGAAGCACATATACATGACATAATATTGGAATATCGCCTATGTATCATTCCATACTATAAGCTGTTTGACACGCTTTTATTTCTGAGAGAGTGTGAGTTTGACCGACTTGTAATCTCATCCTAGCGCCGCTTGTAACCTTATTTCATTATCAATAAATAGCTTATTTTTGTATCATAATTGTGTTTATTCTATGCTTCCGCTATATTGACTTTGTGAACTAGTTATCAAACGACCATTTACTCATGTCGTTCAAATATCCGCTACATTAGAGACTATCTGTGTGACTCCGTGCCATAGTCAATTCATCGATTGTTTACGCCTTGGTCATGTACGGGCTCAGCTTGTGCTCGTGTGGTATCACGTTCGGATGGTAACGGTCGAGGTTCTACGGGAGTGCTGGCGCAGTGATTCGCGCCCAGCGGGAACGTCCGATTCTTGCTGAAGATCGGAGCATGACATCCATGATATCAATGAATCGCTAAGAAATAAATAAAATATGATATTATATGACCTTATCACCATAAAAGAAGTTTAGAGTTTTGCTTACTACCATTCACTTGCAAGATTACTCCATAAAAGTAAGTTTATCATATTTGACAATAATTAGGTTTGAAGCTAAATATGGTTCAAGGTGTGAACTGGGTCGGGCGACCCAGAACCTTGCCCTGAATTGGCCCGATTGTCACGACCCGTACCCGGTGTGAGGACACAAGTACATGGGTATATCTATCCTACGCCGTAGCATCGACGGTAGAACCCTGTCTTGGTTAACAATACTATCTAACATCTTACATAACATATATAATGAACCTGTCAATGATATCTCAACTCCAAATGGAGGGCAATATGATAATATGATAAACATTACTCAATAATAATAAACTAGAGGAAAATAATGACACTATATAGAATAGAAGAAATGAAACACAGAGTCATAAATATAATCCAAATCCAAGTCTAAAGTCTAAACACAATAGTCTCAATATAATATAACATGCCAAATGTCTAAGCTGGAGAGATATTTGTTAACCCAAACTGGATCACAATCGACCTGATTTCGATAATTAATGCACTAATTTCTTCTATGACTTAATACGACACATCAACTTTTGTACATGACATTAATAGACTTTGTCTAACTACTGCTTCATCTTTTTTGTAATATTTAGAGTCTATAATTTTATCTTTGTTTGAGTCTAGAAAACATATGCATTGAGTCGCACTATGGCATAACAACTACTCAACACATTTCCTATAGCTCCACCAAACAAACAACCAAGTCTTGAACCCAACTAAACCAAACCAAACAAGCTCAACCAACCTTATAGAGGTTCTGGTGTGAGGTAGACCGAGCACAGCCCGAACTCGGTCCCTGACCGAACACGGGCCGAACAAGGTGCCCTAAAAATCAACAACCTAATTTTTTTCTCCACCATTTGACGGGCTGTCCAACGTTCAAAATTTTAAAGTTTGGGGACAGAACTCGGGCCAAACTCTGCCCTACATGACTAGTATAAATAGAGCATGATTTCTCCCATTTTATATCATCTCTCAAGCTTTTAAACTTTTAAGCTCTATACCTTCTAAGCCTTTCTCTGAGCCATAATCTTCGAAATCTTCTTAGCCACAACTTCTTAATCCCTAAGGTGCCTCAGTGCGAGTCAGCTAGAAGTTGTGCAAGAGTTGTAAAGTGTTCTCACTTGGAAAATTCTAAGTTTTACTTCTGCAAAGTTGAAGAAGTCTAGCACATCGGATCAAAAGCTCGTGTTGTAAAGAAGTGGCAAGCCTTCGGATCAAAGCTTGTATTTCACTAATAGTGGATTCAAACATCGAGCTTAAGTTCTCGGGACTGGACTAGTCCTCCACGAGGGAAACCAGTATACATCTCGGTGTTTACGTTAGCTCTTTCTTACTCTATTTACTTTTTGCATTATTATTTCTTTGATTACTTACTCTGTTAGTAGTTGCTTTATGGACTTAGCCTTAATTAGTTTTTAATTGGTCACTATAGATAAATAACTCTATTCACACCCCTCTAAAGTTGTCTACACGTTATTTTAATTTGTATTAGAGCAAGTTCTCTTGGTAAAGGATTAATACACTAGAGCATATCTATGGCTACTGCACGAACAATTTACACCAACATTGGTGAAGGCCAATCCACAAATAGGCCACCCTATTTGACGGTACCAACTATACTTACTGGAAGACACGTATAAGTTTTTATTTGAAATTACTAGACTTTGACCTATCGACCATAGTTATAGATGGTTATAGGAAGCCTACTAGAATTGTCATTGATGAAAATCTAATAGAAAAACCCTATGACAAATATACGGACCTAGTAAAGAAACAAGCAAGTCTTGATGATAAGGCTATTAATGCTCTCTTTTGTGCTGTAGACAGGACTGAATTTAATAGAGTATCAACCTGTGCAACTTAACATAAAGTCTGGAAGCTTTTTGAGGTTACTGATGAAGGAACCACCCAAGTGAAGGAATCAAAGATTAGTAGGATGACACAAGAGTACGAAGCATTCAAGATGAATCCAGACGAGACCAGCACACAAATGTTTACTCACTTCCTAGATATTGTAAATCCTTTGTCATCTCTTGGCAAGGATTATACAAATCATGAAAATATTCGTAAGGTGCTTTGGGGACTCACCAAGAACTAGGACCCCAAGGCAACTGCAATCATTGAAGAAAATGATCTCACCACAATATCGCTGGAAACACTCATAGGAAAGCTGATGACGCATGAGCTGGACCTTAAAGACCTTGAAGAATCAACGCCAAAATAGAAGGCCATCACATTCAAGGCATATCACAAAAGAGCTTTTGTCAATACTTCTGAAGATGACAAAACATATGATGATTCAGATGATGAGAAGTTGGACCAAATTTTGAGAAAATTTAGACGATTCTTGGAGTTTGAGAAATCAAACCGAAAGAAGAAAGATCTTAAAGAAGAACCAATTGCTACAACTGCAGAAGACTAGGCCACATGATAAAAGATTGCCTTAAAGCAAAAAGGGGGAATCACAATGAAAACTCAAGCAAAAGGAGAACATCTTCAAGAAATTATGTCAACACAAGCATATGGTATCAAAGCGAAGCAGGATATTTTGAAGAAGAAGAAGAAGAAGAAGAAGAAGAAGGAGAAGAAGAGAATCCTCGTAACTCTATAAATGTGTACTTAATGGCATTTGATCGGGTATCTACGAACCAAATAATGACTTTATATTTGATGAACAAGGTAATATCTTTAGTGACCTTCTAGACATACACAAAGCACTGCTATATAAGTACAAATAATCGAAGAAGGAACTCAAGGCACACAAACTTGAGATTGATAGATTGTCCACACTCATAGATGATATCAGAACGTCACAATCCCCAATTGATTCAAATGAATTATCATCAGCTAGATTGAACTTACATGAATCACTTTTTAGAAATGAGCAACATGATGAGGATTATATTAAACTCAAAGCATATTATGAAATAGAGAAGAAAAAGAGTAGGAATGCACTTATTAGAATTAATGCTTTAACTGCTAGATATACTAAATTATATGATACATCCAAAAATTTTAAAATTAGTTTAGGAAAACAGCATGTACAGACTGCTTTCCAATCTAACACGTGTCACTCAAATCCCAAGAACACTCATAAGACACAGCCCAAGAAGGCCAAACCTTTTAATCATGCATTCTATTACAAAAATCCACACAAGACATAATGCATCACTTCATATTGTCATATTTACCATACTATTTCTAACACTTATGTTCATGCTACATGTCATTATTGTGGTCTACAAGGACACATTTTACAATAGTGTAATATTAAATAGTTGGTTAGTATGAACAAGTTTATGCGGATACTAAAAGCTAACAAATATGGATCCAAATCTTGGATACCAAAGTTTCTGCCTAATGGTGTAGGTAGAATCATTTGTATCGAGATTTAGCACCAATTAGAGCATTAGTGATTGCAAAGCTATAAAGGTCATCTTCAAAGAAATTACACCAACATAAATATAGCTACTCGAGCCATCTTGGTAACGTGCTAATTGATTCTTCCTAGAATGGATAAATGTCTTATTATTATCTCTTATTGATATCATTAGTTGTTATATATTTTTTCAAATGTGAGATGTAATACTAGCATGTTTAGTTAATTTTATTTTAATTAATTCTATTCAGCATGACTAGTTAATTAGCTTAGGTTCAAACTATATATTCTTTCTTCTTCTATTAGTATGACACAATTGTCTATATATGCTTTTTATCTTTTAGTAAACTTTATTCATCAAGAATTAGAATTCTGGATTCGGATGTTGTATAAAGCGTTAATTTGCTTAAATTCTTTTCAATCTAAGTTCTTTAAAGTTAAGATTACTTTTGGTTATAAGTCGAAGGGCCCTTCTTTCAAAAAGGCATAAATAGCCTAAGCGACACGATACTTAAGTGTCTTTGGACCACCACTAGCTGGGATCCGGCCCCTACAGCTAACCCAAGATGATCAATACTTTATTGAATAAGGATTTGTTAAGGTCTATTTACAATTACTTTTAGAATACAACCGCAAAACTGAGCCCTACTTTTTGACTTAAAGTTAATAACTTATAGTATAGACTGTGACACTATGACTTTTAGTACGCACTACTAGTCACCTTAGATATTTCTATTTATTTTATAACTATATCACTTAGTTTAAATTTGAGTTTAGACTTTGGCTAGATGCAATGATATGCATATTGTCTTTTCTATTACAATTCATTATTCGATACTAGACTGTGATATATGATTTAATGATGAGATTGGGATATCTGAGAGAAGTTGTTTATTTGGCTTCTATTGTATTATTGTTACCCAATGCTTTTTTTAGTAATTTTATGCTATGCCTTGAATATGTCTACATCTGGTTGAAATAAGGTCTATGTCTATGATCTGTATGATTCCATATAATCATGTTATATGATTTATGTTATCACCTTGTCTTTATGATTTTTTTTTGTGGGGGAGCCATAAACTAGCTATTTTGACAAAGGAGAAGAAATATGTCAAATATGTGGATATTCGCCAATGTCTCATGTACTTAGGGGGAGCTTACACACATATAGAACCTTAGATAATATCTCCTATTATGGGGGAGCTTCTTTTTTATAATGTAAAAGGGGAAAAAGTAAGTTTAAGTATGTAAGTATATGTTTAAGTAGTATAATTAAAGTGATTTGTGCATATTGTTTTGATATACGCATCGATTATATCTGTCTTAAACTTAACTGATTTGTCATAATAAAAAAGGGGGAGATTATTGGCCCAATGTATAAGTTGAGTTTTTGAATATGACTAATCGATTAAGTTTAGCATTATGATAATCGTGCAATCACTATAGTAACTTGTAACTTCTACTTAAACTCAGTATTGTCCATATATGATCTTATATGTTATCATATTTGCTTATGTATGAACCATAATTGTTTATGTGAAAATCCATTATGTGCTTATATTTTGACCATATCTTGGACTTGGATATTCACTATTTGAGGAGTAGCTACTTCAATTCAACCATGCTACATTCTTTATGATTCCTCAACATGTGTCCAGGTATGAATATTGAGGCATACAAATATTATTTTGTCAATTATCAAAATGAAAGAGATTGTTGACCCAAACATGATCATAGTCAACCTGATTTCGTTAATTAACGCAGTGATATCTGCTATGAATCAATACGACACATCAACTACTGGAGGTAACATTAACAAACTTTGTCTAACTGCTGCTACATCTTCTTTGTAATATCTAGAGTCTGTAATTTTATCATTGTTTGAGTCTAGAAAATATGTACATTGAGTCGCACTATGGCATAACAACTAGTCAACACATTTCCTATAGCTCCACCAAATAAACAACCAAGTATTGAATCCAACTGAACCAAACCAAACTAGCTCAACCTACCTTATAGAGCTTCAGGTCTGAGGCAAACCGAGCTCGGACCAAACTCAGTCCTTGATCAAACTCGGGTCAAACTCGGTGCCCTTAAAATCAGCAACCTAATATTTTGCTCCACCTTATGACGAGCTGTCCAACGTTCAAATTTTTGAACGTTTTGGGACAGAACTCGGGCCGAGCACGGTCCCAAGTTTTGCTTCTGCAATATTGAAATAGTCGAGCAATTCAGATCAAAAGCTCGTATTGTAAAGAAGTTGCAAGCCTTCAGATCAATGCTTGTGTTTCACTAATAGTGGATTCAAACTCCGAGCTTAAGTTCTCGTGACTGGAGTAGTTCTCCATAAGGGAAACTAGTATACATCTTGGTGTTTGTGTTTGCTCTTCCTTACTCTATTTACTTTCCGCATTATTATTTCTCTGATTACTTACTCTGTTAGTAGTTGCTTCCTGGACTAAGCCTTAATCAGTTTTTAATTGGTCACTATAGACACATAACTCTATTCACTCCCCTCTAGAGTTGCCTACACATTATTTCAATATCTAGTACAATAAAGGAAAGTAGCTAAGTCAGTTATAGTAGTTGAGTCTCCTCAATGACTAGAACTAAATTATCTTGCTCTAAGGTTGCAACCTCGGACGGCTCGCCATCCTGTGTCCCGTAGTAAGTGGGATATATCATCTCTAACCAATTATCTGAAAAATATATTCAGTCAGGATTGAAACGAAGTACAAAACTCTGAAAGCAGTTCTAAATACATGGTAGAGATTATATGAGAAGTAATAGAAAAAAATACAAGATGCAGAAGTAACTAGGAAATAAAAATATAGGTAAAACAGGTAGATAAATACAATAGAAAACTAGAAAGATAATTACATGCAATATGGAATAATAATTAAGGCAAACTAGAATATTGTCTTTGTGATTTAGAGCACAAGTTCGTTATGTGATCGACGTGGGTTGTACATGATTATTCTAAGGTAACTCGATTATACGAGAGGTGTATAATCGACATACATATGATTACGCTAAGGGATTTCATCACATAATCAACTTCTACTCCCCTGCCCCAACCAATACTCATGGATCCAATCATGATACATTACGTAGATGATTATATTATAAGCCCATTGAGCACATGAGAATAGGGTGAGCACATGAATAAACACGAGAACAAGAATACCCGATGCACACAAAAAAGTACAAATGTTACGAGTATCCGTTGTATATGGTAAAGGGGATAACATCTCCTAAGATGATCCATATAGTACCAGTCCGAGTAATAAGGTGTCAGAATCAAGTATAACAATTCTAGAACAAGTGATATATACACTATCATATAATAAAAACTAACAGAAATATGTACTCGTCTGTGGTCCTGAGCAAATGGTATAACTCACTGTCCGAACTGGTGTCACACAAACCTATATATATAATTCCGTATCATTTGGGTGTAATGAAATGATAAATAACTAAAATGAGTCAAAATATAATTTTTAGGCCATTTCTAGGTCATACTAGTCAAAATAGGTTAAACTAGGTGTTTACCTTGGTTTTAGGTCCATACATAGCTTCTAGGTTGATTACAAGTCTAAACTAGTTGATTCAAGGTCATACCTAGATTTCCAAGTCCATATCCTGTAGGTATTAATTATACTAGCTAATATTACTCCTAGTTGATTATATATATATATATATATATATATATATATATATATATCATATATCATATATCATATATATATAGTATTATACTATCCTATCTAATCCATAATACTTAAATAATACTTAATCTCACCTAACTCTAAGATACCCCATGACATCAACCAATCTCACAATGTTACACCTTGGAATCGATTATTAAGTACTACCCCTCACATACTCTAACCTCTCTCACACTAACACCTACTCCACTATACATGAACATGGCTCTAGCTTCACACTTGTCATAGTGTAACACACCACTGATACTCATGGCACACATAGGCACAACTCAACCAATTCTTAACACTAATACCCATGGTGCACAATACAGTCTAACCTAACACCCATGGATACCCCACAACTGTGTACTGTGACTAGAACCCCACTCTTCTTAACTTTACCTCATGCTAACCTACATGTATCCAAGTAGCTTACTAATCTATCATTAACCTAGCTTCTTTACTCTTCCACCCAGCCAAATCAACATAGCAGGTCTGCCCATAAGCCTGCACTCGATTCAGGCATTGGGTTGAACTGGACTGCATTACTAGGCATTAGTTATACTTGAACACATGTTCACAAGTACTAATACACTCAATTGACACATAGGCCTAAGCTTCTGCACTCACCAACTGAATAATGCCTCCCTTCCAAAATTGTGCATCACCCAGTTTCACAAACAACTTACCTATATGTGCATTCCCTGCATTTTACTATAAAATGAGCCACCAAGCCCTCACCAACTGTTATTGCTCTCCTTCATCTACATACTGTGTAGTGTCTTATCCCTTCAATCCTGAGCTTACACATCAGTTATTCCCTTCCACTAAGATTTGATAACAACTAATTTGCAGTGCTCAACTGAGTACTACACATGACTAACATTCCACACAACCCTAAGCTTATGCACTTAGGCTTACCCAACTATTTATGCTACCTTAATCTTTTCAGAACCACAGAACTGTATCTCCACACTCTCTTTGCTGACAAAATAGTCACGCCCCAACCCCGCAAGGGCCGGTTGTCCTCACTTGGACGTGATACCGTACGAGCCTAAGTTGCGCCCATGCAAGGCCAGGCATAGAACGGGCGGTAAGATAACAAGTTCACAAGGTCGATATAGCGAAAGCATAGAACGAACATAAGTATAATTCAAACTAGCTCTTTATTGATATGAATAAGTATTACAAGCGCCGCTAGGCCGAGATTACAAGTCACTCAAGCTCTCTCTCTCTCTCTCTCTCAAAATAATAACAGCGTGCTAAGTGGCTTACAATATGGAATGATACATAGGCGATGTTCCAATATTATGTCATGTATATGTGCTTCAGCTCCGGACACAGCACTCCAAGGCTCTAGAGCAAAATCTACGTCTTAGTACGCACGAGGGGACACTCCGCACCAAACGAGGTTTTTCCGCACGCTGCACACAATCTGGTAGGTTATCAGTACATTGAATGCACTGGTGGGGAAGCTTCTCGTCTGCTTGACAAATCCAACACATTCAATAATTTATGTGCACTCAATCATTATTGTCTTTCTAGTCTTTCCTTAGCATTAGTTTTATGACAAAGATATAAAGCCTAACTCGTATGGAAGTGTACCGTACGATATAGAGTAACACGGCGAGACTTACCAACTTACTATCCGTTATTCCCTATCTAAAGATAAAACCAAGTTAAACTAAGCACGAATATATATAATAAAATCCACGAAAATTGCATAAGCAAACACAAGTGTCACGAGTGGGTTTCTGAATCAGGTGCACGAGTTACACGGGTTATTAGACGTGTTGCAGAAGATTGTTCAAGTGTTCAAATATCTAATAGTCATATTCCTTCAGGTATTCCAGAATACTAGGTGCGATGCAATGACTCGCACGCAGATTGTCGCTAAACAGGTTGAGTTATCTATATAAACCAGAGTTGCTGGCATAGCCATAAAGGATGAGTTATAGTCATTGATGAGGATGGCGTGCAACAAAAAGTCAATTAGGCATTATATGCCATCCCTTCCAGCACATGAGACCATCTTGCTCGCACATGATTAAGACTGCTTTAGGTTCCATCCGGATCGGATCAGCCCCAGTGTCCCAGAGACCGTCCACAGAACGAGATTCGAGAATCTTCCTTGTGTACTAAGTTGTCTGCGATATAAAAGTCTTAGGTCTTCTAAATTCACGACATAATATGATAATTCTTGATTCTTGTTCTGAATGAGCATTACTCCACGAGCTGTGATTCTTGCTTTACATGACATGATATAATCCCTTAGTTTGGGAAATGCCTTGGTGACCTAACGGTCCCGAATACTTTCAGGTTTATACTTACACATAATGAGTATTTGATAGTCTTCTGGCTAAACTAGATGAATGCAAGATAGGGTTACTGGGTCGTGGCATGCATTCAAGTGACGAGCATAACGAATATGTAAAGCAACTAAGCATTGAATAGTACGAATATAATTTTAAGAAAAAATGTGGCATAGCCTTACTTGAAAATATAAGCTATTTCACTAGCAATAGTCTAACGGATAGTGCGAGGAACAACATTTACTAAGTTTTATTTCCATGTTCTAACACAAGCAGTATAAGATAGGATTATTCCCATAGCTAGGTTTGTTGTATTCTTATTAGTATGCAAGGGGTTATTACCTAGCGATCTAGAATGTATATCCAAATTCTTAGGTGTGCTGGTCAAGCAAAGATAGTTGGTCGTAGCCACCCACCTGAATGAGGGCTTACCTCGGCCAAGAGAGACTCCGAGTGAACAGCTGAAACTTCAAGTCCAAGTGCTGATATGCCGTTTGATTCATCTTGCAGAACTGAGCAAAGTGAGTTGTTACATAATACACCACTCAAAATAAGTTTCGTCCCCGAAACTTACTAAGATAGAACTCATCCAAGAACAACATTCATATTCCAAACTTGAACATATCATGTTTATCTTCAAATCCACTAGTCCACTTATCGTTCCTTTATCCATTCCAAGGCCATCTATATTCTTGTAGTCTATCAAATCCTTGCCTCAATCTATACTATGCCTAGTGCAGAGCTATACTACTCAATACAGGGGTATGTTATAACTTGCTCACACAAGAAACAAACTAGAAATAGTTTGAACCACCCGACGTTCTATCACTTAACTTTCGAGTCATGAATACGTTCAAATAAATTACTTGGTATTGCCAAACTAAATCCAATGTTACACCTAACCAACATCCCAAAAATCCTTAGAACTTCAGCTTCAATATCTACCAATCCTTTGCATGTGATATTTCTCAAATCTAGATCCAAATCAAAATTTATACACAATCCTCTATCCCGAGTCATCACTAAATCATGCTAGAAATATTGCACTATCTACCAAGTTTATCACTTGACACCTACACATTTTATCTTTCAAAATTTATTCATCGAACAAGACCTAGCCAATCCCCTATTCATACCTTATACATATCACAATCATACTCTTCCAATACGATATACCTTCCGATGATATCATTTGCTTCCTAAGCCAGTCAAAATCTATATTTGTTCAATATTCCTGAACGATCATCAACTTGCTTCCATCCTGACACATATTGACTTATATCAAATACGTTTATCAATACTTTCTTTTTATTTCCAATCAATCATTGCTATTACACGATTCATCATTAAGTATCTCTCACCTTATGAAATTACCATAATACTATGTCACTCCTCGTTCCGAAAATATATATTTTTGGGATATATTTATTTCCTGCTTAGAGTAATTTTTTGCTTACATGATTAATTTGGTTGCATTCATGGAGATAAGACCCATTCTTTGGTTCAATTAGACCCATGGTTTAATTGTTAGGTTGGTTTATTAATTAGTTGAACACATGGTCTAATTATCAAACCCTACCTATAAAACCCAACATCTTTCTCCCTTTTCCCTCATTCTCTCTATTTCCTCTTTTTTATTCATTTAGGCAAGTACACCTTGCACCACATGGAGAAATCTCTTAATTTTTTTTTGCATTTTATTAGTCTATTATGTGTTCATGATGATTCTAAATACTTTTAGTACTTGGAGTTTTTGGTTTTAATGGATGGATTTGAGTAGATCTGCATTCTAAGTTTAGGGTTTTTATAGGTTCCTTGATTTTTTTGGTGGTTTCAATCTATTAAAACATAGTATTTTTGAAAATTAGTTTTTTTGATGGATGAAGCACTTCATTTCGAACGTTTTGGCTTTTGATTCACTCAATTCGGAGTTAAAATAAAGTTTTTATGTAGGAAACAATTTTTTGATTTTTGGAGTTCTCGCCATGGCCGAATTGATGCCTGGAGAAGACGAAGATGCATGCGGCCATGCAGCCTGAACTCATACGACAATGCGGTATGAGCTCATACGGCCTAAACTTATCCGACTATGCGGTCTGAACTCATAAGGTAGCGCGACCTTGAGCTCATGCGACCTCTGCGGTTAGCGACCATGCGACCCATGCGACCCATGCGGCTATGCGACCTGACTTCCTATGCAGCAATTAATCTTATGCGGCCTAGACTAATGCAGAAACTTATTTTATGCGGCAGCTGATCCCCATGCGGCAGTGATCCTTATGCGCGCATGCGGCCCCTTGCGCACGCTTTATTGGACTGGTTTTGTTGAATATTCCATTAGAATTTTTGGGATGTATGTATGACTTTGATGACCATAAGAGTATTAGACCCACCTATGTGTCATTACTCGACTACTTGTATTAGTACTAATACACTTACTACGTGTTATGCATTCCTACGTGCTAAGTGTTCCTACGTGATTATATTACGTATTTATACTGCGGTGTACCTATGCTCTATCTGACGTGTGATATGACTTAATCTCCAACATGGACATAAGGGTTAGTCAATGACCAAGCGTGGCTAGGATCTGTTGATTGTTGTATCACACTGGGTTGAATCCAAGTTGAACTTCAAAGTGACAAGTGGATTCGTATCTAGCGTGACCGTACTATGGTACATCATATAAGGGGAATACCATGTGACCATACCATATGATTCTAGTTAACAATAGGGTTAACTAGGAAACTAAACTTATAGGGCATTTAGAGGGAATATAATCTCGAGATCGTGCCTAACTAGCCACCTTTAATCATCTGAATTGGGGTGTGCAGGCTAGTCCCTATGGATATTATTTAAATACTTATTTATGGATGGCAATATTCGACTATTATACTATACTATGTGTTCTATGTGATCTTAGCACGGTGGCCTTACGATTGACCGGTACGCAATACTATGTGCTATGTGGCAATTTATGGCTCGACTAACCCTCCTAGTACCTGGTTCGATCTGAGAATTCCTGTATCCATAATATCTCTGGGATAACCCAGACTCCATCTAGTAAGCCGTATAAATGATTGACCGATTATGTAACTGAGCTTATTTGTGTATTGTACTTGTTATCAAATAGTCTAGGGACATGGACCATTATGGTGCGATGGTCTAACCCTTTTTCTTGTTTGGTTGTAGGATTAGACTATTGTGTCACGATAGGCTATGAACCAAAACTATGAGACAGAACTATATATATATATATATATATATATATATATATATAACCTGGTTTTATTTCTTCATTCCTGATTCCTTTGTGGTACTTGCTATTTGGGGTCAACCCCACTGGTTTTGCATGGCCAGGTTTAAAGCCAGCACCCGAGGATCAAGCAAACTTTCCCCTGAACAATAACGCGCACCAGATGGATGGTTGTTGAAGGGAATGAGTGGGTTTCTTCTTCCTTGCTTATTATTGCACATTTTACTTATTTTTGGCGTTTTGCCACCGGCACTTATGAACCGTAAGATCTGGACATTAGTTTCTATTACATGATTGTAATTAATCAGACTGCAGCTGATCATGGTCATGTACTTTTGATACCATGCAAGATTTCTTATTTTGCACAACTGGTTTCCAGAATATCGTGGCAGGGCATTTGGGATGCCTTACTTCCTTGTCATATATGTTATATGTTTATTGTTCTTTCTTGACTGATTGAGACAATAGATATGCTATGTGACCCTAAGTGACTCGCTTGTAGTATGCACCCCCTTGTATAGTTATAGCTGTGACCGTCGTACGATGTTCTATACCTTGTACTGGAGAGTTGGCCATGTCCATCTCCGTATTCTAGTACTGGGGCATGACAAGGTTTGAGTGATGGCCCATGCAGGTCTGTGTTTTCAGACTTGTGGGATGTTATGATCATAGGAGTCTCAATCAAACATATACCTTTGAAATCCTAAATTAGTTCTTCTCGAAACCTTGTTTGACTATCGAATAAATTGTTTCTTTAATCCTTTTCGTCCTATTCTTGACGTTTTTTGTTATTTTCTTTTGGGCTTCTTCAGTTGTTAAAGTAGCAGGCATGGCAGAACTGGGCAACAACGGGAGGTAGCATCTGTTCAGAGTCAAATTCGAGTAGAGCCAGTAGTTGAACCAACAGGCATGGTGGAACCTGAAGTTGGACATATTGAGCAGCCATCCTCTAAGATTCCTATACCCCCAATAGTACTACCAGTACAAGTGGTACTTGATACCCCAGTATTACTGAAGATCCTCTGGGGAATGATTGCTACGCAACAACATCAGATGGCAGTGCAACAACATCAGCAGTGTCAACAACAAGAGCAAAATATCTTGTTGAGTCAGGGTTTGCCGACGACCCTAGAAAGAGGAGAAAGACTGATTCGGAAGCGTCGGTTAGATTTTGCTGACTTAACCCGAGATACTTTGACGGCACGGAAGATGCCATCACGGCAAATTCATGGCTCCAAGACATCGAAGTCATTTTGACGGCGGGGAAGGTTTCGTCTGATGAACAAGTTGACCATATCCGATTACAGCTTCAAGACCTTGCCCATGATTAGTGGGCGTCAGTAGAGGTTGGCTTGAGGCATATTATCTCCTGGGATAGTTTTAGGGCTTGACTCTGTGCTAAATACTTTGGAGTCGTAGCACAGTATGAGCTCCAATAGAGATTTATCGGTCTCAAGCAGGCCGGTAGAACAATGGATGGATATGAAGCCGAGTTTTGC
Organism: Iris macrosiphon; assembly: GCA_036927795.1. Lineage (NCBI taxonomy): Eukaryota > Viridiplantae > Streptophyta > Magnoliopsida > Asparagales > Iridaceae > Iris > Iris macrosiphon. The sequence goes on along the minus strand of JAYESA010000019.1, from coordinate 151,912,229 downwards.
AGAATGAGTAGATTCGCTCCGACTATGGTGGCTACGGAGTCAGATAGAGCAATGAGGTTCTAGCAAGGACTTCGTCTGGAGATTCTAAAACTGGTAGAGGGGCACGACTACTAGACTTATGAAGAAGTACTGATAGAAGCTCGGAAGCACGAGCTTACTATGCAGAGGTTATCGGCAAGGACAGGAGGCTAAAAGAGGTCTCATGTTTCGAGTAGAGGAGGAGTTGGAGGAGTACGTCGGACTTCAGCACCATCACTTGACGTTTGCATACATGATTCAGCGCCAAAGAGGGAAGCAGTTTCAACAATGACAGTACCGGCTCGACAACAGCCAAGACAATAGTAACAACAACAACAACACCAGGGAGCACCGGCGGGATGTACTTATTATGGCAAAAGAGGCCACACTAGAGACGTATATAGGGAAGCCAATGGATTATATATGAGGTATGGTAGTCCAGATCATCGGATTGTCAATTGACCAATAAAGCAGAGGCCAAGAAGGCCAGTTCAGCAATTCCCAGCGCTGCCAGAACCAGGTGCAGTGCAACAAAGAGTGCCAGCTACAGCAGTGTAGCCCTTAGCTTAGCGTCTATTACTAATGCAAGATAAGATATACCAACAGTAGCAGAACTAATAGCCGGGCCAGGAGAGGCCACAACAACGTCACCAAGAGAGACAATAGTGAGGGGCACAACTGGGCCAAGGATAGGCATTCACTTTGTCTTTGGATGAGGCTTTAGCATCGGGCGACGTGGTAGCAGGTAATATTTTAGTCACATCTTTTTTTTCTGTAGCATTGATTGATTCAGGCGCGTCTCATTCATTTTTATCTACACGATTCACGACACGCATTTTATTGGAGTTCAAGGCTTTGTCAGAGAGGTTGAATATACTTACTGGTAATTGGCTCATATGAGTTAGTAGGATATGTATAGCGTGTCCGATCATAGTATGCAGGCTTTCACTATCAACACGGTTGATCGAGTTCCCTATGGGAAACTTCGATGTTATCTTAGACATGGACTGGCTGAGAGACAGTCATGCTACAATAGATTGCCATAAGGGTATGGTATTATTTAGTATCCCGGACACGGAAAGTTTCACCTTTAACAGATCTGTGGGAGGCCAGCATGGAGAGAGGATTGCAGCGATAATGATGACAGGAGAATAACTTCCAAAGGTAGTTAAGAAGTACTTAGACATTTTCTCAAAAGAACTACCAAGGTTACCTCCAATAAGCGATGTTGAGTTTTGTATAGAGTTGGTTCCTGGAGCAGGACCAATATCTTGTAAAGTTTACCAAATGGCACAATCAGAGTTAGACATACTCTACCAACATATAGAGGAACTGAAGTCAAAGGAGTTTATTCGAGCCATTAGATCACCTTGGGGAGCGCCAATGGTTCTATTGAAGAAAAAAGATAAGTCATCACGATTATATATCGACTCCAGACAGTTGAACTCTGTAACGGTGAATAACAAGTATCCAATACCAATGATCGATAATTTATTTAATCAGTTGAGTAAATCCAAGGTTTTCTCTAAGATCGATCTTCGATCCGGGTATCATCAAATAAGAGTTCGGGGGCAAGATATACCCAATACGGCATTTAGGTCAAGATATGGGCATTATGAATTCTTAGTTGTGTCATTCGGACTGACTAATGATCCAGCGATATTTATGGATCTGAAAAACCATATTTTTATGCCATATCTCAATCAGTTTGTGGTAGTTTTCATAGATGACACTCTAGTCTATTCCAGTAGTGAAGAGGAGCACGAAGAGCATATTCAGAAGGGCTTATATATTTTGAGGGAACACCAGTTATACGCCAAGCTTAGCAAGTATGAGTTTTGGTTGGATCATGTGTCATTCTTGGGTTACATCATCTCTGGAGTAGGAGTAGCAGTAGATCCGATGAAGGTTGAGACCGTAGAGAGTTGGCCAGTTCCTAAGACAGTAGCTGAAGTGTGTAGTTTCCTGGGATTGGTAGGATACTAAAGAAGGTTCGTAGCAGACTTTACAAGAATTTTAGCACCGCTGACTCAATTAACGCACAAGGAGGCTAAGTTCGACTGGTCAACAGAGTGATATACATCATTTGAAGAATTTTAGCACCGCTGAATCAATTAACGCACAAGGAGGCACAAAGAGGCTAAGTTCGATTCTCACGCTTCTAATAGGTTCTAGAGAGTTTACAGTGTATTACGACGTGTCAGGCAAATGACTTGGGTGTGTATTGATGCAGCATGTAAGGGTGATAACTTATGCATTGCAGTAGCTTCAAGATTACTAGAAGAATTATTTGACTCACGATTTGGAGTTGGCGGCGGTAGTAGTTTTACATAAGATGTGGAGGCACTACTTGTATGGTGATTGGGTAGAGATATTTATGGATCATAAGATCTTAAAGTATGTATTCACCCAGAAAGACTTAAACATGAGAAAGAGGAGGTGGCTAAAATTGATAAAGGACTATGATGTGGAACTTCAGTACCATCTAGGCAAAGCAAATATGGTATCAGATGCTCTTAGCAGGGGAGGTAGTACATTTATGTTGACATCGCAGCGGCATATCTTAGAAGATATTCTAAAAATGGGGATCGAGATAGTACTTCCACAAGACGTAGGAGTATCGTCTACTTTACAGGTATAATCTACCATTATAGAGAGGATTAAGGCAGCTCAGGCACAGGATCCGAGAGTTCAGAAGCTTTCAGTGGAATGTGAGTATGGTCTCAGGAAATAGTTGACAATTTATGAAAATAGAACTCTTATGTTTGGAAATAGTCAATGTGTACCAAGTAGAGATATCCAGCAAAAAATAATGACAGAGGCGCACAGTATCATGAACCGCACCCGATATAGGGGCATGAGTAGTGAACAACGCACATCCTACGCTGGAGCATCGATGGTAGAACGTTGTTTGGTAAACTATCTATCTAGGAATCAAGATATAATAATTCCACCAATAAAAATACGATACACAATTACAGATCTATAAGATGGAACAAATCGCACAAATATGATAAAAAAATGAAGAGTCACAATACAGCTCACAAGACAAATAATATCCAATGAGTCATCTAAAAGAATACTAATAACAATACTGGAGACAAATCCAGTACAAAGATCTATCTACTAAGCTACGAGTCCTTGGTCGTCTGTCACAATCGGGATAAGACTCTCCTGAGCCAAAGTCTCTGGCTCTAAGCCAACTACGTCCTGAGGCCCGTAGTAAGTGGGGTACCACTCCTCAGTGTCATCTGGAAAAAATATATCCAGTTAGAAAATGAGCAAAGTACATCTCTAACTGCAGTTCTAATAAATGACATAAACTACGTGACAGTAAATGGAGCAAATATACAAGATACAATATAAAGGTACAAGAGATAAGCAATATAGGAATACTAAAAATAAATATAAGAATATGCATCATAGGAATGAACAAGAAATACTACTACTAAGTGAGTGAGTACCAACTTCAACATGTGATCGGCTTGGGAACTTGCACAAGGATAATGCCCTCGTTAATCATAGTTGTGGTGTAGGATTAACACTTTTCAAGGAACAAGACATGCACAAGGAGGGTATGATCATATATCTACACTAACACTCCCCTTCCCCGACTAGTATAGTAGATCCAACCATGGTATGTTATGACACAAAATTCCACAAGAAGGACGCTAATCTTCTTATGAATCAATGTCTGTATTTGTACAAGAAAAGCAAGGAAACAAGGCTTGCACAAGATATACCATAAATACCAAGGAATAATATCTCATGACAAAATTCAGATATACCAATCCATGTAACCATCGTGTCAAAAAATCAAGGATATCTACACTAAATACAAGAGACATAGAGGATATCTTGAATGAGAAGCTATCAGAGAATGTACTTGCCTGAAATCCGGTAAAGAGTATTAAAGATGTTCGGTACGGTGCCTCGGAGACCTAAATATAGAATATTACATCAATATAAGGTTTTAGAATAAAAATAAGTTAAACTAGTCAAATTCTATGTCATAAAGCCATTTCTAAGTCAAAACAGTTAAACTAGGTCAACTCTAGGTCAAACTAGTCAAACTTGGTCAAACTAGCTATTTCTAGGTGGTATGAGTCTATCTCTAGGATATTGGGTCCACACACTATGTAACTAGGCTATACTAGCTATACTAGGATACCAACAAAATATCGTATCATAAGATACGTAATTTATTAGATATGAAAATACAATAATATATACATACAAACAAATATTTAGTACTCCGAGCTAAACTAATACTAAGTGGATACCTTGGCTTTGAACCAAAAGTGGCATCTCACCACCTACACACCCATCTTGATACACAAACTCAATACCTTGAGTACAAACCAATACCATGACATTATTTTGGTATCATAAGGTAATTCAATATCTAACATACAACTAGCTACCCTTACACCTCACTATACACTAATATGCATTTAAACTTATAACAATACTATACTAACTAACATACTAATATACCTCATGATATTAGATACCCGTACCCAAGATACCTCACTCTTACTACCTTGGTGTAACTTCAAGGTAATCTAGAAATAATACTAACAATGCTTATATATATATATATATATATATATATATATATATATATATATATATATATATATATATATATATACTTAACTTACTAATATACATAACTAACTTATCAAAATAAACCACTAGCTCAACAATAACTCAACCCTTAAGCACTGCTTCTCACTATTCCTACTGTTGCTTATGCTTTCCGTTCTGCTACTGCTACTTGTGCTTACTACTGCTGCTGCTTTTCAGTGCTTCTGCTGCTGCTTTTTAGTGCTTGTGCTTACTGTTATTGCTGCTTTCCAGTGCTTCTGCTGCAGCTGCTTGTGCTTACTACTGCTGCTGCTTTTCAATGCTTAACCGGCTGCTCTCCCCCTCTAGCTCATATATATATATATATATATATATATATATATATATATATATATATATATATATATATAACCACAATAGCACTATACATATACATATAGCCATACTAGAGATGCACATGAACTCCTACTCTCCCATGATCACCAATACATCACCAAGAATTATAGAACATACATATATCTCACATAATAATAATTATAATATTATAATAGCTATAACCAAGGTGAATTGAATTAAAATGCAAATAAAAAAATACGTGGAGTGCACCGCACCCGTATCACACTAGATCTATGATATGCTTGCGATACGGCTCCACCATACCACCAAACATATCCTGAAGGATACGAGCAAGTCTAGAATCATAATTATGAATAATACGAAGTGCTAGCTACTCAATAATGTACCCGTGTCAAAATATGACATGCTTAAACCTCCATGTCGGAAGAAAACTTCCAAATTAATCTGTATCTCCAAAATATTAGGATATGGCCTACACGTATCCAATTATGGACACGACACTAGCCACACACAATCAAACACATGCTAATTTGGTTTAATTTACCTATTGGCAAACACAAGATGTGTCAATCTCGGAATTCTCCCAAAATTGATACAAAATACCACATAACTTTCTCCATAGGCCTCCTATGAACCTAATTCCACTTCCTATGGGTAGCCTTAGTACATGGGATAGTTTATAATGATTAAATTATATATTTAGAGTCTAATTAGAGAGAAAAAACTGAATTTTACCTATTGGGAGATGGATTTCAAATAAAAATCCTAAATTGAATGTCAAGAGCCTTCAACTTGTAGATCCTTGCTCCTCCTTTTAGATCGTAGCTTTCTCCTTGTAGATCCTTGATTCCTTCTTGTTCTAATAGCCTCCAATGATTATTAGGGAAGGAATTGGAAAGAAATTTGGATAGAATTTGATGTAGGAAGGAAGAAATATGGAAGAGGAAAATTCTAGATCTATATTTGAAATAAAAAAATTAAGAGAGAGAGTCTCTCCCCACTCCTATGGTAGCTGGCTACTAACCCCTCCTCAAAGTCACTATAAAATATCCACAATACCCTTTGGGGCTTGTCATGAAGAAGTTAATTAAGGAGGGAAGGTTCTAGTCTAATTGTTTTAACTAATTAATCATCCTCCTAATGAATGGGCTTACTATTGGGCTCAATTCTAACTAGAATTAAATGTTGGTCCATGGATCTAATCTAAACTAGTTAGGTCCACTAACACAAGTCCAAAATTATATACTAATATCAAACAATATATAAATAATACAATAAATAAATATAAAATATGCACAATAATTAATTAATTATAAAAATGACCAAAATATTCTTTCCTATAAAATATGGTAGTGACAAATCTACCCCCCGTTAACTAATTTTTTCATCAAAATTCAAAAATGAAACTACCCTAAAAAACTAAAACTGAACAGAATCAGGAAAGAATATACCTCAAGGCACAAACAAATATGGGTAACGCTCTTGCATTTCATACTCTCTCTCTCCCAGGTAGATTCTACCGGAGAGTGATGCCTCTATGCAACGCATACCAAGGGAATTGTCTGGTTCCTCAGCACCTTCTCTCTTTGATCCAGAATCTCAAGTAGCTGCTCTAGATAGATAAGAGTAGTGTCAACCTCTATCTTCGAGTGATCCAAGATGTGGCTAGGGTCCGCCATGTACCATCGCAACTGTGACACGTGAAACATGTTGTGCACTCACTCCAATGTATGTGAAAATTCTAGTCTGTAAGCAACTGCACGAGCCTCTCGAAAATACTGAAAGTTCCGATGAATCACGGACTAAGCTTCCCGCCTCCACTAAACAAATTGTGCCTCATGTCAGAAAAATCCTCAGAAATACCAAACTACCAACCTAGAATAAAAGACAAGCTTAAGAACTTAATCTATAACAAACAACCAATATCAAGCACAAAATAAAATCTAAAACTATACCTCAAACTCCAAAGGTCTCCGGTGGCTATCAGTCCAATGCCGCTGTCTGTCCTGTGCCACTCGATATCTATATCCGATCAACTTAACCTTCTCGGCTGCATCCATAACCATCTCTGGCACTAGCAAAACTCCCTCTCTAATATTATCCAATGACAAGGTAGTATGACATCTTCGAACGTACAAAGCCTCAAATGGTGACATCCTTATACTAGCCTGGTAGCTGTTGTTGTAAGCAAACTCTACCAAATGGAGATGGTCCTCCCAAGATCTCCCAAAATCTAGTACACAGGTGCATAACATATCCTCGAGAGTCTGAATAATCCTCTCTGACTGCCCATCCGTATGGGGGTGATATGCAGTACTAAACTTGAGCTGGGTGCCCAAACTCACCTGAAATATCCTCCAGAAATAAGAAGTAAAACGACTATCCCAATCCAAGACTATGCTGACGACAACCCCATGTATCCTGATGATCAGCCTCATATACATCTCTGCCAGCTTCTCCGTAGAAAAACCCACCTCGAAAGGCAAAAAGTGGGCCGACTTGGTCAACCTATCAACGATGACCCAAATCGTGTCTTTCCCTCCTAGAGATCGTGGATGTCCAGATACAAAATCCATAATAATATGCTTCCACTTCCACTTTGGAATGGATAATGGCTAAAGTAAACCACCTGGCCTCTACCAGTCGACTTTCACTCTACCTGTCGGCTTTCACCTTCTGGCACACTAAGCATCTAGATACAAAATTTTGCCACTTCCTTCTTCATACTATACCACCATACACTCTCTCGCATATTCCGATACATCTTGTTAGAACCTGGAAGCATGGAATACTAAGAGCGATATGCTTCCTGCAATACCACCTCATATAGCTCCCTACTAGGCACACATAATCTAACACTATGCCGCAAAGAACCATCTTCAACAATGGTGAAATCATCCTCCAATCCTTCTCTCACTTGAGCTCTGATGCTCCTCAGAGATACATCCTCATACAGGTCTGCCTTGATCCTGTCCATCAATTCTGATTATATCTGCAACCCCCACATCCATATGGCAAAACCAGGAACTATCATCTCAATGCCCAATCTCTCCAAGTCCTCGAATAAATAACGATCCGGCGATAACAACATAGCTACCAGATATCTACTCAAGGCATCGACAACTTCATTGGCTTCCCCAGGATGATACTACAATGATATGTCAAAATCCTTCATCAGTTCCAGCCACCGACGCTGCCTCATGTTCAACTCCTTCTGAGTGAAAATGTACTTCAAGCCCTTGTGGTCTGTGAAGATCTCCACATGCTCTCCGTACAAATAGTTTTTTTACAATTTTAAGGCAAAGATGACTGTTGCCAACTCCAAATCGTGGGTAGGATAGTTCTTTTCATGAGGACGCAATTGCCTAGATGCATAGGCAATCACTTTCCTATTCTGCTGAAGAACACAACCCAGCCCTTTCCACGATGCATCACTATAAATAGTGAAATCTCTTGACCCTGATGGCAACGTCAAAATAGGAGCAGACGATAACCTTGTCTTCAATTCCTCAAAAGTAACATGGCCTACCTCGTCCAAAAAAATTCTGTATCTTCCTGGTGAGTCTAGGCATCGACTCGATAATCCTCGAAAAATCTTGCACAAACTTCTTGTAGTAGCCTGCTGGACCCAAGAAATTTCTGATCTCTACCACTAACTCGGGGTCTTTCAAGACTCCACTGCTGCGATCTTCTTCAGATCTACTAAAATTCTATCACCAGTCACAACATGTCCTAAGAACTCCACCTTGTCTAGGAAGAACTCACACTTGGATAGCTTCTCATACAGCTTCTCCTTTCTCAGCACATCCAACATAATCCGCAAATGCTCCTCGTGCTCCTCCGGTGTCTTCAAGTATATGAGTATGTCATCTATGAATAGCACCACGAACTTGTCAAGGTACTGGTGGAACACCTTGTTCATTAAATTTATAAATACCGTCGGAGCATTAGTCAACCCAATAGATATCACTATTAACTCATACTGGCCATACTGAGTCCTAAAAGCAGTCTTCGGAATGTCCTCCGGCTTTACTTTCACCTGGTGGTAGCCTGATCTCAAATCTATCTTGGAAAATACCTTGGCGCCACTTAACTGATCGAACAAGTCATCATTCCGTGGCAACAAGTATTTATTCTTGATAGTGAGATTATTTAATGCCATATAATCGATGCACATGTGCACCAAACCATCATTCTTCGGTACAAATAATACCAGGTCTCCCCATGGTGAATAACTGGATCTGATAAACCCATTTTTATGTAATTCATCCACTTGCTTCTTCAGCTTGACCAACTCTCCGTTATTCACTCTATAGACATGCTGTGAAATAGTTTTTGCACTTGACACCAGGTCTATAGAGAATTCAATATCTCGATCTGGCGATAATCCTGGCAATTCCTCAGGAAACATATCCAAGAACTCTGATATCAAAGGATGTGACAACTCCTTGTCTTCTACCATAGCTCCACAGATAATGCCTTCTCTCTACTCTGCAGCTCCTCTAGCAAACTCAAACTCTAGCTCTCCTGGCTGGCTAAATAAAACTCTACCTCCTCTGCAATCTATACTAGCATGGTGCCTACTCAACCAATCCATCCCGAGTATAATATCGTAGCTCAGGAGTAGTATTACAAGTAGACACGCACTCAGCTCCCGGCCTCCCAGAGTAACTCTCCAATCCTTGCAAATATCACTAACAAGAATAATGCCTCCCCTGGTCATGATCTTGCAAGTCCTAAGCAAAGACTCAGCTACTAAATAATATTTCAGAGCAAAAGAAATAGATATAAAACTATGGCAAGCACTACTATCGAATAAAGCTAAAGCTGGAATGGAATCAAGAAGAACAGAACATGCGATGACATCTCCGGTGGGCTCGACCTCCTCAACTGTCATAGTAAACGCTAGTCCCTTACGTGCACTTCCCTGATGCTGGTGCTGGGCATAACGCTGTTGCTGGATCAGAAATGATGGTCCCCTCGGTTGTACTACAGGTGGCCTCGTCTGTGTCCTCGGAGTAGGAGATGCTCCCAGAACTATACGACGAGGATTGGAAGGACAATCTCTCAGCTGATGCCTCTCGGCACCACAATACAAACAAAGTCCCAACCTCTTCCTGTAAACTTACCAGATGTGACCGAACTTCTTGCAGTAGTGGGAGGTAGCTTGCTGTGACTGTCTCTACTGTTGCAATACTTGGTGAAATAATACCCTACCTCGAGTTTGGTGCTATTGCAGGTGCTTAAAAGGCCTGGACTGGAAATAAGGACGCTTAGCAGTCACAGTATTGCTATTAGCCCCCAGAAAAGAATCACGATCTCTCTTGGGTTTCAAGCCCAACTCCCTCTCAACCTTGCGTGTCTCCACAAGTATCTCTGAATAGGTCACATAGAAAGAGGAAATGAGGATCTTCACTTCCCAGTTCAGACCCCCGTAGAAACGGATAGCTCGAACCTCTGGCTCCCTCACCAAATATTCCATAAAATAGCTCAGCCTATCGAACTCTACAGCATACTCCTCCACGGACATCTTCTCCTGAGTAAGGTTCTCAAATTGCCTCCCCAAGTCTAATCTGCCTGCTCGAGCAAAGAACTTCCTCTTGAAGAGGTCCTTGAATACCTCACAAGACTGCCCTGCATCAGCAAGAAGTGGCCTATTCCTGAACCAAGTACGGGCGATATCGAATAGCTAAAGTCCTACTGCCACAACCTTAAGATTCTCAGCAAGACAAGACACCCTCATGAGACTCTCAAGATCCTTGAGCCAATCATCAGCGTAGAATATGCCCTCAGTCCCCTTGAAGACCCGAGGTTCCAACTTCTTGAAGTCTTGGATATTGCCTGGCTGAAGCTGGGCAACCTGCGGAACAACCTGCTGTTGGACCAGAACTCCTCTCTCTACTACAACAAGGGCAAGCTGATGAGCACTCTCAATACCCTGCCGTAACACATAAGTCTGCCTATAGTGAGCCTCGGAATGGGCCTTTTGAGCCTCTAATATCTCGTAAAACTATGCTAACACCTTTGTTGCATCTGTCAGCACGAAAGGTGGAGGTGGAAGTCCCTCAAACATAGCCGGAACAGTCCTCTGAGCTGGAGGTGGACCCCTGAACACAGCTGATATGCCAATCACCAAAGAAGTGACTGGTACAGGCCCTCAGGAAGTCATAAATCTCTCAGAAACTGCTCCTCTCTGCTGTGATCTAGTCTTAGGCGGCATCCTGAGGCAAAGAGAAAGGAAAGAATCAATATGGCATATGATATAATGCATTCGAAGAAGGACAGTTAAAGATCAAATATCAATATCAAGGAAGAACAATTAAAATGAACAATAGATTTTTTCTTAGATGTGATTGAGTATTCTCAGCCTATAGCCTATATCCTATATCCAGAAATAGGCTCGTAATAGCACTCAAATAAGAGCACTACTACGAATCGCACTAATTGTGACCTCGAAGACCTACATAGGCTACCACTAAAAATGTGTCATGACCCGCACCCGATGTAGGAGCATGAGTAGTGAACAACGCCCAGCCTTCGCCGCAGCATCGACGGTTGAACGTTGTTTGGTAAACTATCTATCTAGCAATCAAGATATTATAATGCCACCAATGAAAATATGATACTCAATCATAGATCTATAAAATGAAATAAATCACATGAATATGATAAAAGAACTGAAGAGTCACAATATAGCTCACAAGACCAATAATATCCAATGAGTCATTTAAAAGAATACTAATAACAATGCTGGAGACAAATCTAGTACAAAGATCTATCTACTGAGCTAAGAGTCCTGGGTCGTCTGTCTCCATCGGGATGAGACCCTCCTGAGCCAAAGTCTCTGGCTCTAAGCCAACTACGTCCTGAAGCCTGCAGTGAGTGGAGTACCACTCCAAGTGTCATATGGAAAAAATATATCCAGTCAGGAAAGGAGCAAAGTATATCTCTAACAGCAGTTCTAATAAATGATATAAACTATGTAATAGTAAATAGAGCAAATATGCAAGATATAATATAAAGGTACAAGAGATATGCAATATAGGAATACTAGAAATAAATACAAGAATGCGCATCATAGGAATGAACAAGAAATACTACTACTACTAAGTGAGTACCAGCTTCAACATGTGATCGGCTTGGGAACTTGCACAAGGATAATGGCATGGTTAATCACATGTGCGGTGTATGATTAATACTATTCAAGGAACAAGATATGTATAAGGATGGTATGATCACATATCTACACTAACACTCCCCTCCCTCGACTGGTATAGTAGATCCAACTATGGTACATTATGACAAGAGATACCACAAGAAGGGCGCTAATCTTCTCATGAATCAATGTATGTATTTGTACAAGAAGAACAAGGAAACAAGGCCTGCACAAGATACACTACAAAATATAAATAAATAATATCTCATGACGAGATTAGGATATACCAATCCGTGTAACCATCATGTCAAAAAATTAAGGATATCTACACTAAATACAAGATACATAGAGGATATCATGAATGAGAAACTATCAGAGAATGTACTTGCCTAAAATTTGGTGAACTATATCAAAGATGTCCGGTACCTCAGAGACCTAAATTTGGAATATTACATGAATACAATGTTTTGGAATAAAAATAAGTTAAACTAGTCAAATTCTAGGTCATAAAGCCATTTCTAAGTTAAAACAGTCAAACTAGGTCAACTCTAGGTGAAACTTGGTCAAAGTAGCTATTTCTAGGTGGTATGAATCCATCTCTAGGATATTGGGGGCATACACTATGTAACTAGGCTATACTAGCTATACTAGGATACTAGGATACCAACAAAATACCGTATCATAAGATACAAAATTTATTAGATATAAAAATACTATAATATATATACAGACAAATATTTAGTACTCCTAGCTAAACTAATGCTAAGTGGATACCTTGACTTTGAACTAAAAGCGGTATCTCACCACCTACACACCCATCTTGATACTCAAACTCAATACCTTGAGTATAAACCAATACCTTGAGTATATATATACTTAACTTACTAATATACATAACTCAACCCTTAAGCACTGTTTCTCACTATTTCTACTGCTGCTTATGCTTTTCGTTCTGCTGCTGCTTTTCAGTGCTTCTACTACTGCTTTTCAGTGCTTCTGCTGCTTCTGCTTGTGCTTACTGCTGCTGCAGCTTTTCAGTTCTTCTATTATTGCTATTTGTGCTTACTACTGCTGCTGCTACTGCTTGTGCTTATTGTTGCCGCTTTTCAGTGCTTATCCGGCTACTCTCCCCCCTCTAGCTCATATATATATATATATATATATATATATATATATATATATATATATATATATATATATATATATATATATATATATATATATATACACAATACCATTATACATATATATACATATAACCATATTAGAGATGTACATGAACTCCTACTCTCTCATGATCACCAATACATCACCAAGAATTATAGAATATACATATAAATATATATATACATATATCTCATATAATAATAATAATAATTACAATAATATAATAGCTATAACCAAGGTGAATTGAATTAAAATGCAAAAAAAATAAACACGTGGAGTGTACCGCACCAGTATCACACTAGATATATAATACACTTGCAATACGACTCTACCACACCACCAAACATGTCCCGAAGGACACGAGCAAGTCTAGAATCATAATTATGAATAATACGAAGATATAACTACTCAACTACGTGTCCGTGTCAAAATATGACATGCTCAAACCCCCGTGTCGGAAGAAAATGCCCAAATTAACCTGTATCACCAAATTATCAGAATACGGCCTATACGTATCCAATTGTGGACACAACACTAGCCACACACAATTAAACACATGCCAATTTGGTCTAATTGACCTATTGACAAACACAAGATGTGTCAATCTCGGAATTCCCCTAAAATTGATATAAAATAACACATAACTTTCTCTATAGGCCTCCTATGAACCTAATTCCAATTCCTATGGCTAGCCGTAGTACATAGGATGGTTCCTAATGATTAAATTATAGATTTAGAGTCTAATTTGAGAGAGAAAACTGAATTATACCTATTGGAAGATGTATTCCTAATAAAAATTATAAAGTTAGTGTCAAGAGCCTTCAACTTGTAGATCCTTGCTCCTCCTATAGATCCTTGCTTTCTTCTTGTTGATCCTTGCTTACTCCTTGTTCTAATAACCTTCAATGATAATTAGGGAAGTAATTGGGATAAAATTTGGGTAGAATTTGATGTAGGAAGGAAGAAATTTGGAAGAGACAAATTCTAGATCTAGATTTAAAATAAAAAATAAAGAAAGAGAGTGAGTGAGAGAGTCTATCCACACTCCTATGGTGGCCGGCCACTAACTACTCCTCCAAGTCACTATAAAATGTCCACAATACCCCTTGGGGCTTGTCATGAAGATATTAATTAAGGAGGAAAGGTTCTAGTCTAATTGGTTTAACTAATTAATCCTCCTCCTAATGAATGGGATTACTATTGGGCTCAATTCTAACTAGAATTAAATGTTGGTCAATGGATCTAATATAAACTAGTTTGGTGCACTAACACAAGTCCAAATCATATACTAACATCTAATAATAAATAAATATACAATATGCATAATATTTAATTAATTATAAAAATGACCAAAATATTCTTTCATAGAAAATGTCGTAGCGACACACAGTTTTTATTATTTAATTCATCTAGGAGGTACCAAGATGTATCAAGATATCAAGCAATATTTCTGGTAGAATAGGGTAAAAAGAAAGATAACACGGTTCATTTTTCGGTGTTTGGTATGTCAGCAAGTGAAGGCCGACCAACAAAGACCGGTACGATTATTGCATCCGCTTCCTATTCCAGAGTGGAAGTGGGCACATATCCCGATAGACTTTGTGACCGGTTTACCTAGATCCCCGACTGGTCATGATGCAGTTTGGGTAATAGGGACCGTCTCACGAAAATAGCTCACTTTCTTCCTTTCCGATTAGGACAATCCACAAAGCAGTTAGTAGAGATGTACATGCGACAGATAGTAAGACAGCACGACATCCCAGTGAGTATTGTATCTGATCGAGACACTCAGTTCACTTCATATTTTTTCAAGAGTTTGCACCATAGTTTGGGCACTATGTTGAGATTCAGTACCGCTTACCATCCACAAATAGACAGACAATCAGAGAGAACCATCTAGACCCTAGAAGATATGCTACGAGCTTGTACTTTAGATTTTGGAGGGTCCTGGGAAGATTACCTTCATTTCGTTGAGTTCTCATACAACAACAGTTATTAAGCAAGTATTCAGATGGCACCCTTCGATGCATTATATGGGAGAAAATGTATATCACTATTGACATGGAATGATATAGGTGAGCGAAAGATGTTAGGCCAAAAGATGATCACACAGACAGTAGAAGTTGTCAAGCAAATCAGAGAGCAACTTCAGTTTGCACAAGATAGGCATCGGTATTGGAAAGATCAGCATCTTAGGCCTTTAGAGTTTTATGTCAGCGACCACGTGTTATTGCGGATTTTGTCAACCCGTGCAGTCATTAGATTCAGGGTTCGTGGGTAACTTAGTCCGCGATATATCGATCCGTTTGATATTCTTGAGTGGGTAGGCGATGTTGCTTATAGTCTTGGCCTTCCACCTTCGCTTATAAACCAATTAGACTTGTTATGACAACTAGTGAGCCTAGTTTGGATCCAAACTCATTAGATTCATTCTCATTAATTAATTAAGGCGATTAGCTTAATTAGAATTACTTAGAAGCTTTCCAAAATAGCCCTTTCCTAATACTATTCATAATTGGATGGAGAGGGACAATTTGGACCATGTATATGAATTGGGAAAGGGGGAAGGGGGTCGGCCAATATTAGAAGGGGCTCTCCACTCTTCCTTCTCTCATTTGCATTCATTTTAGATCTAGAAATTTGATCCCCAATTTTCCATCATTCCCTCCATTGAAATCCCTCTCAATTCATTCACATTCTCTCTTATTTTCATCACTCAAGGATCATTGGAGCTTGGAATTACAAGGAGCACTTGAAAGAGGAGCTTTGACAAGGAGATTATGTCTGATTTTTTTTGGAAATAATTTATTGGAAAACTATCTTCCAATTGGTAAACTCTGATTTTTTTTTCATTCTAGCTCCCAAATCATGCATGAGACATCTAGGAACCACCCCATTAGCATAGGCTACCTATAGAGACAAGTTTTAGGCTATTTGGATACCAAATATGAATTCTATAAAGGTTTTTGTATGTGGTTTAAGAAAATTATGAGATTGGCACACAAATTGTGTGTCATGAGACCAATTATATCTAATTAGACATAGATCGAGGTTATGGGGCTAGGTACTTGTCCATAAATGGATACGTGTACGTCGTATCATGGTATTTTGTGATATGGTGCGACACTGGACCAATTTTGGGTGTTTTGCACAATTACTCATCATTTCTCATTGTAACAAGTTACTTTAGTTATATTATGATGATATAGATATGTATATTTGGTATTGTAGAGAATTGGTATTTTTGTTTCACAATTGGGTGTGTATCAAGATTTTCCTAAGTATATGCTCTAGGTGTTTGATTATATGTCTCTATTGTATCATATAGATATAAATATATAATATAAGTATTTAAATATATATATATATATATGTGTGTGTGTGTGTGTGTGTGTGTGTGTGTATGTGTGTGTGTATGTGTGTGTGTGTTGTGGCAGTGACAGTATGCAAGAGGAAAGTACTCGGGTTAGAGCAGGCAATGGTTGTTATGGCTTTGTGGCTATGTAACTACAACACATAAGGGAGAGGGGAAGATGATGAGTGTAGTTCAGCACAAGTTTTGTTGTGTAGTTAGGGCAAGCAATGCAATTGGTCGATGAGTCAAAATACTTTTTTAGGTAGTAGTGTGGGAAAAATTAGTGTATATAAGGCTTACCTAGTAGCTAGAAATACCAGGAAATATCAATGTGAAGTGGTAGTTTTAGTTGGAGTTTGGACAATCTACTAATGTATAGTAGGCAATCTCTGTGGTACAGTGATAATGGTATATTAACATTAGTATCAGTATAGGGGGGGCACTCACTACAATGAGGTTTAGTATCACAGGAAAGGAAGTTGTAGGTTGTAGGTGACTCTTGGTATCAGAACGAAGATCTTGCTGTGGGTACAGGCAGTGACTAGAAGGATTAGGGTCGGGGTTAGCATTCAACACCAATGCAAATGTGGGAGTTCTAAACTTAGTTCATATATCAAGTTAAGGGGCTTGCAATTCACTGTGTTGTAAGGAAGGGGAAATCCAGATGCAAGTGCACTTTAGTGCACTGTTATGATGTAGAGCAACAGTAGTAGTTGTTGTTGGTGATGGTGTTTGAGTTGGTGTTGGCAGTAGGTATGGTGGTGCATTGTGTTACTTGGGTTGGGGCAAGTATTGAGTGTAAGCCCCCTGATTTTCAGTAATTATTAATTTAGATTTTTCACAATTTTTCGTAATTTTTTGGGATTTTTCTGCAATTAAAATCTACGCTTTTGGTAATCAAATGATTTTTAATTGCTATTATTTAATATTAAAATATTATGGAAATAGTATTTTATGGTATAAAATGGAAAACCGGACATAGGGTAATTTTATGTGAATTTATTGGACTCCGAAAGCGGTTTTAAAGACCTAAAAACTATTAAATAAATAAACTAATTAAACCCTGAAATAAACCCAGTTCAATTGAACCAAACCAACCCAGACCCGGTTCACTAAACCGAACCCAGCCTTATCGGGTCGGGTCGGATCTAAACTCGACCCGAAACTCGCAGACCCAAACCCACACTTAAACATTAGCGGATCGGGCCGAATTCATATTGAACCCGACCCGACCCAAACCCGTTAAACCCCAAGTCGTAAACCCAATCGGATTCACTGTTCCGATAGGCTATTTAAGCCCCGCCGTGGCCACGCCGAAACCCTAATCCCTTTACCTCCTCCAGGCCGCCCTCGACGAAACCCTAGCTCCGCCGGACAAGACCACCCCGACGCCTCTCTCCTCGATCCAGCCACAGCAGCCGCACCGCCTCGAATCCCCCAGCCATCTCCATCCACCCTCGTCGTCCTCCTCTCTCCTCCGGCCCGCCTGGAGCACCACCACCAATGACCTCCTCTCCCATCTTCCTCGTCGACCTCATCTTCCTCCTCCCCTCGCCGTGCCCAGCCCCGCCTCGGTCTCTTTTCCCCTCTGCATATCCCTTCCTCCACTTTCCTCCTCCTCGCGCCGCCCGGACGCCACCCGAGTCCCTCTCCCTCATCTCAGACCCACCGTCGACTCCCTCTCTCCTCTGCTCGCCGTCTCCGACCCGCAGACTCCCCTGAACCCTAACTCCCCGACGTCCAGCTGCCGCTCGACTCCCCTCATCCTCCTCCCAGAATGACCTCGCCTCACCCCCATCATCCTCTCCGCCGCAGCCGACCTAGTGCTAGCCTTAGCCCCGCTCGAACACTTCATCTCCGTCGGCCTGAACCACCAGCACGTCACCATCTCTTCTCCTCATCCCGATCGACCTCCACCCCTGAGCTCCTCCCTACTCCCTGTCATCCTCCTCGACCACGACCTGCCCCCGACCCGCCGGAGCCAACGCAGCATCACCACCACCATCGTCTCATCATCCTCGACTTCTCCCTTGTGCAGCACCCGACGAGCTCCACCATCCACCGCCCTAACTCCCAGTCGACCCTCGACGAATCCACCGCCTGAGTTGCCTCGCCGCCGACGACCCCAGCCAGCAGCTGCCAGTCCCCGCTCCGCGCTCCTCCGGCCAGCCACGGCGGCCCAGCATCGAGCAGAAACCCTAACCCTAACCTAAACGGACACAGCAGCATCCCGGACACGGTTGACGCAGGACACGAAGCAGACCCACGGACACGAAGAATCAGTCTTCCCGGAGCCCTGTTCAGGTAGCGTTTCCTCTCTCCACGTTATTCCATTTTCGATTCCGTCTGTTGTAACGCGTAGACTGTATAATCCTTTCGATGCCCGTGCAACTCGCTCGGTACGTCGCGCCTTGTGGTGATGGCGAACCGCGATCCAAAAACAAGAAAACCAATGCCCTATTTCACCCCGGAACTGAGTGCGCCCCGCCAAACGGGATGACTTGGTCGCGTGTGGTTTTTACCGAAATATGCGCACTGTCGATACGAACGTGTAGGATTTCGGAGAAGTTGATTTGGATGTGCGTGAACACCGGAATCAACGCGTATCCGCCGACAATGCCCCTTATCCGTCTATTCTGGAATACGCTGTAACTTTGTGTACACACGTCGGATCGAGACAAAACTTATGTCATCGGACTCGTAGAAATACGCTGGTCCTGTGACCCATGTTTGGTTCGATTCTGAGAATGTTGACAAAATCGCGTATCGTGGGCCCCACAAGCTCCACTTGACGAGCGATTTTGTGATCGGCTCATCGGAATCAAATTCTGGAAGTTCCGTTGGGTTTATAACATCGTTCCTGACTCTTTGACATTGAGTTTGACAAATTTGGAGACCTTTGACCCTGACACACTTTTCGATGCAAAGTGGCCCATATGTGGACCCCGCTTTGATCCGAAACTGTAATTTTTGCCCTTGTGTCCAAATTGGACTCAAGGACAGGCATTTCTAGCTATTTGATATTTTTTGAATCTAATGGTGATGTTTATTTCAGCAACCAGAGTAGTACCTACAAATCACACTGAGATCAGAGCTACAATTGGAGCCAGAACCCCAGGCAAGTGTACCTTGCCAAACCCTGCAGCTTTGTTACTTATTTCCTTGACTTAGTTATACATCAGTGGGCAAGTATACCTTGCCAACTTTACAGTTCTTGTTGCATATTTCCTTGCTTTATTTATATCATTGTGCATGCTTGACCTAGGACCGTGTGACTGACTTAGCGTCCGATTATTAGTCGGGTGCCAACACCGTACGTGATGTTGTGTATATCATCTAGAGATGGACATTCGTGACCCCTTTACATTCTTGTACTTGT
This sequence comes from Iris macrosiphon, assembly GCA_036927795.1. Classification (NCBI taxonomy): domain Eukaryota; kingdom Viridiplantae; phylum Streptophyta; class Magnoliopsida; order Asparagales; family Iridaceae; genus Iris; species Iris macrosiphon. The sequence goes on along the minus strand of JAYESA010000019.1, from coordinate 151,892,207 downwards.
CTTATCAAGTATATTATACCCAGGATACTTGACACTATTTATGAAAGGATCTTCTGAGATATTCATGGTGATTCTGTATAGGATACATGTTACATGACATAGACATTATATTCTTAGATCTTATTATGACTTGCTGTATTAGAGATGATTGTGCATGACATGGACATGAGACATCATGGACATGAGACGTGTGATTACATTGGGTGGGGAGAGACACACAGGCTACAGGCTAATTATATATATAAACCCCCTATTATTGTGAGGCACAAGACTCTGAAGCCCGAGCTTGGCCCATTACTCATTATTACTGCTACTGGCTCCCCGACACAGAGCTTATAGTGGCTCAGCCTGAGTACTCGTGATGCTCTCATCTTATATTTTACATAGATGGTTATATAGTTTACCCGATTTATCTCATTTACTATTACACTACATTTTGGCATGTCGATTTCTGTACCTTATTATGTCCCCTGAGGACCTGGATACCGAATTATTTTCCCAGGATTAGCAGAGGAGATACACCTAGAGTTATACAGTACAGGAGCATTTTCAGGAGCAGAAGCAGGAACATAAGCAGTTACTGGAGCAGAACCAGGAGCTGAGGACGAGATCATACTAGAGGACTTCTCTTGAGTATTGGCTTGAGATACTTATTTATTTCTGTGTCTAGTTATTTTATTTCCAGTCTATTTCATTGATGTATCAGACTTATTCTCGAATTGTTCTCCGAGACACCTTTATTGAGATATGCTAGTTATTTCTATATGCATTTATTCTGGCATTTGATCTGTGATTATCTGTTGTGGATGAGATTAGCATAGACTGTGACTTGTATCATTGGACCTACTTATTGTTATATTACAGCTTAAGTATGCCCTGATGGATCCATTAAATTGGATTTGTCCATCGATGCGTGTTGCTGGCCATTATCACGCGTTCGGTCCCTCGGTATTTGGGACTGGGGCGTGACATGGTTTTTGTGGTGGCCCATGTCGGTCAACGACTAAATTGTTAGATTTCAACTTAGGGACCGAGCAAGCTTGCAATAAGAATAGGATAAGTTTTTAGGATCTCATCCACTTGCTTGAAATGTTCTTGACATCTATATGGAATTTAATTTAAATTCTTGACTTACATCCTGCCTTGATTCCTGTACACCTCTTATAGTTTATTTTTATTGCAGAGAAATGAATCCACAAGCCGGCGAAGAGACTCATCCAGGAATACCACAAGGTGTTGTGGTTACCCACGAAGATGAAGTGATACCAGTTGGTGCAGGTCAATCATCACAACAACATAGTCCAGCAAGTCAGCATACTTCGAGAATCCAGGAAGATGACGTTCCACCGTCGACGCAGTTTGCTCCACCGATGCCTACCGTTCCACAAGGGCAGGCTATAGACGAACAACAAATATTTTGAATGTTCTACGCGATGATGCAAGCCCATCAGAAGGTTCAGGAAGAAGCTCAGCAAAACCAAGCGGAGAAGTTCATCGACAGATTTAGCTCTGAGCTACGGAAGTTAGTCATCTCCGTTACACCTACCTTAGACTCGGACGTTCTTGCTACATCATGATCTATGGAGTACAACACAAGGATAGAGACCAACCAGAAGTGGCCGTATGCATCAGCACCAGACCAAGTACAACAAGAAAGAGTGGCAAAGCGACCATAGATGAACCCACCACAGAGAGCATCTATACTACTTGCACTAGTCCTTCCTACTTGTCACTACTGTGGCAAGGTAGGCCATTTCGCTTGTTAGAGTTATTTTATTTTATTATTTATCATATGAGGGTATAATAGTAATTGTGGGTGTATTGCATATTTATATAAATAGACATGAGATGCAACCTAGGGTTTTAGGCCCTTGTAATCTCTTTTCTCATATTCTCTCTTCTCCTACTTCTCCTTCTCCTTCTCCTCTCCATCTCCAAAAAATTTTTGGGCTGTTTTTCGTCTACTTTTCATGATTCGCTGTTCGTCGTTCGCTGTTCGTGGTCGTTCGTGGTTCGTTTATGAGATCTAGGGTTTCTACAGATCTCCGTTGGTTATTCGTCGTCGGTTGAGGTTCGTTGTAAGATCTAGGGTTTCAAAGATCTCGTCTTTCTGTTGCATCTGCAAGTATGGTGGGGACCGAATCTTCTAGCGAGGTTAATAGTGGTGGTGGTAGCGGAGGTGGTTCTCCTTTTACTGTTATTCATAATGATGAATTGGGAAAGTCGATTACAGCGGTGAAACTGAATGGTGCGAACTATCTTGCCTGGTCCAAGTCTATCAAAGTGGTGTTAAGGGCGAAGAAGAAGTTGAAGTTTTTGACCGAAGAACCCCTGCCTGAAACGTCCGCTGAGTATGAAGATTGGATGAGTGCAGATGCATATGTTATGTCATGGTTGTGGCATAGTATGGAACCACATATCGCTGCTAATGTTCAGTGGTGTGAATCAAGCAAACAGATTTGGGCATCTCTGGAAGAATCTTATTCGCAGAAGCGAAATGTTGCCCGTATCTATGAGTTGTACGAGTTATTGTTCAATACAAAGCAAAATGGGAAGCCTGTGAATGAATATCTGGCTTCAAAGAAGGCTTTGTGGGAGGAACTGCTTCAATATCATCCTGTTACTACTGATTTGAAGGAAGCTCGGAGACAGAAGGAAGAGTTTCATGTTTCACTCATCCTTGCCGGCTTGGATCCTGCGCTCGAACCTTATAAAGCTCAAATCCTTGCTGGAGAGCAGTTACCTACGGTGGCAGATACTTTCTCCCGTCTCAATCGTTCCTTTCTGGGACAGAGTTCTGTGGTGCCGAGTACTGACTCTTCTGCCCTAGTTTCTAGTGCTGTTGGTCGTGGTGGTGGACGTGGTATTGGACGTGGCGGTAGAGATGGTGGTCGTAGTTTTGGTCGAGGAGGAGGCCGTGGTGGTAGAGACAATGGTCGTGGTGGTGGTCGCGGTGGTGGTGGTGGCCGTGGTCAACCACGAAAGTGTAACTATTGTGGAATGCTCGGTCATGTAGAAGACTATTGTTGGGACAAATGGGGCAAACCAGAATATGCACATCAAGTGCATGATGAAAATATGCAGTCCCAGGACACCACTTCTGCTCCCAGAGATGATACTTCGGGTTTCAATCAGACTTCAACGTCCGATACCTCATCTCCATTTCAACAGATCCTCCAGAAGTTGAACGCGCTTGCTAGTACCACCTCCCAACCTACTGCAACCATGGCACATATAGGTAATCCTGTTTTTGTGGCAACCCAGTCACCATCCACCTCTTGGGTCATCGACTCAGGAGCGAGCTCTCACATGTCTGGTATAACATCCATCTTTCATAATCGTAGTTCCATGAAACATAATATTATCTTGGCTGATGGGTCTACTCGTCCTGTGCTTGGGAAAGGTGTCATTCACCCTACTCAATCACTATCATTATTTGATTCATTATATGTGCCTAATTTTCCATTTAATTTGTTATCTGTGAGCCAGTTAACCAAATCTCTTCAATGTTCTGTGATATTTTCTCCCAATTCGTGTATTTTTCAGGACCTCAGGACGAAGAAGACGATTGGTTCGGGGCATGAAAAAGATGGACTGTACTACTTGGATCTACCTGGAAAGGCCTTCACTTCTGTTTCTACTTCTCCGTTGCAGTGGCATTATCGTTTGGGACATCCGTCTTTGGCTAAGTTGCGTCAAGTTGTTCCTAGTTTGAGTCATGTATCTAGTCTTGAATGTGAGGCTTGTCAGTTAGGCAAGCATCACCGTAGTTCCTTTCCTCGTCGTAGTGAGAGTCGTCAATTAGAGTCTTTTGATCTTGTTCATTCTGATATTTGGGGTCCGTCTAGAGTCAAAAGTCCGAAAGGATTTCAGTATTTTGTTATTTTTATTGATGACTATTCCAGAATGACTTGGTGTTATTTAATGAAAGAAAGATCTGAGTTTCCAAATGTGTTATCTGCCTTTTATAATGAAGTCTATGTTCAGTTTAATAAACGTATCAAAATTCTGCGTTCTGATAATGCTTTGGAGTATACTCAATCTTCTGTGAACAGTTTCTGTGTTGATCGTGGTATGATTCATCAAACCAGTTGTGTCCACACCTCTCAACAAAATGGTATAGCCGAACGCAAACATCGACACATTTTAGATGTGGCTCGAACTCTCATGTTCAATATGCATGTCCCCAAACAGTATTGGGCAGATGCCGTTCTTACTGCATGTTATCTTATTAATCGCATGCCATCATCTGTATTAAATAACAAAGTTCCATTTACTATATTACATACAGATATCGCACCCTTTTCCTTATCTCCTCGAGTGTTTGGCTGTGTCGCTTTTATTCATAACTTGGAACCTAATCGAGATAAGTTGGCTCCTAGATCTCTGAAGTGTGTCTTTCTTGGTTATCCCCGTACTCAAAAAGGTTATCGTTGTTACAATCCACAGTCACGCAAATATTATGTCAGTGCGGATGCTACATTCTTTGAGTCTACCCCCTTCTTTCCTTCAGGAGACCGTGATATTCCTTTTACAACAGATTTGATATCTTCCATACCACTTCCGGTCATTCCTGAATCAATTTCTGTCTCCATTCCCCATTTACAGGTTTATCAGAGATCCAAGGACAGGCCAGTGGTTCTGCAGAATTCAGCCTTCAACCAATCATCTTCCGTGCCTGAGGTTTCTGCTCCCATCATCACAGATCCAGATGATCTTCCTATTGCTCTCAGAAAAAGACAACGCCTTTGTACCACAAAGAATAAGCATCCCATTTCTAACTATGTTTCATTACACCGTGCTTCATCATCTTTTCATGCATTTGCTGTTTCATTGTCTTCTACTTTTATTCCCAAAACTTACAAGCAGGCTATGTCATCTTCTGGTTGGAAAAGTGCAATGGATGAGGAGATGTATGCTTTACATCAAAACCAGACTTGGGAGCTTACATCACTTCCTGTTGGAAAACAAACAGTGGGTTGTAGATGGGTGTACACTGTTAAATATCACCATGATGGTTCTGTTGAGCGCCTCAAGGCACGGTTGGTTGCCAAAGGGTATACTCAGACATATGGCGTGGATTATATGGAGACTTTCTCTCTAGTGGCTCGGCTGAATTCAGTTCGGATTCTTATTTCTGTGGCGGTTAATCACCAATGGCCTATATATCAGCAGGACATAAAGAATGCTTTCTTGCATGGTGACTTACAGGAGGAGGTTTATATGGATCAACCACCGGGATATGTTGTAACAGGAAATAAAAGACTCGTATGTCGATTGAAGAAAGCATTATATGGACTGAAACAGTCACCTCGTGCTTGGTTTGACAAGTTTAGTTCAGTTCTCATTCAGTATGGCTTTCGGCGTACCACATCAGATCATTCAGTATTTTGCCATTCTTCCTCAGCAGGTATTATCGTGTTGATTGTTTATGTTGATGATATCATTATATCTGGGAGTGATCATGCTGGAATTGTGGACTTGAAGGCCTACCTTAGTCGTCAGTTTCATACTAAGGATTTGGGTCTTCTTCGATATTTTCTTGGAATCGAGATTGCTCGATCTAAGAAAGGTGTGTATCTGTCACAACGCAAGTATGTTCTAGACTTGCTCTCCGAGACTGGGATGTTAGAGTGTCGGCCAGTTGAGACTCCTATGGATTATCATGACAAGCTTGATGCTGACAGGGGAGAGTTATTTGAGGATGTTGGATATTATAGACGTTTGGTTGGCAAACTTATATATCTTACTGTTACTCGACCAGACATCACATATGCAGTTGGAGTAGTTAGTCAGTTTATGCATGCCCCTCGGCAACCACATTGGGAGGCTATCTCTCGCATTCTTCGATACTTGAAGGGTGCACCTGGAAAGGGTTTGTTGTACAAACCTTCCCAGTTGCTTACGGTGACTGGATTCAGTGATGCTGATTGGGCAGGCAGTCGCAGTGATAGGAGGTCTACTTCTGGCTATTGTACGTTTGTGGGTGGCAATCTTGTCACGTGGCGTAGTAAGAAGCAGAATGTTGTGGCTCGTTCTAGTGCAGAGGCCGAGTACCGTGCGATGGCTCATACAGCTTCTGAGATGATGTGGGTGCAGTCTCTTCTTCATGAAATGGGAATCATGATTCCTATTCCGATGGAGATATATTGTGATAATCAGTCGGCAATGTTTATCGCAAGTAATCCGGTGTTTCATGAGCGCACGAAGCATATCGAGGTGGATTGTCATTTTGTTCGTGATTTATTGCTGAAGAAACAGATTGTCACTCCTTATGTTCGGTCAGAGGATCAATTAGGTGATATCCTCACCAAACCACTTGCTCGTGGTCCATTTTCTGATTTATGTAGCAAGCTGGGCATGTCTGATCTCTATGCTCCTGCTTGAGGGAGGGTGTTAGAGTTATTTTATTTTATTATTTATCATATGAGGGTATAATAGTAATTGTGGGTGTATTGCATATTTATATAAATAGACATGAGATGCAACCTAGGGTTTTAGGCCCTTGTAATCTCTTTTCTCATATTCTCTCTTCTCCTACTTCTCCTTCTCCTTCTCCTCTCCATCTCCAAACTTCACTTCGCTAAAAAATGCCGACGCAGATTGGGACAATGTTTATCTTGCGGATCCAAAAAGCATTTGGTAAGGGATTGCCCTGAACGTCGAAAGAAAGCATTGATGATTCATCAACCAGCCACATCAGCACCAGCCGGAGCACCACAGGAAGAAGTTACAAAGAAGTCTCACATGCACCAGCCACCAGAAGCATCTCCGCAAGTACTACCTGTCTGTCCATATTGTCGCAGGCGAGGCCATATAGAGAATGAGTCAGACAAAAAAGAAAATTATGCTTAGCTTGCAGATCCAGTCAGCATTTATTAAAAGAATGTCTCGAACGTCGAAAAAAAGCGTTACCAGCACCAAGGCCAGCCTCTCCAACATTGGAAGCACCACAAACGAGAGTTGAAGGAGTCGGACCACCAGCCCCAGGAGGGAATCAGCCGAGGCCACCCTTGGCACCACAAACAACACTCTTCCAGCAGGCTCAACAGCAGCAGAGGAATCAACTGCAAGAACGTGAACAAGACCCAGCAATGACTTTGGAAGATGCACAGACCCATGGAGTAGCTAATGTGCGTAATTTTTCGTAGTTATCTATTTATAGATTTATTTTATCTCGTGCCTATTGGTTCGTGACCTCAGCCTTAACCTATATAATTTTGAACTTGCTTATAATTGATAACTGTAGAGATTGTACAGTCTTTTGTTATTGTGCTTATTTTGTGTTGTTTTGTGAACTTGAATTAAGTTGTACCTCCTTTCATCATCATCTAGCGTACTTATATTTGTTGTACTACCTTGACTTATGCTGCTAATATAGCCTGGTTTTGCAAGCTCCTTTTATCGAGCTTGTTCATGACATATGTATTATTGGGTCGACACACTAATACAATTGTGTTATTCAGAATCAGTGTATTACGGTCTGATCAATCTTAGTGTATTTTGGTTCACTCTTCGCACGACTACTTCACGTGGATTGAGATATATAGTTGACTAGTATACTTGCCCTCTAGATATGTCTGAGCATATCGTACCAGTTACATAACTGTACTAATACGAGCATACGAACAAAGGATTACCAGAATAGGATTTCAATCCACAATTGTCTTGACAAATCCCATTTGAATTCGTTAAACACCTTAATCCTGATACTTCTATTCTATTACCTCACCCTTGAACTCTTTATTATTGATCTTCGTCTTCCCTTATTCCGGAAAGACGAAACCTCGTTCTTGGTATAAGTTTGATATATAGACAGTACTAGATATACCCTACAGGCCGGTCGCATTGTTGATGACCCTTTTATATATGATTAAAGGAATATCATAGGTGATATGTTTGGTGTTAAAGACTTGAGGATTCAATAACATGATTAAATAAGTTGGGGCATAGCTTTATTAGATGTATAGTCTTAGATGATAGATGGATAATTTCTAAGTTGGGTAGAGACCGCAATGTTCACTTGAGAGGAATCCTTTAGACTGTAATCAAGTGAGATTGGATAGAGAGAACCCTACCATATTTTAATTTTGAGGACAAAATTTTTATAAGTTGGGTAGATTGTAAGCCCCCTGATTTTCAGTAATTATTAATTTGGATTTTTCACAATTTTTCGTAATTTTCTGGGATTTTTTTTAATTAAAACCTAGGCTTTTTGGTAATTAAATGATTTTTAATTGGTGTTAATTAATATTAAAATATTATGGAAATAAGATTTTATGGTATAAAATGGAAAACCGAACATAAGGTAATTTTCTGTGAATTTATTGGACTCCGGAAGCGGTTTTAAAGACCTAAAAACTATTAAATAAATAAACCAATTAAACCCTAAAATAAACTCGGTTCAATTGAACCAAACCAACCCAGACCCGATTCACTAAATCGAACCCAGCCTTATCGGGTCGGTTCGAATCTAAACCCGACCCGAAACCCGCAGACCCAAACCCGCACTTAAACATTAGCGGATCGGGCCGGATTCATATTGAACCCGACCCGACCCAAACCCGTTAAACCCCAAGTCGTAAACCCATTCGGATTCACTGTTCCGATAGGCTATTTAATCCCCGTCGCGGCCATGCCGAAACCCTAATCCCTTTACCTCCTCCCGGCCGCCCTCAACGAAACCCTAGCTCCGCGGGACAAGACCACCCCGACGCCTCTCTCCTCGATCCAGCCACAGCAGCCACCCCGCCTCGAATCCCCCATCCATCTCCATCCACCCTCGTCGTCATCCTCTCTCCTCCGGCCCGCCTGGAGCACCACCACCAATGACCTCCTCTCCCCTCATCCTCGTCGACCTCATCTTCCTCCTCCCCTCGCCGGGCCCAGCCCTGCCTTCGTCTCTCTTCCCCTCTGCATATCCCTTCCTCCACTTTCCTCTTCCTCGTGCCGCCCGGACGCACCCCGAGCCCCTCTCCCTCATCTCAACCCCGCCGTCGACTCCCTCTCTCCTCTGCTCGCCGTCTCCGACCCGCAGACTCCCCTGAACCCTAACTCCCCGACGCCCAGCCGCCGCTCGACTCCCCTCCTCCTCCTCCCAAAACGACCTCGCCTCACCCCCGTCATCCTCTCCGCCGCAGCCGACCTAGCCCTAGCCCTAGCCCCGCTCGACCACTTCATCTCCGTCGGCCTGAACCACCAGCACGCCACCACCTCTTCTCCTCATCCCGATCGACCTCCACCCCTGAGCTCCTCCCTACTCCCTGTCATCCTCCTCGACCACGACCTGCCCCCGACCCGCCAGAGCCAACACAGCATCACCACCACCATCGTTTCATCATCCTTGACTTCTCCCCTGTGCAGCACCCGACGAGCTCCACCATCCACCGCCCTAACTCCCAGTCGACCCTCGACGAATTCGCCGCCTGAGTCGCCTCACCGCCGATGACCCCAGCCAGTAGCTGCCAGTCCCCGCTCCGCCCTCTTCCGGCCAGCCACGGTGGCCCAGCATCGAGCAGAAACCCTAACCCTAACCTAGACGGACACAATAGCATCCCGGATACGGTTGACGCAGGACACGAAGCAGACCCACGGACACGAAGAATCAGTCTTCACGGAGCCCTATTCAGGTAGCATTTCCTCTCTCTTCGTTATTCCGTTTTTGATTCTGTCTATTGCAACGCATAGACTGTATAACCGTCTCGATGCCCGTGCAACTCGCTCGGTGCGTCGCAGCCTGTGGTGATCACGAACCGCGATCCAAAAACAGGAAAACTAATGCCCCGTTTCACCCCAAAACTGAGTGCGCCCCGCCAAACGGTACGACTTGGTCGCATGCAGTTTTTACCGAAATATGCGCACTGTCGATACGGACGTGTGGGATTTCGCAGAAGTTGATTTGGATGTGCGTGCACACCGGAATCAACGCATATCAGCCGACCGTATCCGTCTATTCTGGAATACGCTGTAACTTTGTGTACACATGTCGGATCGAGACGAAACTTGCGTCATCGAACTCATAGCAATACGCTGGTCCTGTGACCCAAGTTTGGTTCGATTCTGAGAACGTTGACCAAATCGTGTATCGTGGGCCCCATAGGCTCCATTTGACGGACAATTTTGTGATCAGCTCATCGGAATCCAATTCTGGAAATTCCGTTGGGTTCGTATCATCGTTCCTGACCTGTTGACACTGAGTTTGACGAATTTGGAGACCTTTGACCCTGACACACTTTTCGGTGCAAAGTGGCCCACATGTAGACCCCGCTTTGACCCAAAACTGTGATTTTTGCCCTTGTGTCCAAATTGGACTCAAGGACAGGCGTTTCTAGCTATTTGATATTTTCTGAATCTAATGGTGATATTTATTTCAGCAACCAGAGTAGTACCTGCAAATCACACTGAGATCAGAGCTACAGTTGGAGCCAGAACCCCAGGCAAGTGTACCTTGCCATACCCTGCAGCTTTGCTACTTATTTCCTTGACTTAGTTATACATCAGTGGGCAAGTATACCTTGCCAACTTTACAGTTCTTGTTGCATATTTCCTTGCTTTATTTATATCATTGTGCATGCTTGACCTAGGACCGTGTGACTTACTTAGCGTCCGATTATTAGTCGGGTGCCAACACCGTACGCGATGTTGTGTATGCCATCTAGAGATGGACATTCGTGACCCCTTTACATTCTTGTACTTGTCTTATCAAGTACATTATACCCAGGACACTTGACACTATTCATGAAAGGATCTTCTGAGATATTCATGGTGATTCTGTATAGGATACATGTTACATGACATAGACATTATATTCTTAGATCTTATTATGACTTGCTGCATTAGAGATGATTGTGCGTGACATGGACATGAGGCATCGTGGAAATGAGACGTGTGATTACATTAGGTGGGGAGAGACACACGGGCTACAGGCTGATTATATATATAAACCCCCTATTATTGTGAGGCACAAGACTCTGAAGCCCGAGCTTGGCCCATTACTCATTATTACTGCTACCGGCTCCCCGACACAGAGCTTGTAGTGGCTCAGCCTGAGTACTCGTGATGCTCTCATCTTGCATTTTACATAGATGGTTATATAGTTTACCCTATTTATCTCATTTACTATTATACTGCATTTTGGCATATCGATTTTTGTACCTTGTTATGTCCCCTGAGGACCTGGATACCGGATTATTTCCCCAGGATTAGTAGAGAAGATCCACCTAGAGTTATACAGTACAGGAGCATTATCAGGAGCATAAGCAGAAACAGGAGCAGTTACTAGAGCAGAACCAGGAGCTGAGGGCGAGATCATACCAGAGGACTTCTCTTGAGTATTGGCTTGAGATACTCATTTATTTCTGTTTCTAGTTATTTTATTTCCAGTCTATTTCATTGATGTATCAGACTTATTCTCGGATTGTTCTCCGAGACACCTTTATTGAGATATGCTAGTTATTTCTACATGTATTTATTCTGGCATTTGATCTGTGATTATCTGTTGTGGATGAGATTAGTATAGACTGTGACTTGTATCATTGGACCTACTTATTGTTATATTACAGCTTAAGTATGCCCCGATGGATCCATTAAATTGGGTTTGTCCATCGGTGCGTGCTGCTGGCCATTATCACGCGTTCGGTCCCTCGATATTTTGGGACTGGGGCGTGACATTGAGTGTCACGACCCGTACCCGCTTTTCGGATACAAGTACGTGGCCAAGCCCAGCCTACGCCGCAGCATCGGCGGTAGTACGCTGTCTATGATAACAATGGTCCATCAATCCAAATAGATAATATTTAATCACAAATTCAAATATATTGCTTATTCATAATATCTACATAGTTTTACAAGATTCTTAATTTATAATTAAATCATAACTCGGGAACAAACCCGCTAAACATCAAATCCAAAGAAGTTGCTAAACTATCTAAATTCTAAAATCGCCCTCCAAAAGCATCTCGATCTCCAACAAAATCCAATGAGCAAGATAGGAAGTCATCTAAAAATATTTACCCAGTCATGATGGAACGAGTACAACCCAATAGCAGTTCCAGTTAATTGACAAGTAATATAAAAAGTAAATATTTATTAAATACTTGATGAGCATATAATAATGGAATAGGGTACATCATAGAGGAACAGTTAAATAAAGAAATAATGAAAGATAAGAAAGAAGAACAAAGAAGCATATAAAGACAGACAGATATGTGAACTAGGAAACCTGTCATGCAAGTGTACAATCAGCAAGTATAGATTAATCCATAATGACTGCATCTAACTAGTGTTTTGAAATACCAAGTTGACATGTGAATGACTAGGGGATAATATTCGGTAAATCACACATGTCGTGTGTGACTGTTATTATTCCAGAAAGACCATGGGATGGAAAGGGTAGTTCACACGTCTCCTAGGTATTTCTCCACCCGACTAGTACTTATGGATCCAAGTCTAGACACGAATAATCTCAATAGTCTAGTAGATGTCAATAGGCCAGAAAATACTTTATTCCAGTAATTTATTAGTCCAGAAAAAGTCAATAGGCCTGAAAATATATATCTCACAAAAATGAATCTATACAATACCAATCCGTATATCCATCGTGTCAAAAATCAAGTAAAACAAACTTATAAACGTGCATAATAGAAAATATCAAATAATAAAAACTATCAGAGAATGTAATCGCATGTGGTCCTTAGCTGGTACGAGTCGGAATCCAAGTCAAAGTCCAAATAGCCTATGTATTACGAATTTGTCATGTCGAAACATATTTTATTTTAATTTATTTAATTCTGCAATAAATACTCTAAAATCTTATTTTAATCTTATTATTCTAATATTTAGGTTAATTTCTAAATTTTGTCCAAAGGAATTGAATTTTATCCACTCGAGGCTCATGGTACGCAAATCGAGACGATCTGTTGACCAAAAAGTCAACCGATGCAAACTCAACTTTTATGCATGGTTTCCTGTAGATTTCAATGTCACAAATATGCTAGAATTTATGGCTCATCCGAATTCCAATTCGTTTAGGAATTATTGCACATACCAAAATCGTGTTGTGCAACGATGGTTGACTGTTAATCTAGAAGTTCTACAGAATTATCAGTACTGAAATATTTCTTATTAAATTTTGCGAAAAATATATTTCAATGATCTCAATATTAGCTTTTCGAAACTTTAAACGGTTCATAATTCTGATTTCTGGTTCTCCCCAAATCGTGAATACACCGTGACGCGTCTATTTTCGGAAATGTTGTGCTCTACGAATTTTCCAGAATTTAATATTCAGAATTTAGTGAAATAGTTTACATATTCAAAAAACTAACCTCAATACGGTTCTAACCCAAGAAACTGGGCCGCGTTTGGAGTCCGAAGCTATGAGTAATGGCTTTTGGAAAATAAAAGAACCCTAGATGACATCCCATCAAATCTCTCTCTCTCTCTAAAATAATAGAATAATTAAGTTTATTATAATATATATATATATATATATATATATATATATATATATATATATATATATATATATATATTGGCTGACATGCGGCTGAAGTAAATGTTATAGGCTGACACACGTCAGAATATGATTGGATAATTTTGTTTATATTATTTGTTTCTGATTTGCCTTTATCAAAACATTATTCAAGTCATTTTAAATCTAAATAACTCCAAATAAACATTAAAATAATCATAAAAATCTAAAAAAATTATAAAAAATATATTTTGAACCCAAAAATTCTAGAAAAATACTTGGGACACTTTTATGTTTATAGGTTTCCTACTATAATTAGGAGAAGCACTAAAAATTACTTTTACCTATTTAAATAAAAAAAATATTAAAAAAATTCCAAAAAATCTGAAAAAAATTCAGAAAATATATAATAATATTATAAACCCTAAAAAATTATATGGGTCCATTCTATATTCCTAAGCTTGCTCAATAAATTCTAAATTTTTTAAATAATTAGTTATTAGCCTAAATAACTCCCAATAAATACTAAAAATATTCAAAAAATTCTAGAAAATATATTTGAATATTTAGAACCTAAAATAAAAGTTTGGGGTATTTTTAATTATATTTGTCACCAAAATAAATTCTTAAAAGCCCTAGAAAATTACTGTTACTAGTTTTTAATTAACCAAAAATTGCGAAAAATTTTCAATAGCCCAAAATTAACCTAATAACAACATTTAAGCAAGAATTTCAGGATACGGAGGATACAAGTCTACCCACCTTAAAAAAATTGTCCTCAAAATTTAAAATCCTTAATTTTTTTTTTGACCATCAAAATTTAAATTCAACAAATCATATAATCATGAAGTAAATCCATATAGTTATTTCACAAATTTTTCAAAATTCTATAAATATCATATTCCTAAAAATCTTCAAAATTTATAATCAATTTTTATTCTTATCACAATCTCTTCCACAATTTTAAGTTAATAACTAAATACTCAAAAAATTTAATATTCAATCCTCTAATTAAAATCCAATCAATGCATATTTATAAAATTTAAATTCTCATCCCAAATTTGAATTCAAACACTAATCCATTAATGATCTTACTCCTCGATTCTTTTTCCACATCATACTCAAACAATATAATACTTAAGAAATCTTCAAATGCAACATTCAAAATATAAATTTTAAATTTATATCTTGTAGTCAAATAAATATAATAATAATCTTCTTAAATTTCTTAAAATTTATTGACAAATCTAATCATATCATAATCTTCATAAAAATCTGTGATTTAACAAAATCTTCAATTCTGCCATATTAAATTCTTAAATATTTATTTAAATTAATGTTTATCCTCAAAATTTAAAATCTTTAATAATTTTTTTCTGCCACCATCATAATTTAAGCAATATAATCATGAAGTCAAACCACTATTGTTATTTAACAAAGTCCTTAAAAATTAACTTCATCATTATAACTTAAAATTTTAAATTATATCTTCGAAATTTGAATTTATCTTCAAAATTTAAAATCTAATAGAATTTTTTCCTTAAATCAGATTCACAAGTCATAACTCTTAAATACAATCTAACATTATTTCCTTAAAATTTAAATCTCATTTATAATTTTCTTCAAATTTTACTAATTAAATCCTTCAAATTTGATCTCATATTCAAACTTAAAAATTAAATCCAATCTTCAAGTTTAAAAAAAAAAATTCCATCCTTAAAATTTAGCATCTCATATTGTAGTCACTTCTCACAATAATTTGATTTGTCCCTATAGCCATAATTTATTTTATCCTCACTTTTATTACGTATACGAATTCTCGATATTTAAATTAATGACCATCCTTAGAACATTGATTAATGATTCAATCCTAAAAATTTAAAAGTTAAATCAAATCTTCAAATTAAATCCTACTAATATATATTTCATGAATAAATTTAAAAAAAATTTAAAGTCTCATCCTTAATATTTGAATTCCAAATCTACTCCATCAATTTTATCCCTCGAACAAATTTAAATTTTGAATTCAAATTAAGTCCTTAAAAGAAAAATTCAACAAGTTATAAAATCAATCTTTGTATTGTTATTCTTTTGGTCTAACTCAACCCATAAACTAAACCTCAATATTATATTGAACTCCTAACACTCAAATTCTCAACATTATCCTTGAATTTCTCGAATTATATCTCAAAACTTTCAAGATTATCCATAATTTCAAAAAAAAATTTAACATTATCCTCAATTTATTATTTTTGTCAGTAATCAAATATGATAACTTCTACCCACCATAAAATTGTATCCTTGAAATAAATCCTCAAAATTTAACTTCTCGAATAATTAAAATAAAATGTATATACTTTCTTCAAAAGTCAAATATTCAAATATTGAAATAAAATTTTAATCACTTCCAAAAATCTTATAGCTTTGACTATGTTTATTGAATTAAATTTGAATCCTCAAAAAATTTAAATACATAAAATCTCAACTCCTCAAAAATTCTCAAAACTTGAAATTTATTTCCAATCTTCAAATTACAAATTTAAATCCACATCTTGTAGTCCAATAGCTCTAATGTTAATCTTTTTTTTTAAATTCGACAAAATCATAAAGTAATAAACCCATACTCAAAATTTTAAATCAAATACTCATAATTTAAATTCTTCAAACTTAAACTTAAATTTACTATATCAATCTTCAAAAATCTAAAATTACATAAATCTTCAACTTCTTGTGTTTATCATCATTTAATTTAAAAAATATTTCCTTTTTTCTTTTTTTAAAAAAAATTTCAACCATGTTTTAGCAAGAAAATTATAATCATCAAGCTACAAAGAAATTTAAACCTCAAAGCAATTTTTTTAATAATTCTCATTTTCAATAATTGTGTAACCTTAAGGAAATAATTTACCAATCGAGCTGTCTACCCCTAACTTTGATCACACCAACTTATAAAAATATCATAATATATAATCACTTAATTTTCTCAAGTTCATCTACTAGAGTTTACCTAAAAGTTTAATATGTATATCTATTTTAGCCACGTAGCCTATGTAACACCTTAACTACCCAAGCAATAAAATAAAAATAAGGCCTTCAAATTGTATACCTAGTCCTAGCCATTCTTCTAAATTCAAATCAATCCTAATTGTGAATGTGCATCTCCTAGTCGCAGGCTCACAGCTAGTACTACTAAGTTGAAGTACTAACCATGACATCGCACAACTTGCGAAGACTGACCTGCATGGGCCACCATAAAAACTTGTCATGACCCGCACTCGCTTTTCGGATACAAATACCTGGCCAAGCCCAGCCTACACCGCAGCATCGGCGGTAGTACGTTGTCTATGATAACAATGGTCTATTAATCCAAATAGATAATATTTAATCACAAATTCAAATATATTGCTCATTCATAATATTTATATAGTTTTATAATATTTTCAATTTATAATTAAATCATAACTCGGGAACAAACCCGCTAAATATCAAATCCAAAGAAGTTGCTAATCTATCTAAATTCTAATATTGTCCTCCAAAAGCATCTTGATCTCCAACAAAATTCAATGAGCAAGATATCAAGTCACCTAAAAATGTTTACCCAGTCAGGATGGAACGAGTACAACCCAATAGCTGTTCCAGTTAATTGACAAGTACTATGAACAGTAAATAGTTATGAAATACTTGATGAGCATATAATAATAGAATAGGGTACATCATAGAGGAACAATTAAATAAAAAAATAATAAAATACAAGAAAGAAGAACAGAGAAGCATGTAAAGACAGACAAATATGTGAACTAGGAAACCTGTCATGCAAGTGTACAATCAGCAAGTATAGATTAATCCAGAATGACTGCATCTAACTAGTATTTTGAAATACCAAGTTGACATGTAAATGGCTAGGGGATAATATCCGACAAACCATACATGTCGTGTGTGGCTGCTATTATTCCAGAAAGACCATGGGATAGAAAGGGTAGTTCACACATCTCCTAGGTATTTCCCTGCTCGACTAGTACTTATGGATCTAAGTCCAGACACGAATAATCTCAATAGTCCAGAAGATGTCAACCGGCCAAAAAATATATTACTCCAGTAATTCATTAGTCTAGAAAAAGTCAATAGGCCTGAAAATACATATCTCACAAAAATGAATCCATACAATACCAATTTGTATATCCATCGTGTCAGAAATCAGGTAAAATAATACTATAAACATGCATCATAGAAAATATCAAATAATGGAAATTATCCGAGAATGTACTCGCCTGTGGTCCTTAGCTGGTACGAGTCGGAATCCAAGTCAAAGTCCAAATAGCCTATGTATTACAAATTTACCATGTCAAAAGATATTTTATTTTAATTTATTTAATTCTGTAATAATTACTCTAAAATCCTTTTTTAATCTTATAATTCTGATTTTTATGTTAATTCCTAAATTTTGTCTAAAGAAACTAAATTTTATCCACTCGAGACTCATGGCACACAAATCGAGACGATATGTTGACCAAAAAGTCAACCGATACAAACTCAACTTTCATGCATGGTTTCCTGTAGATTTCAAAGTCACAAATATGCTAGAATTTATGGCTCATCCGAAGTCCAATTCGTTTAGGAATTATTGCACATACTAAAATTATGTTGTGCAACGGTGGTTGATTGTTAATCTAGAAGTTCTACGGAATTAACAGTATCAAAATATTTCGTATTAAATTCTGAAAAATATATGTCAATGATCTCGAAATTATCTTTCCAAAATTTTAAATGGGTCATGATTCTGATTCCTGGTTCTCCCAAAATCGTGAAAACACCGAGACGCATTTATTTTCGGACATACTGTGCTCTACGAATTTTCCAGAATTTAATATTCAGAATTTCGTGAAAATTTTTACATATTCAGAAAACTAACCTCAATACGGTTCTAACGTTAGAAACTGGGCCGCGTTTGGACTCCATAGTTATGATTAATGGCTTTTGGAAAATGAAGAAAACCCTAGATGACATCCCCTCAAATCTCACTCTCTAAAATAATAGAATAATTAAAGTTATTATAATATATATATATATATATATATATATATATATATATATATATATATATATATATATATATATATATATATATATATATATATATATATATGTTGGCTGACATGCGGCTGAATTAAAAGTTATAGGATGAAACGTGTCAGAATCTGATTGGATGATTTTGTTTATATTATTTGTTTTTAATTTGCCTTTATCAAAATATTATTTAAGTCGTTTTCAATCTAAATAACTCAAAATAAACATTAAAAATAATCATAAAAATCTGAAAAAAATTACAAAAAATATATCTTGAACCCAAAAATCGTAAAAAAAATACTTGGGCCAATTTTATATTCATAGGTTTCCTACTATAATTAGGAGAAGATCTAAAAATTAGTTTTACCTATTTAACTAGAAATAAATATTAAAAATATTCCAAAAATTCTGAAAAAAATTCAAAAAATATATAATAATATTATAAACCGTAGAAAATTACGTGGGTCTATTCTATATTCCTGGGCTTGCACAATAAATTCTAGAAATCCTAAATAATTAGTTATTAGCCTAAATAACTCCCAATAAATACTAAAAATACTCAAAAAAATTTAGAAAATATATTTAATTATTTAGAACCTAAAATAGAAGTTTGGGAAATTTTTAATTATATTTGTCACTAAAATAAATTCTTGAAAATTACTGTTACTAGTTTTTAATTAACCAAAAATTATGAAAAATTTCCAATAGCCTGAAATTAACCTAATAACAATATTTAAGCAAGAATTTCAGGATACGAAGGTAACATTGAGTAAAGTTTTAGTTTGTGCCACATGGAATCAGTGAAAGGGGTGATATACTAGTGTGGTTTTGGTTAAGCGTGAAGTGCAAGTGTCAAATATGAGTTAGATCAAGTGTTGTATCTTAATATAGGTATAAGTACCAGTGAAGTACATGTGTGTATCTTAGTGTAGTGTATTGGTGTAGGTACTAAGGTATTAGTTATATGAAGATAATCAGAGTTCTACTAAAAGTATAATTAAGGTACTGAGGTATATTTACATAGCTATAGTATATGATAGATGTCTAGAATATGTATATGGTGTATCTTTGTATCCTAAATAGCTGGTATAGCTATATACCTGAGTCATGGACCTAGAAACCTAACCAAGACCTAGTATCAACTAATTAGACTTAAAATTAACCTAAAAATTAGGCATGGACCTAAAATTGAGGTAAATACCTACTTTAACCTAGTTTTTACTAGAGTGGCCTAGTTTTGACCCATAAACCATATTTTAAACTTACTTAAACTTGTTTGTCCCTTAATTGCACCCTTTTGACATGATTTTTCATATATAGGACTGTGTGACACTAGCGTGGGCATCGAGAGACACACTTTGCTCAAGACCCGAGGTGAGTATATCTATCTATTAGTTTTTATTTCCTGATAGTGTATATATCACATATTCTAGAAATGTATACTTGATTCTGACACAGTGGTTACACGGACTGGTAATATATGGAACATGTCAGGAGATGTTATCCCTTACCGTATTCGGCGGGTATTCCTTCAAATATATTTCATCGTATGTATCGGGTATTAATTTTAGTGTACTTCATGTTCACACATTGCTCGTATTCAGTGTGCCTATATTCGTGTTCGTAACGTATCGTAATTGGATCTATTGGTATTGGTTGGGGATGGGGGAGTAGGAGTTGGTTTTGTGATCAAGCCCAAGTGTATTCGTGTACATGTCGATACATATCACACGTGTAATCGAGTTACCATATTGTATTCGTGTTCAACCCAAACGGATCACAAAATGAACTTGTACTCTATGACACAGTAGTTAGTTTTATCGATTTCCATTTAAATTGTAGTTATTTATATTACCTGTTCTTTATTCCAGTACATTACCTGTTCACTCTAGTTCATTACATTCTAATGGTTAGTTATCTTATATTTTTTCTATTATCTGTTATATATGCTCGATTATGTATTTGGAACTGCTTTCAGAGGTATGTACTTCGCTCCATTCCTGACTAGATATATTTTTCAGATGATTGGCTTGTGGACCAGTGTCCACCTACTACATGCCGTAGTATACTATACTATTAGAGGATACTCCATTAAAGCAGGAGGACCGAGTACCAGATGTAGAGGAGGCTTAGACTTATTGTTAGATTTGTATTAGACTCTTATGGAGGTTCTTGGCATGTATAAATATTATTTCAGACTTATGGATGTTTTGTGACTCTTTTCCTTTGTTACTCCATATCGTGCTTTA
The DNA here is from genome assembly GCA_036927795.1 of Iris macrosiphon. Taxonomy (NCBI): domain Eukaryota; kingdom Viridiplantae; phylum Streptophyta; class Magnoliopsida; order Asparagales; family Iridaceae; genus Iris; species Iris macrosiphon. Next base: position 151,871,423 of record JAYESA010000019.1, on the reverse strand, counting down.
TCTTCCTTAGTTTGCTATGTGATTGAGTATAGTTTACCATTATCATATACCATATTATTCCTCTATTTGGAGTTGAGATCACATTGATGGGTACCTTATACATATTGTGTGAGATATAAGATTGTATGTTTGACCCAGACAATATTCTACCGTCGGTGCTGTATCATAGGCTGGGCATTGCTAACTACTCGTGCCCTTATTCCAGGTGCGGGTCATGACAGATCCTTTCCTTTGATCATATATCGAACACTGAGACTAGCATACTACCTACCCTTAGAAAACCTTGATATTACCAAGAGTCTATCTATTTACTTTCATATCTTGGTTCTCTGAAACATAAACGCTTGCTTTTTGGGCGATGACCAAAATTTTCTTCATCTTTCAAATCGTTCCACCTTACCCTTTTAATTATAGGCCAAGTGATTTCTTTTATGTTAGGATATATAGTTTGGTAGGATTGTAATTTGTTAATCTTGAATTTTTAAAATTTTGTTCTTACTAGTTAGAACTTGTTAAGTTTGAGTTGTTCATTTAGATTATGATTTTATGAATATCCTTTAGTTTCAAATCAAGTAATCTGTTCCATATATCTCAATACAGGTTATATCCTCTCTCACTTGAGAGATATTAATTTCTCCATTCGCAAGTTACAGTATTAGTTGATTCTTGTAAGTTGGGTAGCATGCCTTACAACTTAGTATCTCATAGTCCTTTTGACCCATTAATGAAGTATAATTGAATGAAATTAACTATATGCTAGCTGTCACGCCCCAGTACTAAAAATACGTAGGACTAGGACATGTAAGCATGCCAGCCGCATGTATATGGCAACTTTAATATATGGAAACCATAATACATGCGTACGGTATATAATGAACAATAATTCACAAGTTATAAAATGTATCACAAGTCACAGGGCATAACTAAATCTTATCCACAGAAATCAAATATAAATGAATAACCAATATCTATAACTAGATCTTAATATAAAGTATCTAATGATGGTAGTCGGATGGAAACAAATCCACTACCGAACTAGAATATAAGATAAATATAATAAATGCAATATAAGAATATCAACTAATAATTACGGGCTCGAAGAGAAGCCCTCATCGCAATATACGTAGCAAATTCGGATCTGCGCTCCTGCGAATACTCATGAACATCTACACCTGAAAAGGAACCAGGTCCTCAGAGGGACATAACAAGATATATAGAAGCATGCCATAAAGTAAATACTATAAAAACTCGAGGGTGACCTAACTAGCTAAGTAAAATACACTTTGAAGACAACCTTGGTACGTATGGGTAGGTGAAAGGTATAAAGCATAGCGTCGAGTCAGAGGCTAAGTATCTGGCATTAGCTGTAAACTGGATGCCAGAAGTATATGCTGACTATATCATCGATCATGATAGCGCGCAGCTAGTAACCTCTGCCGGATGTATCGACAAGCATATACGCCTATAACCGGGTAATACTGTCCCATAACCGGGTATCGCTGGCCCATAACCGGGTAATAGTAGCCCATAACCGGGTAACAATGAGGCTCACGGCCCCGTAGTTTACTCTGAAACTACGGCAACCAAATGTCTGTCCCATAAGCCTACTAATTGTCTTCCCCGTCCAATGATCTATGCATATTGTATCCACAACACGTAGTAGCTACTACACCGAGACGGAGTGCAAGCATCGGTGTCGTAACTATGGCTCATAGTCTATCGTTAGAATAATAGTCCAACCTCACAACCAAACAAGGACAAGGATTAGAGCTTCGTACTATAATAGTCTATGCTCCGACTACTAATAACTGCTAAGTCTCTTACATGCATCTATTAGCAGTTATACCCTATCCGTCGCACGACTTACACATACAGGTGACCAACCGCATACGCAAGTCCGTACCTTACATGAGACTCACAACACGTGTAAGAAATGTGTCAAGGCCTGGGGAGTCATACCAATAACTCCACAACTTTAGGTGGGTCTACTAGATACTAGGTCAGACACAAATCCTAACGTCAACGCCTTCGTTGACTACACCCGAGTCTCTCTCGGATGCGCATAATTAAAATAATAAATATGCAGCTAATAATAGAGAATTTAAACAGTACAACAAGGCAAGGTATACTTGCCTGGCAAGAAGCTATATAGTCCCAATATTCTGCTCCAAAAGTCGTGCAGAATAATCCAACAGATCTTCGGGGTCAGCGTGCACAGGCACAGGAATCGGGGGTGACCGCTTCGGGTTGTCTGGCAAGGGTGACGGGTCCATAATGAATACGAGGACGAGGGTGATTAGGTCAATGATGATGATCAGAATAGGGTTGATAATGATTACCATGGTGATGATTATTAAAATTATGATAATGGTGGTGATATAGATGATGACTGGGACGATGGTGATGATGTGGATGATAATAGTGAAGGGGGTAATAATGTGGTGATTGATGTGGATGATGGGAAGATGACTAGGATGATAATGTAGATGATGGTGATGATAAGGATAAGACATTGATGATGGGGTAATGTTGATGATGATGATGATGGGTGTTGATGATGATACGACGATGATTAAGGTGAGATGATGATGATAACAACGATGATAATGACGATGATGACGATGATAGTTAAGGTGATGATGATAACGACGATGGAGATGATGATGGTGAAGGTGATGACTACGATGACGATGGCGATGGTGATGGTGAAGGTGATGACTACGACGACGATGGCGATGGTGATGGTGAAGGTGATGACAACGACGACGATGGCGATGGTGAAGGGCTGATGACTGTACTCCGGCCGGGGGGAAGGTCCGGCCAGTGGGGGAGGAGGAGGAAAGGATAGGGAGGTGGAAGAGGAGGAGTTCGTGGTGGTGCTGGTGGTATAGGGTGCTGGAGTTAATGGTGGTGGTGATGACGGCAATGGTGGATGGCCGGAGGCTGATGACAGTGGGAAGTGGTGGTGGTCGAGGATAGCGGAGGCTCAGGAAGAGGGGGAGGTGTTATCGGGGCTCAGCAGGGATGAACGGGGAGGTCGAGGTCGGGATGCAGGCGGCTCCGGCGAGGCGGTCCAGTGGAGAGCAGCGGCTCGGAAAGGCCAGCGGGTCGAGGAGATCAGTCCGGCAGCTCAGAGTTGCTGCTCAGGCGAGGAGGAAAGGCAGTCGGAGAAGAGAGAGAGAGAGGTCAGGGTGATGATGGTGACATTAATGGCGATGGTGTAGAGGATCCGACGAGGGAAGTCGACGAGGGAGGTGAGGGCAGTGGTCGAGGCTACGCGGAGGGGTCGTGGTCAAGCAGGAGGTAGTGATGTCGGGGACGGAGGAGAGGACTGGGGTAGTTGTGGCTCTTCAGGCTGCTTTCAATGGCGGGGGTGCAGGGTGGAGAACGGCGGGGTCTCCGGTCGGTTGGCAAGAGAAGATCACCGGAGAGGGGGGTTGCACAGGAAGAGGGAAAAGGATGAATAATAGGGGATTTGGGGTGGTCGGCTAGAAATAGGGTTGGGGTTTTGATATGGGGAAAAAATATAGAAAAGGATTATTTATACATGTGGAATTTGACCTAAACAAGTTTGACTTTGGTCAACATCCTATTGGGTTGGGCCTTGGGCTCACATGGGGATGTTTGGGAGGGCTATAAATTACATTATTTAAAATGCCAGGATAGGTTTAATATACGGGGGCAATGTTGCGCGTTGTACATTCCGAAAAATTATGAGAAAAATTTATGTGAAGGGAAAATTGGGTTTCTTCATGTATTGTTCAATGGTGTGGACACTTCAATGCATTTTTGCATAAAAGTGCCCAACAATTGGGAAAATTGCACAAAGATGGAATTTGGATTTTAATTAATTAAATTATTGCGCAGGATGTTATGAAATTAATTAGAAGTACATGAGATTAAAATTAGGTGGTACAAAAGTGTCATGGACATAGAGGGCTCAGAGTAGAATTTTATCATAAATTAGGTTGTACGAAATGGGTCAAGATTGTGTCTCCAATTTCGATTGGAACGCACAATGATACAAAGTCATATTTATTTAGAATTAAATAATATTATCTGCGACGAATGTTGTGCGACTAAAATGTAGCACAAGAAAGTATAATTATAAGTTACACAAAGGTCAGAATGGTAGGCGGGTATGTCTAGGAAAAGGTTGTAAAATTTGTAGCAAGACAAGGGCTAGTGTAGTGCTCCAATTATCGAAGCAACGGTAAGGTACACTAAGTGATATCAATATTGTATAGTTAAATCAAATGCCGTGTTCTATTTCTAATTGGGTTCAACTAGCCTTAATTTCACTATCTAAGCCAAGTAGGCCTAATTTTGGGTGAGGAGGTTTACAATCTACCTAACTTAAAATAATTTTGCCCTCGAAATTAAAATAAGGCATGGTTTCTCTCTATCTAATCTCACTTAAAAGAATTTACCTCATATTTTAACAAATGCGGTTTGTACCCAACTTAAAATTTACCCATCTATCATCCAAGGCTATACATCTAAGAAAGCTATTCCTCCAATTATTTAATCATGTTATTTAATCCTTAAAGTTTTAACACCAAACATATCATCTATGATATGTCCTTAATCGACTATAAAAGGGAGTCACCAAGTCATATGATTAGCCTATGGGGTATATCTAGTACTTATCAGTGTATCAACTTATACTCGGCACGAGCATTCATCTTTCCAGAATAAGGGAAGATAAAAAGCAATAATAAAGAGTTCAAGGGGGAGGTCATAGGGTAGAAGTATGCGGATCAAGGCGTTTAAAGAATTCAAAAAGAATTGTCAAGGCAGTTGTGGATTGAAATACTATTTGGTAATTTTTTTATTCGTATGCTCACATCGGTACAGTTATGTACTTGATATGATGTTCTTCGACATATCTATAGGGCAAATATATATGTCTACTAGTCAACTATATATCTCAATCCACGTAAAGTAGTGTTACGAAGGGCAAACCAAATGTACTAAGGTTAGCTAGACCTTAATATACTGATTCTGATTAGACAATGTATTAGTAGGCGTCCCCAATAATACAATATCATGATCAAGCTCAATAAAAGAATAAGCTTGTAAAACTAGGCTATAATAGCAGCATAAGTCAAGGTAATTTAGAAAATATGAGTATGCTAGATTATGATGAGAGAAGTTACAAAATAATTCAAGTTCACAAAAAGATAAGACTCTACAGTCTCTACAGTTGTCATACTAACTCCTTGTCAAAGTCGCTAGTCGACTAAATAGGGGTATGGGCTTCTAAGTTCTACAGTTTGAATAAACACTATTCTTATGCTAGTATACAGTTAATGTCATTCATTTATACTTCATTAGTGTGTCAAGAGGGCTATGTGATACTAGGTCATGGTCATTCTAGGTTTTAGTCATAGTGCTCATAGAACAGAAGGGTTAATATTAAGAATGGAAGCGTTAGGTGGCACTACAGGAGAACACAATAAGTCGTCGCACAAATAGCGAGCGCTAGATTTTCAGAGGAACAAGATTTGAAATTAAATAGAAAGGCTCTAGATAATATCATGGTTGTCTAAGGGGAAGGTGGTTTGCTAACCTCTGTGTTCGTTGTATGATTTAGGAAAATGTTATGTTATTCCTCTTGGCTTCCTAGAGTACTGTCTGCTAGCATCAAGACAAGAATCTAAATGTATAGTTCTATAATACTATCTCACTATAAAAGTTAGGATTGGTCCTAATATTCGACCTTGGATTTCTATTGTTCCCTTAATACTAGGGTCAAACAATATGGTTAAATTTCTAATTAACTCTAGTAGTGTCTATACTACTCTCAAGTCCTTCATAAATATCTCAAGAGATAATGGTAGACCAATCTATAGATAAGGAATGCTATGACGCACTAGATACTCTAAACTTAGTGATGTGTCAATACTCTAGTTATATTCTTAATAGGAAGGTTACCCTACGTATTATCTAACAACAGGGACTTCTATATTCTAGGAGAAGGCTATACTCAAGGAACTATTAGAAAAACACATGAATAAAGTAGGATGCAACTATTCAAATAGAACAGATTGGAAGAAAGGTGAATCATAGTCAATTATGGATGAGATCCTATATCCTAATCCTAGGTGCAGGCATGCTCGGTACAGTGACGTAACCGAGACAATATGCTCTTGACCTGCATGGGCCATCACTAAAAACATGTCACACCCCAGTCCCAAAAATACGTAGGACTAGGACACGTAAGCATGCCAGCTGCATGTATATGACAACTCCAATAAATAGAAACCATAACACATGCGTACGTTGAATAATGAACAATAATTCATAAGTGGTAAAATTTATCACAAGTCACAGGGCATAACTAAATCTCATCCACATAAATCAAATATAAATGAATAACTAATATCTATAACTAGATCTCAATATAAAGTATCTAATGATGGTAGTCGGATGGAAACAAATCTACTACCGAACTAGAATATAAGATAAATACAATAAATACAATATAAGAATATCAACTAACAATCATGGGCTCGAAGAGAAGTCCTCATCGCAATATACGTAGCAAGTCCGGATCTGCGTTCCTGCGAATACTCATGAACATCTACACCTGGAAAGGGACCAGGTCCTCAGAGTGACATAATAAGATACATAGAAGCATGCCATAAAGTAAATACTGTAAAAACTCGAGGGTGACCTAACCAGCTAAGTAAAATGCACTTTGAAGACAACCTAGGTATGTATGGGTAGGTGAAAGGTATAAAGCATAGCGTCGAGTCAGAGGCTAAGTATCTGGCATTAGTTGTAAACTGGATGCCAGAAGTATATGCTAACTATATCACCGATCATGATAACGCGCAGCTAGTAACCTCTGCCGGATGTATCGACAAGCATATACGCCCATAACCGGGTAACACTGTCCCATAACCGGGTATCACTGGCCCATAACCGGGTAACACTGGCCCATAACCGGGTAAAACTGAGGCTCACGGCCCCACAGTTTACTCTGAAACTACGGCAACCAAATGTTTGTCCCATACGCCTACTAATTGTCTTCTCCGTCCAATGATCTATGCATGTTGTATCCACAATACGCAGTAGCTACTACACCGAGACAGAGTGCAAGTATCGGTGTCGTAACTCTGGATTATAGTCTATCGTTAGAACAATAGTCCAACCTCACAACCAAAGAAGGACAAGGATTTGACCTTTGTACTATAATAGTCTATGCTCCGACTATTAATAATTGCTAAGTCTCTAACATGCATAACTATTAGCATTTATACGCAAGTCCGTACCCTACATGAGACTCACAACACGTGTAAGAAATGTGTCAAGGCCTGTGGAGTCATACAAATAACTCCACAACTTTAGGTGGGTCTACTAGACACTAGGTCAGACACAAATCCTAACGTCAACGCCTTCGTAGACTACACCCGAGTCTCTCTCGGATGCGTACAATTAAAATAATAAATATACAGCTAATAATACAAAATTTAAATAGTACAACAAGGCAAGGTATACTTGCCTGGCAAGAAGCTATGTAGTCCCAATATTCTGCTCCGGAAGTCGCACAGAACAATCCAATAGATCTTCGAGGTCAGCGTGCATAGGCACAGGAATCGGGGGTGACTGCTGCGGGTTGTCTGGCAAGGGTGACGGGTCCATGATTAACACGAGGATGAGGGTGATTAGGTCAATGATGATGATCGTAATAGGGTTGATGATGATTACCATGGTGATGATGATGGAAATTATGATAATGGTGGTGATGTGGATGATGACTGGGACGATGGTAATGATGTGGATGATAATAGTGAAGGGTGTAATGATGTGGTGATTGATGTAGATGATGGAAGGATAACTAGGACGATGATGTAGATGATGGTGATGACGAGGATGAGATATTAATGATGGGGTGATGTTGATGATGATGATGGGTGTTGATGATGATACGACGATGATTAAGGTGAGATGATGATGATAACGACGATGATAATAACGACGATAATGATGATAGTTAAGGTGATGACGATGGCGATGATGATGGTGAAGGTGATGACTACGACGACGATGGCGACGGTGATGGTGAAGGTGAAGGTGATGACTACGACGACAATGGCAATGGTAATGGTGAAGGTGAAGGTGAAGGTGAAGGTGATGACTACGACGACGATGGCGATGGTGATGGTGAAGGTTATGACGACGACGACGATGGCGATGGTGATGGTGAAGGACTGCTGACTGTACTCCGACCGGGGGGAAGGTCCGGCCAGTGGGGGAGGAGGAGGAGAGGACAGGGAGGTGGAATAGGAGGAGTTTATGGTGGTGTTGGTGGTGTGGGGTGCTGGAGTTAATAGTGATGGTGATGACGGCAATGGTGGATGGCCGGAGGCTGATGACAGTGGGCAGTGGTGGTGGTCGAGGACAGCGGAGGCTCAGGGAGAGGGGGAGGTGCTGTCGGGGCTCAACGGGGATGAACGGGGAGGTCGAGGTCGGGATGCGGGCAGCTCCAGCGAGGCAATTCAGTGGGGAGCAGCGGCTCAGAAAGGCCAGCGGGTCGAGGAGATCAGTCTGGCAGCTCAGAGCTGCTGCTCAGGTGAGGAGGAAAGGCAGTCGGTGAAGAAAGGGAGAGGTCGGGGTGATGATGGTGACATTAATGGCGGTGGTGGTGTAGAGGATCCGGTGAGGGAGGTCGACAGCGGAGGTGAGGGCAGTGGTCGAGGCTACGCAGAGGCATCATGGTCGAGCATGAGGTCGTGATGTCGGGGACGACGGAGAGGACTGGGGTGGTTGCGGCTCGTCAGGCTGCTGTCAATAGCGGGGGTGCAAGGTAGAGAACGGCGGTGTCTCCGGTCGGTTGGCCGGAGAAGATCACCGGAGAGGGTGGATGCACAAGAAGAGGGAAGGGGATGAATAGTAGGGGATTTGAGGTGGTCGGCTAGAAATAGGGTTGGGGTTTTTATGTGGGGAAAAAATATAGGAAAGAATTATTTATACATATGGAATTTGACCGAGACAAGTTTGACTTTGTTCAATATCCTCTTGGGTTGGGCCTTGGGCTCACATGGGGATGTTTGGGAGGGCTATAAATTACATTGTTTAACATGCCAGGATAGGTTTAATATACGGGGGCGATGTTGCGCGTTGTACATTCCGAAAAATTATGGGAATATTCATGTAAAGGGAAAATTGGGTTTCTTCTTGTATTGTTCAATGGTGTGGACACCTCAATGCATTTTTACATAAAAGTGCCCAACAATTGGAAAAATTGCACAAAGATGGAAATTGGGTTTTAATTAATTAAATTATCGCACAGGATGTTCTGGAATTAATTAGAAGTACATGGGATTAAAATTAGGTGGTACACAAGTGTCATGGACATAGAGAGCTCAGAGTAGAATTTTATCATAAATTAGGTTTTACGAAACGGGTCAAGATTGTGTCTCCAATTTTGATTGAAACGCACAAGGATACAAAGTCATATTTATTTAGAATTAAATAATATCGTCTGCGATGAATGTTGTGCGACTAAAATGTAGCATAAGAAAGTATAATTATAAGTTACATAAAGGTCAGAATGGTAGGCGGGCATGTCTAGGACAAGGTTGTAAAATTTGTAGGAAGGCAATGGCTAGTGTAGTGCTCCAATTATCGAAGCAACGGTAAGGTGCACTAACTAATATCAATATTGTATAGTTAAATCAAATGTCGTGTTCTATTTCTAATTGGGTTCAACTAGCCCTAATTTTGCTATCTAAGCCAAGTAGGCCTAATTTTGGGTGAGGGGGTTTACATTAGCATAAGAAGATAATGTTTATCTAGACTGTAGAAATTTAGAGGCCATACCCCCATTTGGTCGACCAGAGACTTAGACGAGAAGTTAGCATGACAACTATAGAGGCAAACACCGGACGAGTCTTCGATTCTTGATGAACTCGAACTAGTATACTGTAAACCCCCTAGATTTATTCTATAGATAGTCAGGTTGGATTTCGAAAATTTTGGATTTTTCAGAAGATGATGAGGTTTAGAGTAGAGTTGAGTTGTTTGTGATTTTATTTTATTTAATTAAAACCCTTGGCGCGCCCTATCATAGTTTAATTATTCGGAGCCCAATATCAGCCCATAAATTCTACCGGACTTTTATACTTCTGACTGACTTGCCAATTTAGGCACTGGACTTTTTCGTCACTCAAAATTATATTTTTGTTGTGCTCAAATTTAATTGCAAAATTTTCCGTAACCGATATTCATATTTAGTTCCTTGTCGGACACCTGTGTCGTTACCCTCAATTTTGAGGTACCAACTTAACCCGTTGAGCCGGACCGACTAAAGGGTCCAAGACTGACTCCAAGCCCCCACCATTTTTGGTCTTTGTGTCATTTCCGAATTTTGACCATAAGTGCCCCTATTTAATTTAAAAGCGCGAGACACTTTAAATCTATTTTAATTGAGGATACCGATTTTGCCTAATCCTATTTTAATCCCTACTTAATCCCGATGGCCATAAAATTAAACCCGTGCCAAACCCCCAACACCCCCTCGCCATGCAAACCATCACCCATAATTTTTTCCATAATTTTGGCATCATTTTATGTGTTCGTGCAATTTCCCAAATTTAAGGGGCTAAGTTGCAATTTATAAATGTTAGGTGCCCTCACCCCATTGGCCAAGACCAAATGAAAAGGTTAATTATTTTGGACCGAATGCAACATCTCCTCCCTCATTTCTCATGAAGAAATGATCATACTCATGTGAAATCCTAGCCATCTATTTTGAATAGGCTAATCCCCACCACACATCCAATACACCCCTCCCTATAAAGCCATCACATCACCCTCACACAACCCCGAAGGCTGGCCCTAATCCCTAGGTGTGGAAAACCCCCCACTCTCTCTCCTTCCTCCTCACAAAAACCCACAGCCAACATCCATTTCTTCTTCCTCCATTCTTAAATTTCTTCTTCTTTCTTCTTCTTATTCCTCCCTCTTTCTGGAGACCCGACCGGCCGGCAGACTGACTCGGCTCCGGCCAGTCGAGCACCCCGACGACTCCGGCGCCGGTGCTGACCCACTGTCTTCCTCCGACACTATACTGTGCGGCTGACCCATCCCGGCGGTGCAGCCTCCCCCCGCCTGCTGCCAACACAACGGACTCCGACCGCTGTCCAGCCTGACCCAGCACAGTCCTGCTCCAGCTTGCTTCTCCGACCATCGGCACTGCTTCTCCGGCCGAGCTGCTGTGCCCCGCGAGCCGGCCACCGACCGGAGCTGCTGTCGAACCAACCTCCATTCCCGGCCATTTTCTCGACCCCGGCGGCTACTGCTGCAATCCCGTTCGAGCCTGACTCTGGCGGTCGTCCACCACGAGCCGGCCAGCATTACTCCCACCTCGACTTCTCCGGCCCTCCATTCCCGGCCAACAGGCCGCTGGCCAACCACCACCTCTAGACTTTCCCGGCCACCCTCTGCCGATCTCCCCCGACCGCCGACTGAACCGACTCTGGCTCAGCATTTCCCCCACCTCGCACCGGATCCACGGCCGACTGCTGCAGTTTCCTGCAGCAGCTGTACAACCTTCCCCTGCCAGTTGACTTGCTCCGACAAGCGACGCACCACCCTCGACTCTGGTTCAGACCACCCTCCCCTGCTGTTCTCCCTCCGGCCGACTCCCATTTCCGGCCACCTCCACTCTTCCAGCCATCTTCACACCCACCACCACTTGGCACCACCCCGCGGCCACCTTCTCCGGCCAGCAGCCCCGCATCAAGGTATATCTTCTCCCTCTCCCTATATTGTTATATATTGTGTTGTGTTTTAGCTAGAATTTGTGTTAAATTAGTGTTGTGTTAATTTAGGGATTAAGAAGCTAGACTTGGAGAAAAGGGTTTATTAATGCATGGAAAATCTTTGGGTTATTTCATTTGAGTATATACACTTTGATGGAGCAGGTTTAAACATTATGATGTTATTTGTAACTTAGTTAATTTAGGGAGTCCTGTATGCTATTAAGAATATAGAGTTTAAATGTTATAAGAGATTTTTAAGAGTTACTTATTCATTTTATGCAACTGATTATTGTTGATGAGTAGGGCTAAATAGTTGTGAAATAATATTGTGATATTAAAACGGTGATGGACATTGAGGAACAGGAGATTGATTGTGCAATATTATGCAATATTGAACTATTAGACATTCTTTGAGAATTGGTAAATAATGTGGAACTTAATTAAGTAGTAGTTATTATGAGATGGATCGAGGAGTAGTTTTAAGACGAGTGATAGTTGATGGTATATGATTGAGGATTATTCTGATGGTATTAAACGGGTGATTTATCGTATTTGAAATTAACCCTTAGTCAACTGGGATCAACCCCCCTAGCGTCTTGTCCCTGTGAGACATAGCTGAGACTGAGTTTAGGAGTAGATGCGTGTCGCATCCCTATCTGTCGTGGAATAGATTATTGATTATTGGTTTGTATCTCATCTCTAGGTACTGCGGGACCTGAGGACCTGGACGTGGTGTTGGGACCCCGTCATCAGCAGTCGCAAGCAGGCAAGTGTACCTTGCCACCCTGTATTTTCAGTCTACAGATATTTATTGTTTTATTATGTACTTTGTGCACGTACTTATGTTGACGTTCGATACTTCGCGTCTGGTTCACAACCGGGTGAAGACGTACGTCGTAACATCTTAGGAAGATTGTTGGATGATTCATAGTTTCTCGATATGCGTACCTAAGTTTATCGATACCCCAGGACACACTCATACACTGTGATCATGCCAGATTCCTGTATCCTGATACCGACTTCATGACCAGAGACTGGGATGACCTTAGGGTCGCGTATGTTGAGTTATATCTGTGAGTCGAAACTGTAGTTAGAGGGTCAGGTTCAACGCACAATCGTTGACCGCTTGGGGAAGGAGAAGACAGTTACTAGACGTTTGGGCTACTCTGCACGCGCTTATATATGTATATGTAGTGATCCTGTATTCTAGAGTAGTGTATCACCCGTGTGTCTCTATGCTCGGAGCTACGGTACGTCCCGTGTGTCTCTGTGTTCGGAGCTATAGTTTTATTTTGGATAGCCCACGCGTCGAACATTGTCTTTAAACTGTGTCACACTAGTTGGTTATGATAGAGTACCCTGTCGAGCTCTTGTACTTTCTGTTTACTTGGTATATTGTATTTCTGTACCTTATTACGTCCCTCTGAGGACCTGGTTCCCTGCCAGTTTTGCAGCATTGACGATTACGGAGCACTTGGAGATACTGTTGGAGTTGTCTGTCTTGCGAGCATGGTACCAGGTACTCACATCTTATCTATCGGCATTATGGTTATTTTACATTGTTTATTCATCTGCTGTTGTAGCCTAGTTTTTATAGACTCATACTTCTTCTCGAGTCTATTCAAGTTAGTGTGTTATTGGGCGGCCGACTCTAGCACATATAGATCTTTCTTGCATATTGTTGTACATTATGGATTGAGACATAGAGGTTTACATTTATGGAATACCTAGATAGTGCCCTTTATATTACCGCTTATACATATTCGAGTCAGACCAGAGTCTGGTCGAATACGTAGCTGACGTGTCACGTATTCCTGGTCCTACGTATTTTGGGACTGGGGCGTGACATATACTTTTATTCATCATAATCTCACATACTTATATTATTTGGACTATCTTGACTCATGCTACTATTACAGTCTAGTTTTGCAAGCTTATTCTTTATTGAGCTTGTTCATGACATATATATTATTGGGGCGCCACACTAATACATTGTCTAATTAGAATCAGTGTATTTTGGTCTAGCTATCCTTAGTGCGCTTGGTTCTCTCTTCGCATGACTACTTTTCATGGATTGAGATATAGTTGACTTATCTTTTAAGACAAATATACTTGTCCTCTAGACAGGTCAGAGGATATTGTATTGGTTACATAACTATACTAATATGAGCATACGAATAAGAATTTATCGAAAATAAGATTTCAATCCACAACTGCCTTGACAACTCTCTTTTGAATTCTTCAATCGTCCTTGAACCCCGTACTTGTATTCTATCACCTCCTCCTTGAACTCTTTATTAATATTTTTTGTCTTCCCCTATTTTGGAAAGACAAATGTTCGTGGTTGATATATGTTAACACACGGATAGGACTAGGTATACCCCATAAGCCAATCATATTACTTTGTGACTATCTTTGTAGTTAAGGGCATATCACATATGGGATTTTTTGTGTTAAGTTTTTGACGATTAGTAAGCACTATTGAATGATTGAGAATTTTTTTTTATAGCCTGGTATTTATGAAAGATGGATAAATTCTAAGTTGGGTAGAAGTTGTATTGTCAACTTGAGCTAAAATTTTATACAAAGATCTTAAACGGTGGTTACGAAGGTTATCAAGTTAGATAAGATCGAGGGAATTAAGTCATTTTAATTTTGAGAATTTTTTTAGAAGAATAATTATGATGATGAGGATTTTACTTTAAAGATAATAATGTCTTATAGAATAAATTTTGATATTTTGATATTGCGGACCAAATATTTATTATTTGAGCACATGATTTAAATTTTGAATATTGGAGATTGAATCAATGATTTAAATTTTGAGGATAAAAATAGAATTCTAAACATGAACATTGATGGATTGAATTCAAAATTTTATAATTTGATGATTTAAATTAAAGGTTAAATTTTGATTGTTGGATCACCTATTTGGAATGTTGAGGATGGAAATTGAATTTAAAATTTGAAGAGTACAAAATTCTTAAGTTAAAAATAGGAAAAATATTTGATTAGAGTTGTTTATTATTTAAAATCTAGAGGAGATTATGATAGATAGAAATCGTGATTTAAAATTTGATGTGGGTTATTTAAATCTTGAAGATGTCATATAGATTTGACTTAAATTTGGATGTTAATTATTTAATAATCGAGAAGAGATTACGATAGGTTGAATTTTGATTTAAATAGTGGTTATTTTAATTTTGAAGAGATTGCGATAGATTTGAATAGATTTTGTCATTTAAATTTTTGAGAAGATTACAGTTGACTTGCCTTATATACGAATGTGAAGGATTTAACAAATTATGTCTTATTTTTATTTTAGCGGATAAAATTCTTGTAAGTTGGGTAGATTGTAACCCCTCCCCAAAAATAGGTATTTTGTGTATATTTTGTATATATTATAATTATTTAGATTATTTTAAATCGATTAAAGTTTAAATATTGTATTAGGATACTTCACCGTGGTTTGGACATTAATGACATAGGATGACCCCAAAATCTATAATGCACTTGTAGGAAGTAGCCTACACGAAAGACACTACTTGTAGGATATTCGCGTGACACAAAATTCGACCATTCAATATTAGTATGGCACTAGTGTAACAACCACAATTTATTGTATTTAATATTTAGATATTTATATATATATAATTCATTTGTGATTATTTTCTAATCCAACCTTCTTTAATAAGTAACCCATAATTCCTCCATGCCAAATTAGGCCACTTTCCTCTTTTATAGGATATATTTATATATTTATTTATTATTCACTTAGAAGTCCAATAAAATTTTAACTACCAAAGATTTATCTTAGATTGCATATTAATTGCCCATTATTATATTCCCTTAGAATCAAATTAAATATTATTCATTAGTTAGTTATTGATTAGTTTTTGACTATTTAATAACTAACAACCTAAATAAGAAATATCTTAACTAACTAACTACCCAATCCTAATCATACTCCTCTTCTCGAACCCACGGCCCCTCTCCCAAATTTCGTGCACACCCCCCTAATCCGACCCCCCTCTCTCTCTCTCTCTCCCCTCTCTCTTTCTCTCTATCACTACCATATTTTCTAGGAAAGGGTATTTTAGTAATTTTATATTTAATTAAATTTTGTGCATGATAAATAATTATTTGTTGTATTATTTAATTATTGTAAGATGTTAGTTATTTATTTTAGACTTGTCTTAGTGGACCTAACTAGTTTAGTTTAGACTCATGGACCAACAAGTATTAATTGATAGAATTTAGCCCACTTAGAAAGCCCATTGTTAAGGAGATGGATTAAAATAATTAAACCATTAGCCTAGAAGCTTCCCTCCTTAATTATTTCTTCATGAGAAGCCCCAAGGGTTATATTGGATAAGTCATAGTAGCTTGAGGGAGGGAAAAGAGGGGCCAGCCTATATAGAGAGGAGGAATTAATTTCTCTCTCCTCCTTTCATTTGGAAACTAAATCTAGAATTTTTCTCAACCAATTCTTTCATTCCCACTTTATTTCCGTACCAAATTTTATCTCAATTTCTTCCCAAATCACTATTAGAGGCTATTGGAGCAAGGATCTAGAAGGAGGAAGCAAGGATCTACAAAGAGGAGCAAGGATCTACAAGTTGGGGCCAATTTTATCATATTTGGAGGTTTTATTGGAAATCCATCTCCCAATAGGTACAATTCAGTTTTTTCTCTTAAATTAGGTTCTAAATCTGAGATTTAACTAGGAGAAATCAACCCATATGCATAGGCTACCCATAGGATTTAGTTTTGTGTTCATAGGAGGCCAATTGAGAAAGTTATGGTAATTTTTTGTGTCAATTTTGGGAGAATTCCGAGATTGACATTTATTGTGTGTGTCAATTGGTCCTATATATCAATTTGGCATGTGCTTATGTGTTTAGGGCTAGTGTCGTATCCATAATTGGGTACGTATAGGTCATATCATAATAATTTGGTGATACGTATTGATTTGGGGGTTTTCCCTCCGATACAGGACTTTGTACATGTCACATTTTGACACAAACACGTAGATTTGTGTTTGATTCTTCGTATTGTTCATAAATAATATATATGACTTGTTCGTGTCCTTCGGGGTACGTTTGGATGTGTGGTGGACTCGTGTCGCATGTGTATCCTAGATCTAGTGGGATACGGGGTGATACGATCCATGTGTTTGTGTAATTTAAATTGTAGATCTATTTCTCTTGTCTTTGTGATGTAAAATTATATATATATATATATATATATATATATATATATATATATATATATATATATATATATATATATATATATATATATATATATACATATATATATATATATTGTTGTGTAATTATAATTAGGTAATATTGTGTCTTAAATCCAAGTATCAATGTATATACTATATGTGTATATATTGTTAGGTGGCTATTCTTCTACATGTAAGTATAATTATATATATGTGTATGTATAGATATGTATATATTCAATAGATAAATATATGTTGTTATATTTCTATTTCTATTATTGTTTAGGATAATAAACAAGAAAAGATTTGATGAATGCAAAAAATGAGGTCTTATACGAAGACCCACCATTCTTTTATGTTTACAAACAAGATTGTACAAATTTGATCCTATACGAGGATGTCTAAGTACAATTTATTTAATCTGGGTAAATATTGCTATAGGTGTCTGATCTGCAGTCGATCACTTTAGCCCTTGGACCACACGATGTTGAAGAAGTGCCGTGGAAGACAGGTAGCAGCTTCGAAGGTTGCTAAAGAGGCTGGATGCCCGATGCCAAAGTCGTCGATCTCTTCTTTTTGCCTGAGCTCTGGATTCTCCTCTCTCTCTCTCTCTCTCTCTCTTGATCGGTTTTTAGACCTATTTCTGATCGTTCGACCTTCAATTTTTCGACCTTGTTCCTCGTTGATAGAGGTCTCTATTTATAGAGTTTTTGGTGACAGTGACCACACAGTCGGCGTAGAAACCGAGTAGTGGAAAGTACAGCACCCTTTTACACGATGATTTAAAATAACCAATGCCTGCATATAAATGACCTTTTGAGTGAGCATGACGCACATCCAACTAAGGGACAGAACGCGTATATCAGCTACGAAGATCACGTCATAGAAGCCATGTAGGTAGTTATCCCTTGTGTAGAAGAGGTTGGCATAAAAGCCAAATGACTGTCACCATGGCGTAGAAGCCAAGTAGGCATAGAAGCCGAGTAGGCATAGAAGCCAAGTAGGCATAGAAGCCGAGTAGGCATAGAAGCCAAGTAGGCATAGAAGCCGAGCAGGCATAGAAGCCGAGTGGTCATAGAGGCCGAGAAAGCATAGAAGCCGATGAGGCATAGAAGCCGAGTGGGCAAAGAAGCCGAGTGGGCGTAGAAGCCGAATGGGCATAGAAGCCGAACAGGCGTAGAAGCCGAGACGATGTTGATGTTTTAGCCAAAATTACGGCTCTTGGAGATATAATCAAATCTCTTGCATTAAATGCAGAGATCTGCCCCTATCCTGCGCATTAAATACAGAGGCTTGTCTTCAAGATTTGCCATCATTCTGCTCATTAAATGCAGATACGTGCCTCGAATCCTGTACGAAGAGTGACTGCTGATGTGGCAGTCTGTTTGCCTTCTGCGGAGCATAAGAAGCTCATATATGTCTGTGTAAAACTGGACAGCGTATTCCCTTATATGCGTAAGAGTAGTTTACACAAAGGGGATGCCACTAAATGACGGTTCGGTGACATTTAATCAAATCTCCTACATTAAATGCGGAAATCCGCCATTATCCTGCTCATTAAATGAGGAGGCGTGGTTTGAAGGTCTGCCACCCTTCTGTGCCTCAAGTGCAGAGACGTGCCTCGGACATCTGTCAGTATTCGGCGCTTTAAATGCAGAGACGTGCCTTGAGAAACTGTCACCGCTCTGTGCATAAAATGCAGAGACGTGCCTCGAGCCCTGTACGAAGTGCAGCTTTTGACGTGGCACGCTGTTTGTCTTCTGCGGAGCGTAAACAGCTCACATCCGCCTGTGTAAAACTAGGCAGCGTATTCCTTCGTATGTGTAAAAGTGGTTTACGCAAAGAAAATGGCAGTAAATGACAGCCTGGGTTGCAGTGCCGCGCCATCATTATACCCATCGCCTGGGTAGTCGTGCAGTACTCTTTGTCAGGAGTCCAGACGTCAGGTTCATTGCATATTCTGACAGGTTCATTTCAAAGAACACGAAGCGTTCCTCGTACACTTCAATGTTGTATTGAAAGCGGATGAGTTTTACGCCATGAAGGCAATGTAGCACCTCTTTTACGCTGAAGCAGCCTGGTCACATTGCACTACGCGGATGGTTCTTGAGCTTATATTTTACGCTGTGCTCAGCGGAGAAGCTCTGTTGCAAGTTGATGGCTCTGAGGTCATCTTTTTACGCTGCCCTGTATGAACATGCTGCGTATAGCTATCCAGCGTATTTTTCATGCTTCTATAAGACCCCCTTCAAAGATTTTAAATTCCTCGTAATTTGAAACGCTTTGAATGAAGCATGAATCGTTCCTCGTAACTCGAAACGCTCTGAGTGGAGCCTGAAACTGTCAAGTCTGACACGTTCTTTCATGGCTGACTTTATGGCAGAGTTATTGGGGATCGGTGATCTGTTTCGCCTATAAAAAGGCTGAGGAGTTCTCCTGTTCTTTCCATACTTCCTTCACCACACAGAGATGATGGCCGGAGTTCGTCGGGTCAACTTGAGGAAGAAGGAGATCATGCCCTTCCAGCATGTAAGGAGCCAAAAAAGACGACGTCTTCGAGCAAATGTCCTCTCATGGAAGGATATTATAGCCTCCTTTGCTCGGGATAATCAGCAACTTTGTATGGTGGTTCTTCGGGAGAGAAGAAGGGTCGTATTTGACCAGGCAGCTTGCAAGTGGTGCCTTTTCCCGTTACCTGTGGACGAGGGCAGGCAAACTGGCTGCTGTCCAGGATTGGGTTGGGTGAAAATAGCTTAACTCAATCCGTCACGGCGCTATCTGTAGGAAAGCAGAGTTACCCTGCTTTTCTTCTGTTGGAGGATGGGTCTATGCCCATTTTTGTATCCTCCCGCCGTTGATCATATTTTAGTCGTTTTGCGGTCAACGACTGTCTGCTGGAGGATAAAGAATGCCGCCCATGCGAGAACCTGGCTGAAACAGATTCTGGGCACGATCTTTAAATAAAAATGAGAAACCCTTTGTAGACGGGATTTTCCTTATATGTAATCATGAAAATGAAGAAAAACCCTTGTAGACTGGATTTCCTTCATATGTAATCATGATTTTTAATAAGATCGTCTTCTTCTTTGCATATGATCATGTTGCCATATTTTGCTGTGAAGTCTGAATATGTGTAGCTTCGACACGTCTGATTCTTTATGCAGACTCTGTGTAGAAAGAGAGCTAGGTCCGGTCCTGTCTTTTACGCATAGCTAAAGATGCGCAGAAAGCCGCTTAGCAGTCGAGTATTCGAACTGTCCTGCTGTTAGGAATCGCGTAGAATTCTGAACTGTTATTTACTTCTGATAAACAGAATTTTTTGTTCAGACAATCGTCTTCAAGAATTATTTCTCGAAAATCCCTTGGAACAGGGCGAGAACTGGCTGTCAAACTGATTAGCCATCTTGAATTTGTAGACGAAATATTCAGACTTAATTCTGGATGAACTTCGAATCGACCCATGAAGAAGAGTAATTTTCAATGTTGAACTCTGTATGCTTCGGGTACTTGGGGTATCTTGAGGTCAAGAAGGAGTATCTTCTGTGTGAACTCCTGTAATTGACCGCCTTGAGAATCGTTCAGAAGTACTGTACTGGCCTGCGCATCTTTCAGATGTGCGAAAAGTCGTGGAGCGTAAAATTATAAGTTCGTTTCCTCTGAGCGCAAAAAGCCATCGAGCATGAAATCATAGACTTGTAGTTCATGAGCGTGAAGTCGTAGGTTTATAGCCTCTCGAGCATAAAAGCTACCGAGCATAAAGGCATCCGGGCGTAAAACCATAGACTTATAGCCATCGAACATAAAACAGTAGATTTGTACCTGTCGAGCGTAGAAAACTTCTTGGTGCACAACTATAGATCTGTAGCTTCTGAAAAGAAAATCTTCCGAGCGTGAAGTCATGGATCTGTTGCCTCTGAGCGTAAAAAGCCACCGAGCGTGAGATCATAGATTTGCAGCTGCTGAGCGTGAAGTCGTAGGTTTGTAGCCTCTCGAGCGTAAAAGCTACCGAGCACAAAGGCATCCGGGCGTAAAACCATAGAATTGTAGCCTGTGAGCGTAAAACCGTAGATCTGTAGCTGTCGAGCGTAAAAAGCCCCTTAGCGTAAAAACCACGAATCTTCCTCGCGCGAAAAACTTTTTGAATTTGCTGACTGTCCGCCTTCTCTAAGTGATAGGCTGACGTAGTACCCAATCATAACCGATTTATTATTTAGGAGATTTGGTTCGAGATTCGAGGAGTCCATCTGAACTCTATATATACCCCATGTTTCTGAGAGAAAAACTTTTCATCCGTCTTCTGCGAAAGAAAGCCTTCGTCTGTTCGAGTTCTTCTTCGTTTCTTCTACGAGATTTCAAAGTTTCCAGTAATGGCCTCGAAACAATCCTCCTCCACTAAGGGAAAGAAGGTTGATTCTTCTTCTCGTTCTTCTGCTCAAGTGAGAGCGTCTTCAGTCGGGCAAGGCAAACTTCCTTCTGAGCGAAGTATCCCGCCGAGGAGCAGTGCACCCGACCTAAAAGGTAGAGCATTTGGAATGAAGAAGAACGAGCACACGTTGTATGTGACCACGCTAGGTCGTCTTCTGTGCTGATAGCCTCTTTGAGGAAGATGATGCACAGAAACGTTTTATATTTTACGCTCATATTTTTAATGTGTCAGCGCAAAAACTCCATATTTTTGCAGTCTGGCGTAAAAGCTTTGACTGTCGAAAGTTAGTGTGTAAAATTTGAGGGTTACGCTTCTGAATGGAGATTCTGGCGTAATACCTCAATTTTATCAGTCTGGCGTAAAGCACAGACTGTATACTGCCAGCCTTAAATTTTACGCTTTAGAAAATGGATTCCTGCGTAATGGTCAAGTTTTTCACGGTCTTGGCGTAGAGCACAGACTGTTGATTTTTTTGGCGTATGCTGCAAGATTTGTATTGTCTAGTTATAGGAACTGACGTATTTTTTTTGCACTCTTGCAGTTGACTTGCGTGTGTCTCCGCTAGCCGATGTGATGGATTTTGCCGCAGGGATGCTGCACTCCAACTATCTGGAGGATCTGTCATACGTGACATTTCCTATCTCCGGGCCGCAGTATCCTGAAGGAAGGGAGATTCTGATTTTGGCTCAGGGTAAGCGAATGATGCTGAGCATGATCAACAGGGAGCCCCTGACGTATATAGACGGAGACCAATACATTAAGCCGGCCTTCCTCTTCGGGGACATGATTGACAAGCAGTCCAAAACAAAGCCCAAGAGAGAACTCTGGGTTTTCCCTGCTGGGAGCTTGGTTTTGTATCTGCCCAAGATGCCGAGAGACTATCCCATCTCGGCTTTCTTCCATGCCACACATCCCAGGAAGATGTCGTGGACGCTGACTCCTGATCTTCACGGCAGGCCGGGAAGATATTTCATCTGAAAGGAGCGGACCAGGGGTCGTTTGTCAGTCGCCCTTCCGGCAATATGACGGTGTTCAGGGGACTGTACCCGGGCAGTGTCCCGAGTGAAGACAGCTTAGTGATCCTGCCGGTCCAGTTACCGACTTTCTGTAATGATTTTATGGGACACGGGGGAGTATACCCTAAGGTGAACCCTCGGTGCGGTGGGTGGATCACCCCTTCAAACCTTCGATGGGCTCGCTTAGTTGATTGGGCCCTGAAGCATTTTCAGACCGAGTTGGAGAACATTGGTCTGTTTGTAGCTGTGAGTGCTACTAGTGTTGGGTTACCTCCTAATCCTAACCTGTTCCTGGCACTGATGGAGCGATATATTTTACTCACCGGGACTTTCGCCACTCCACTGGGGGAGTTAGGATTGGCCCTCCATGAGATGGCAGAGATCTCGAGACTGCCGATGGAGGATACTCCATATGAAGAGTATGTTCCCACGAACCGGGAGCTGGGGGATTCAAACTCTCGGGTAGTGGAGGTCTATCAGGAACTGATGTGCCACTACCTCGCCTGCACCGCTTTTTATGATGAGCCCTCAGATTTGGCTCACATCAGCAAATGGACGTCCTACCTCTTCTTTCACCGGTCCAGGACTGCTAAGCCGGAGAAGGTATTGGAGGGCAAGGATCAGCCTGTGAATCCTCTGAGCGTGCTTAATGCTCAGGTAGTCGACGATCTCATGGTAGACGCTGGGGCTCCGGACTTGATCCTCGACGAAGGGGTCGAACAGTATCATGTAGACACTAAGGCCTATAGTTATTTGAGGCACTGCCGCAGGCCTCTGTCCATGGAAGCTCAACTGGCTGGCTTCCTCTCCATATGGCTGCGTCGAGTGGTGGTACCTGGCGTCGCATCTGCGGACCGCATTCATCACAACACGCTATGTCCTGCAGTGCGTCTGGTGTTCGGGGTAAGACTGGGCTTGCTTCCTGCCATGGTATGCCGTATACAAGCTGGCCTGAGGGCCATGACTGACGGGCTGCTCGCCGATGAAACTCGGCATGATAGTTTTCCCAGGGTAGAATTACCATACCTGTATCTGATGGGATGGTTAATTCTTCATAACCCCAGGGTTATGTCTCCCGGCTCCGGTAGTAGTTCGGTGACTAGTTTTTTGTTGAACTACCAAAAGTCTTCCTGGAATGTGACCACGGTTCTAGACTGTCGGCGAGCGCTGGGCCTCGGTCACAGCTGGAAGCTTTTCTGTACTGTCCCCTCCATACATCGCAATCAATCGGGGATTAGGCTTGAAGATTCCGGTAGAGAGAAGACCAATCTTTCTCCTGAAGCTTTTAATTAGTTGGTCTGCATTAGACCTTCCCATCTACTGTACAGGAGTGAAGACCATTACTTCTTGGAGCCCTATCTACCTAGTCGGTTTGCCAGGCAGTTTGGGTATGATCAGTTGCATATGGGCAACGTCGTTACCAGCTTCCGGTCCAGGGGTGGACTCATTGATGGAGCGAGAGGATGGCAATATTTCCTCATTGGTTGTACTGGAGCAATTTTTACCGTGTCGGTTATTACACTCTCCACGGAGCTGTGCATCCTGCACTCGTATGCCCAGTTCTATGTGGCAACGAACACCTTCCATCGCGATTTTGACATGCATGGAAGTTTTAGGGTGCCGGGAGAAGAGTCGAAGTCCCCTCGGTTTCTTCTGACGAGGGTGAGGAGTTCGTCAATCCAGATGAGCCTCTGGTGGCGGTATCGAGGGGTAAAGTTGCTCTGCCTGCAGGCCCTTTGGTGATTTCTGGGAAGCGAAGGGCTCCTACTCCGAAGGAGACTTTCCCTCGCAAGAGGAAGAAGAAGATGGTTAATCGTCCTCTCCGAATTCTTGGTATTGAGGCTCCTGGAAGTGAGCTGGCATCTCCCCATGTTGGGGATGATTCTTTGATTGGGGGTTCCTCGCCTTTTAGAGAGGGACCCTCTAATGTTCTGGCTGGTGGTGCCGGAGAATCTCTGCTGGAGGCTGCCGTCGCTGCTACAGCTTCAGGTAGTGGAACGAGGTCATCTTCGGGGCTGAGAATACCTTTATGTGGATCGGCATCGGGATGGACTCCTGCCGTGTCTGCTAGTGCACTTGGCGAGATTCCAGCCGATGAGCCTCGGTCGGAGTTTGACGAGGACTTGGAAGAGCATTCGCCAGTGCTTCTTAGATGTCACCCCCACTTTTTGGTTCAGGGGTATTTTCGTCTTTTCGTAATTAATGAGTAAATAATTGCCTGATAATTAATTTTCTTTAAATTACGGTGATCTTTAATTGATGATTTTGTCCCACATAAATATCCAGCCCTTGTACTTCTAATTAATTATAGAACTGCCTTGCATTTAATTTCAAATAAGCCAACAATAACCTATTCACGCAAATTACGATCCTTGACACGGTTATGTGAAAAAGCATTAAGCATACACCCGTTTGACACGACACGTATGATAAACCCATTTTACCCCTTCATTGTATTTTCCATAAAATTTTGGGGATATGTAATTTAACATCAACCCTTGAAAATCATGGCCTCCAAACCCTTGGACCAATGCAACTTTCAAATTCATCCGAACCTAGCCCATTGGAGTATCTCCATAATAAGCCAAGGCTTTCCTAGTATTGACCAAAGTCAACATGTTCTAGGTCAAACCCACACCCTTGTATGTATATATATACATCATCCTATTTATTTCTTTTCCTTAAACCTAAAAAAACCTCCAGCCGACAACCTCAAACCCTTTTCCCCCGACTTTACTGTTCAGCGCCAAACCCGACCGTGAACTCGTCGCCGACTACCCGCTGGAGCGCTGCACCGCTGAAGGCCGTCGACCGAGGATTCCCGCCCGAAGCCGCTGGAGCGCTGCACAGAGCCGCGCGACTTCCCGCCCGAAGTCGCTGGAGCGCTGCACACGCTGGATTGCCTGCACCAGGAGCACGCCGAAGACGCTGCACTCGACCTCGACTCTCCGCGAACTAGACTGGACCGATCGAACGGGAGCCACGGACACCGCTGTTGACGACGACTTCGACAACCTCGACACCGAACACTTGTTTCCACGTGCTCATGTTTGAACCCTTGCAAGCATGAACACGTACACGTTTACACGTATTCTTCGTAGTAGTTCACACGCACTAGCCATAGAGTATCCAGTAAGCAAACAGTATGAACATATTGTATACGTATTATTATATGATAGACGTATTCGGTATATAGATATGTATGGTATATTTTTATCGTCTACATACGGCTGTAATACCTGTATATATATATATGCCGTATTGTGCTTAATTAACCTAAGCATACGTATATTTATATATACGATATAAACCCTGTTAAGAAGTAGATGCATACTCCTGTTATTATAATAATTAATTAAGCATTAATGTTTAGGATAGATAACAATAGGCATTATATACTCGTGTACGAGGTGACCTTAACAATTACGAATACCCGTATTTATCCCACCTGTGACCTATAGCGTAGACTGTTGAGATCATTATGTTGATTGTGTGATAGAAGTAATGTCTGATGAAGTATTGTACTATATGATATGTTTATAGGATTACGGGATCACTCAGACGGTACCTTGGAACCCGGATATTGGTATTACCAGCTAAGGCCCGCAGGCGAGTACATTCTCTGACAGTTTCCATTATGTTGATTATCTCTATAATTCTTATTGTATAGTTTACATGACTCTGACACTGTTCTTTACACGAGTTGGCATCATTGAGACCTGTCACGAGGAGTCGTGATTGGAATCCGTCGTGCTAGCTGGGGAAAACGGGGAAATATTAGTAGCTTATGTGATCATACCCCTTACATGCAGCATTAGCTCACCCACATTTCACGTCGGTGCAGCCTTACCCTTACATGCCTCATCGATGTTACATTCCGGTTAGCCTGACCTGTTGGGGATGATCGCTAATCCATGTAATGAGTCATATAACCCAAGCCGATCACATGATATACTAATATTTCACATACTTAGTTAGATGATTTTTGACATGTATCTTGATAGATTGATCCTGTATTTCCACATGTTCTAGTTGTTATTCTTATATGCACTTACATATCAGTTCTTTGTACTTGCGTACACTTGTAGTTCTATTCCTTGTCAGATGATATTGATGATGATATTCCAGTACTTTATTCCAGCATTTCCTTATTCCAGTATTTCTTATTGCCAGTTAGTTCATATCTGTCTTGTATTTCTTTATACTGTTTTATAGTTTTTGTCAATATATGTGGAACTGCTGTTAGAGGTGTATTTTCGTTCAATCCTGACTGGATATTTTTTCCAAAGAACCTTGAGGACTTCTGTACTACGCACTACGGACCAGGTATAGAAGCAGATTATGTACCAGAGATCTTCGAGAAGACCATGCTTATAGACGAGGCATTGCCTACAGCTGTCTAGATAGTATTTATTTATGCTTGAGACTTATGGAGGTTATTTCAGTTTATGTTTAGACTCATGTTAAGTTTAATTGGTGACTTGTGTTGGACAGCTAGACTGTGAGTTATCCTTATGTTTGAGACATGGTGTTTAACTATGTCATTTTCTTTTATCTTTTATCGTGCCTTATAGTTGTTGTGATTGAGTTATATTGAGAGATTATGGAGATGTATATCATTGACAGGTGTTTAGTTAGTAGTGTTATTGTGATCAGACAGTGTTCTACCGCCGATGCCGCGGCGTAGGCTGGACGTACCCACGCTCTCGTGCCCCTATACTGGGTGCGTGTCGTGACATTAGAGCACCCCCTTCTCCAGGTATGATAGCTTGCCTAGCATCATTAAGGAATGATTTAGCTGTACAGGCTGCAGATGCGACATATATGCCGTCGGCCATGGGTAAATGTCATCTTCACGCCTTTTCTTTTAGGAAAGTTAACATTATGCTGATATTAACTTCCTTTCGTCCTCTTTTCAGGGGAAGACCTCTTCGGGGAGGGCAGTGTAGATGCACCCTTTGGCTCTGTGTCAGGTCCTTGCGGCGACACGGAGGTGGCTGATTTTGAAGAGGAAGCATCTTCGGGTGCCGACTCGCCTGTCGATGAGGTTCCGATATCTCAAAAGGAGGACGAGCATGTCATTGCGACTACGCCTCCTTTGAGTATGCCGGTCACTTCGTTCGGTGTTGGCGCTTCTTCTTTTGTCGCACCACCCGTTGAGGCGACGACCGTGGCAACATCGTCTGCGGTTGTCCTTGGAGGGGGATTCCCCAATGTCGAGGCCACCCCCAGCGTCCAACCGGATCTAGATGTGCTGATCGGGCAGTACACTGATATCTTCTACACCACTTTAAAAATGTTAATATCAAGGGTGTTGGCAAAGAATCTGAGCTTTGCGTCGCTGAAGAGGTCCTCCCAGTCTGCGATAATGTCGATCCGAGAATTCGACGATACTGGGCTAGCTGAAACGCTGGAGGAGATAGTTAATGGTTTGGAGCAACCCATTAACGAATACTTGCAGCTAGCTCAAGACAATGTTGAAGATCTGGTCCAGGCTAGATACGACTCCATGACTGCGCGGCTTGCCAAACAGATGGCAGGCGTAAATAAATCCATCCAGACACATGAGCGGGAGATAGATGAAGGAAAAGCCGTCCTGGAGGAGGCCATTGCTCTTAAAACAAAGTGCCAGGCCGAGCACGAAGGGAATGTAGCGAGGGTCCTTAGGCTGGAAACGAAACTCGCTCAGGCAAAAGAGTGGGCCTCTCAGTCGTCGGAAGCTCTAGCTGTGTTGGATAGCCGATTGGGCGTAGCACAACAGAACTTGGCGCGTGCAAATGTCGCTCGTGCTGGTTTTCTTTGGGCTAGAGCCGAACTGTCCCTCATGAGCAATGACAAAGCACGACTGGAGCGGGCTCGTCATGATGTCTTGGATTCCAGGACTGAGGGGATGGCCGCACTGGCCCAGCAGCTTCGTAACCTGACCGCTCCCCCTAAATGATGTACTTTTGCTTTTTCTTTTCAATGTACTTTTGCTCCTTTTTTGGAAATAATAAAGAGGCTTTTATCTGACTTTGTGGACCCATCATTTCGGAATATAAATGGCAGGTTTGGGTGAAAGTGATATCAAAGGTAATATGGACATGATATACTCTCAGAAAGTTTTAGCAGAACACATCTATTCAGAGGTTTATATGGACATGATAGAATACGATCCTACTAGTTTCGCTTTGGAAGTAGTTTTGTCAGAATGAGGTTCTCGCCATATTCCACTTGAGCAGAGGAGGTTAAGCATAGTACCTTTTCAGGAATTTGCCATTGATAGGAGCCATTAGCAGGTCTCCATTAGGCTGGGCTAACCTGTATGCGCCGTTTGAGAACGTTGTCTCGATCACATAAGGGCCTTCCCATTTGGGTTGGAATTTGCCCTTACTTCTGTGAGTAAGAATCATCGGCCTTCTCACAGCTAAGACTAGCTCGCCGACTTTGAACACCCTTTTATTCAGTTTTTGGTTAAAAGCCTTGGAAATGCGTGCTTGGTAGAGCGCGATACGCTGTTGAGCTTGGAGGCGTTTCTCGTCTAATCCTTCTAGCTCTTGAAGCCTTAACAGGTCATTCTTTTCTTGAGTCAGCTCATTAGCCACGGCTATCCTGAGTGACAAAATTTGGATCTCGATGGGGAGAACTGCTTCGCTCCCGTAGACTAATGAGAATGGGGTGCAACCTGTCGGTGCCCGTACCATTATGCGGTATGCCCAGAGACATTCTCCCAGCTTCTCATTCCAATCCCTTTTGTTCGAAGAGACAAACTTCTTCAAAAGCTTGATAATGGTTTTGTTGAAAGCTTCTGCCAAACCATTAGCAGCAGGATTATATGCCGTAGAGGCGACATTCTGTATCCGATTTTTATCGCAAAATCGATGAAATGCTTGGCTGATGAACTGAGGCCCATTGTCATGAATTATCCTCCGGGGTATCCCAAAGCGGTAAATGACGTGATGCTTGATGAAGCTGATCACATTAGATGCCTTCACCTCAGCAAGAGGGATCGCTTCCGCCCATTTGGAGAAATAATCCGTGATGGCCAGTATAAACAGGTGACCTCTGGAAGAAGATGGGTGAATAGGACCAATGATATCCATACCCCATGATTCGAAAGGCCAGGACGCAACCGTAGGATGTAGATATTCGGGTGGTTGATGGATAAAGTCTGCATGAACCTGACAGGCTCTGCATTGTCTTGCATACTTTATTGCGTCTGTGATCATAGTAGGCCAGTAATAGCCCATTCTCCTGATGCGATCCTGTAGCTTAGGATCGGGTTGATGCGCTCCGCATACACCGTCGTGGGCTTCCCGGATAATCCACTGTGCTTCATCACCAGAGAGACATCGTAATAATAGTCCGTCATAAGACCGACGATATAGACATTGTGACGATGCGTCGAAATAGAAGCGTAATGATCGTCTTTTGACGGATACCGCTTCCTTAGGATCCTCTGGCAAGATTCCGTATACTACGATATCTATGAAGGGACTTCTCCAGTCTCTCCTGGGAGGATTTGTGTCTATTTGCTAAGCCCAAGCGTCATTCTCGAATGGTTCGGATTCTTGTTCGTCTGATTCGAAGGAGTCCGTCACTACCATATTTGCTGATAATGTTCGCTCGAGAGTATGAGATGAGTAGGAGGGCGTTGAGCCGTTTTGAGAGGAGGAAAAGATATCCTCGTTTGACTCAGAAGTTGCAAGGGAGGTTGTATACCCTAACCCGAAACGAGTTCGTTGATAGTAGGGATCGCCGTGCAGCGGCATTCGTCTGCCTTTCCCATAGTTGAGACCCGGTTCCAGCTTCAAGTTATAACCCATATTTTGCATGATCTTCAGAGCTTGCGGGCTGTATCTGTGGATTTATATTCTGCCAGTTTCAGACTCGCAAAATTCTTCCTGCATGATCGGGCTGCTTCGCATGCGACCGAAGACTATTGGATATTGGTCGGCGCGAGTTGGAGGAATAATAAAGATGGAATCTTCACGTGGTCCACCTGTCATGACGACATTAGATGTTGAAGCATCCTCCCATAAGATCTCCCCGTGTTTGACCGTTAGGGGAACTGAAGCCTGTTTATGACCCTCGTCTTCGTGTTTCTGGACTAGATAATTGTGTAGGTCAGGAGGAGTTACAAAAGAAGAAGACTTGTTCCTTCTGTTCACATCAGTGGGCATACGGATGTTGGGAACCACAGTTTTCCCTGTGCCACCTGTATACAACAGGTTGGCCATCTGGGTGGCAAATAATCCCCGAGGAGGGTATCTTTTCCCAAATTGAGCCTTCTTTACGCTGAGTGGCTTCTCATGGTGTAATTTGGAGCCCTGCTCTGGTTGGCGTAAAGGTGAGGATGTCCTCAGTCGGCCATCTACGTCTCGCGTAATCCGAAGGGCAGGCATATTGTTCCCTTGCTGGCGTAAAGGCCGGGAAGTTGAGTAGTCCGCCATATGCTTTCCCTCGCGTAGATTGTAGGGATCATCTGCTTTTCCGCGGAAGACAGATACATTTTTACGCGCGGAGCGCGTTTGTGATTCCTGATATGGCGCAGAGGCTTCATCAGAAATTTTGTCTATTCCGCCAGGGACGGGATACTAAAATTTACGCGCAGAACGCGGAGTATGCTTCTGGACTAGCGCTGAGGTTTTGCCAGAAGTTTTGTCTGTTCCGTCAGGGACAGGAGACTGAAATTTACGCGCAGAGCGCGGATTATACTTCTGGGTTAGCGCTGAGGCTTTGCCAAAAGTTTTGTCGGTCCTGCCAGAGACAGGCGACTGAATTTTATGCCCAAGGTACGGATTATACTTCTGGGTTAGCGCTGAGGCTTTAACAAAAGTTTTGTCGGTCCTGCCAGAGACAGGTGACTGAATTTTATGCACAAGGCACGGAGGGAGCAAAGCTACAACATCATTAGTCGGATAGATCGAAGAGATCGGAGAGTCCACAAGAATGGTAGAGGATGTCTTGGACATCCAGACCTTGCACAGCTTCCTATTGCTTTGGATGGAGAGGGAGTGAGAGCTACCCCCTGCTCAAAGCATGTCTTCGTAGGCAGACTGGTCGAACTGGACGACCAGTGTCTTCTTCATGGATCCCACGGATACCGCATCGTATTGAGCAATAGCTTCCTCATCAGAAGAGAAAGATGTCCCCAACAGAGTCGCCATCTTGTTTAGGATAATAAACGAGAAAAGATTTGATGAATGCGGAAAATGAGGTCTTATACGAAGACCCGTCCTTCTTTTATGTTTACAAACAAGATTGTACAAATTTGATCCTATACGAGGATGTCTAAGTACAATTTATTTAATCTGGGTAAATATTGCTATAGGTGTCTGATCTGCAGTCGATCACTTTAGCCCTTGGACCACACGATATTGAAGAAGTGCTGTGGAAGACAGGTAGCAGCTTCGAAGGTTGCTAAAGAGGGTGGATGCCCGATGCCAAAGTCGTCGATCCCTTATCTTTGCCTGAGTTCTGGATTCTCCTCTCTCTCTCTCTCTCTCTCTCTTTCTCTCTCTTGACCGGTTTTAAGACCTATTTCTGATCGTTTGACCTTCAATTTTTCGACCTTGTTCCTCGTTGATAGAGGTCTCTATTTATAGAGTTTTTGGTGACAGTGACCACACAGTCGGCGTAGAAACTGAGTAATGGAAAGTACAGCACCCTTTTACACGACGGTTTAAAATAACCAATGCCTGCATATAAATGACCTTTTGAGTGAGCATGTGACGCGCGTCCAACTAAGGGACAGAACGCGTATATCTGCTGCGAAGATTATGGCGTAGAAGCCACGTAGGTAGTTATCCCTTATGTAGAAGAGGTTGGCATAGAAGCCAAATGACTGTCACCGTGGCGTAGAAGCCAAGTAGGCATAGAAGCCGAGTAGGCATAGAAGCCAAGTAGGCATAGAAGCCGAGCAGGCCTAGAAGCCGAGTGGTCATAGAGGCCGAGGAGGCATAGAAGCCGTGGAGGCATAGAAGTCGAGTGGGCATAGAAGCTGAGTGGGCGTAGAAGCCGAGTGGGCATAGAAGCCGAGCAAGCGTAGAAGCCGAAACGATGTGGACTTTTTAGCCAGAATTACGGCTCTTGAAGATATAATCAAATCTCTTGCATTAAATGCAGAGATCTGCCCCTATCCTGCGCATTAAATGCAGAGGCTTGTCTTCAAGATTTTCCATCATTCTGCTCATTAAATGCAGATACGCGCCTCGAATCCTGTACGAAGAGTGACCGCTGATGTGGCAGTCTGTTTGCCTTCTGTAGATCATAAGAAGCTCACGTCTGCCTGTGTAAAACTGGACAGCGTATTCCCTTATATGCGTAAGAGTAGTTTACGCAAAGGTGATGCCACTAAACGACGGTTCGGTGACATTTAATCAAATCTTCTGCATTAAATACGGAGATCCGCCATTGTCCTGGTCATTAAATGAGGAGGCATGGTTTGAAGGTCTGCTACCCTTCTGTGCCTCAAGTGCAGAGACGTGCCTCGGGCATCTGTCAGTATTCGGCGCTTTAAATGTAGAGACGTGCCTTGAGAAACTGTCACCGCTCTGTACATAAAATGCAGAGACGTGCCTCGAGCCCTGTACGAAGTACAGCTTTTGATGTGGCAGGCTGTTTGTCTTCTGCGGAGCATAAACAGCTCACATCCGCCTGTGTAAAACTAGGCAGCGTATTCCTTCATATGTGTAAAAGTGGTTTACGCAAAGGAAATGGCAGTAAATGACAGCCTGGGTTGCAGTGCCACGCCATCATTATACCCGTCGCCTGGGTAGTCGTGCAGTACTCTTTGTCAGGAGTCCAGACGTTAGGTTAATTGTATGTTCTGACAGGTTTATTTTGAAGAACACGAAGCGTTCCTCGTACACTTCAATGCTGTATTAAAAGCGGATGAGTTTTACGCCATGAAGGAGATGTAGCACCTCTTTTACGCTGAAGCAGCCTGGTCACATTGTACTACGCGGATGGTTCTTGAGCTTATATTTTATGCTGTGCTCAGCGGAGAAGCTTTGTTGCAAGTTGATGGTTCTGAGGTTATCTTTTTACGCTGCCCTGTATGAACATGCTGCGTATAGCTATCCAGCGTATTTTTCATGCTTCTACAATTATGTGTGTTACATATTATAGTATGATTATATATCGGTAAAAATATATGTAGAGTTATATATATACATATTACTATGTATGTGTGTATGTTACTATGTATTCATTAGGTACATATTTTATATAGTGGTAACTATGTATATATATATGATACTATATTGTAACATGTAATATTATGTACATATATGTATATCTTATAAGTTGTAGGCTATATGTATATGTAATTCGATATGGTGTTATGTATATACATATGTTATTACATATATATATGTATGTGAGGAGTATGAATGTATGTATATTCATATATAATAATTGCATGTATTAGATATAAGTATATATTATATAGTGGTATGTATAGTATATATATATATAGTTATATATATATAATAGTTTTAAGGCGACAACAGCGGAGTCGCAATAGCAGCAACAGCCGTTGTAGCAAGCAGCAACAACAAAGGCCACAGTAGCAACAACGTCGCAACAGAGCAGTACAACAGCAGTAGCGTTTAGCAGCATCAGCGACAGAAGTTTAGCCACAGCAGAAACCGTCGCCAAAGCAGCAGCAGCAGCAGCAGCAGGAACATACAGCAGCAGCGACAGCAGTTTAACAACGGAGCATAACCGTGGCTAAATCGGCTGCGTATTAGAGTATCAAAGATTTCAGCGACAGTCAACATCTGTTTTTAGTGACAGTTTGGCAGATTTTCTATATATATATATATATTTATTTATTTATTTATTTTTATTTATATTTATATTTATATATATTTGGTATTTAATATATAAGTAAATATAATCCTAAATTGATAATTCTATTATAGTATATGTATAATTAGTATAGCATATATATATTACAGGTAGTTAGTATAACAAGTATTTGGGTATTACCTTGAGATACCAAGGTAAGTACCAAGGTTTGGGGGATACCCAAGGTATTGGGTTTGGGGTATCTATATTATGGATTGATATTGTGATACCAAGTTGGTTCAAACCCAAAGTACCTAATTAATATTTGTCTTGAAGATTTTATTTAATAATATTATTTTAATATTTATATGTGATGTTCCTTTTTGGATTTACGTATCCGGAGATACCGTATCTTAATATTTAAGAGATGGGTTTTGTGACCTAGACTTTTAGTATTTGAACCCAATATCATTGTGTTAGACTTTTGCAACCTAGCAATAGGTAGTTGACTATAGTTGACCATAGTTTGACTTTTGACTTAGAATTGACTAGTTGACCTAGAAGTTGACTAGTTTAACTTATTTTTTTCGAGAACCTTGTATTGATGTTGTATTCCATATCTAGGTCTTCGAACCGTATCTGACATCTGTGAGACTATTCTTTGGACTTCAGGCGAGTACATTCTCTGATAGTTTCTCATTTATGATATCCTCTATGTTCATTGTATCTAGTGTAGATATCCTTGTTCTCTTGACACGATGGTTACATAGATTGGTATATCCGGATCTCGTCATGAGATATTATTCCTTGGTATATGGTGTATCTTGTGCAAGCCTTGTTTCATTGATTATCTTGGACATGTACAGACACTGATTCTCGGGAAGACTAGCTATCTTCTTGGGGAATCTCGTGCCATAGCATACCATGGTTGGATCTATTATACCAGTCGAGGGTGGAGAGTATTTTAGTGTAGATATGTGATCATACCCTCCTTGTATCAAGTCTTGCATTGAATCGTATTAATCATACACCGTACGTATGATTAGCCAGGCCATATATCTTGTATCATGTTCCCAAGCCGATCACATGTTAAAGCTAGTACTCGCACACTTAGACATTAGTATTCTTGTTCATTGACATATTGTTTATTATTGTATTCATTCTAGTATTTCCTTATTGTATATCTCTCGTATCTATTGTGCATCTTGTATATTCACATTTATTTACTGTTACATAGTTTTTATTATTGATTAAAACTGTTGTTAGAGATGTACTCTGCTCCTTTCCTGACAGGATATATTCTTCTCAGATGATATTGAGGACTGGTACCCTACATATTATGGACCACAGGATTTTGTGGGTTTAGAGTCAGAGACCCTGGTTTAGGAGAGACTTATCCCGACTGAGACAGATGACCTGAGTTTAGTAGTTTCTTAGTATTCAATGTACTGGATTTGTCTCCATCTTATTTGTTAGTACTTCTTTCAGACCCATTGATGTATTAATTCAGACTCATGAGTTGTATGTGACTATTCTATTTTTTTATCATATTCATGCTTATTCTATCTTAGATCTGTGATTGAGTATATTGCTATTATTGGTGGTTCTTTATATTGTTAGATAGATTATCCAAACAGCGTTCTACCGCCGATTCTGCTGCGTAGGCTGGGCGTTGTTTCCGACTTGTACCCTTATACTGGGTACGGGTTGTGATATATTTTTTGTGGTGGCCCATGCAGGTCTAGCTTCACAAGTTATGCGATATCGTGGTAGTGCGACGATTCAGTTGTACTACTGCGAGCATAAGATAGGATATAGGCTGAGATACTCAATCACATCTAGAAAAATTCTTTTGATTCAACTATTCTCCTTTGATATTGATACTTGATCTTTTAAACTATCCTTTCCTTGAGTATCTTACATCTTGTTCCATATTAATTATTTCTTTTGCTTTGTCTCAAGATACCGACTAAGACTAGATCGCAGCAGGGGAGAGCAGCATCTGAGAGATCTGCGACATCCCGAGGGCCTGCACTAGCCACTTCTCCGGTGATTTGAGTGTCAGCTGCTTTCGGAGATCCATCACCTACTCAGAGGACTGTGCCAGTTGTATCTGAGGGGCTTCTACCTCTACCTCCTGTGCCAGCAGAGGCAACACAGATATTTACACTATTTCGTGAGATGCTCGAGGCACAGAGGGTTCAGTCTGAGGCACATCAGAGGCAGACCGACGTTCTACGGTAGGGCATCGAGAGTGCTCATTATCTTCCTCATGCTGTAGTAGAGAGAGGAGTTCTGGTCCAGCAGCAAGTTGCTTCTCAGGTTTCTCAGCTTCGGCCAGACAACATTCAGGACTGCAAGAAGCTATAGCCTAGGGTCTTCAAAGGGACGGAGAGCATCATCTATGCTAATGATTGGCTCGAGGATATTGAGCGTCTTATGAGGGTGTCCCGTTTTTCTGAGGATCTGAAGGTTGAGGTGGTAGGACTTCAACTGTTCGATATCGCTCGCACTTGGTTCGGGAATGAGCCAATTCTTCTTGACGCAGGACAGTCTTGGGAGGTATTCAAGGACCTTTTCAAAATAAAATTTTTTGCTCGGGCAGACAGGTTAGACTTGGGGAGGTAGTTTGAGAGTCTCATTCAGGGGAGCATGTCTGTGGAGGAGTATGCTGCGGAGTTTGGCAGGTTGAGCCATTTTGTAGAGTATTTGGTGAGAGAGCCAAAGGTTTGGGCTATTCATTTCCGTGAGGGTCTAAACTGGGAAGTGAATATCCTCATTCCATCTTTTTATGAGATATACTCGGAGATACTTACGGAGGCGCGCAAGGTTGAGTGGGAGTTAGGTTTGAAGCCCGAGAGAGACCATAATTCTTTTCTAGGGACAAACAACAGTATAGTATCTGCCAAACGTCCTCATTTCTAGTTCAGACCTTTCCAGCAGCCACAACAGCACCAGACTCCAGCTAGAGCACCTTTTCACCAGGCACTACAGCAGCATAGATAGTCAGCAAACTTCCTGCCACTACTGCAAGAAGCCCGACCATATCTGGGAAGTTTGCAGGAGACGGCTAGGAGTATGTTTGTATTATGGTACTGAAGGGCATTAGCTGATGGAGTGTCCTTCCAATCCTCGTCGTGCAGTTCAGGAAGCAACTTCAGCTCCGAGGGCACGGGCGAGACTACCTGCAGTACAGCCGAGGGGACCGCTTCTGACACAGCAGCAGAGTTATGTCCAGCATCAGCAGCAGGGAGGTGCACGTCAGGGATGAGCGTTTGCTATGACCGTCAAGGAGGATGAACCCATCGGAGATGTTATCGCAGGTTCTATTCTTCTTGATTCTATTCCAGCTTTAGCTTTATTTGATAGTGGGGCTTCCCATAGTTTTGTATCTGTTTCTTTTGATCTGAAGCATGGTTTGGTAGTTGAGTCTTTGCTTAGGACTTGCAAGATCATGACCGGGGGAGGCATTATCCTGGTTAATGATATTTGCAAGGATCGAATAATTACTCTAGGAGGCTAGGAGTTGAGTGTGTGTCTACTTGTAATGCCACTTCCGAGCTACGATATTATACTCGGGATGGATTGGTTGAGTAGGCACCGTGCTAGCATAGATTGTAGAGGAGGTAGAGTTTTGTTTGGTCCGCCGGGAGAGCCAGAGATTGAGTTTGTTAGAGGAGCTGCAGAGCAGGGAGAAAGCATTATTTGTGGAGCTATGGTGGAAGATAAGGAGTTGCCGCATCCGTGGATAGTAGAGTTCTTGGATGTGTTTCTTGAGGAATTGCTAGGGTTGCCGCCAGATTGAGATATTAAATTTTCTGTAGACATGGTGCTAGGTATAGAATCAATTTTTTAACATGTCTATAGAGTAAACAACAATGAGCTGGTCGAGCAGAAGAAGCTAGTGGACGAATTACAGGATAAAGGATTTATCAGATCTGTTCTTTACCGTGGGAAGCCCCGGTATCGTTTGTACCGAAGAAGGATGGATCGGTGCTCATGTGCCTTGATTACAGGGCTTTGAATAATGTCACTATCAGGAATAAGTATCCTTTACCACGAATTAATGATCTGTTCGATCAGTTGAGTGGTGCCAAGGTGTTTTCTAAGATAGATTCGAGATCAGGCTACCATCAGGTAAAGGTGAAGCTGTGGACATACCCAAGACTGCTTTTAGAAATCGGTATGGTCTGTACGAGTTTATGGTGATGTCGTTTGGGTTGACTAATGCACCGGCGGTATTTATGAACTTGATGAATAAGGTGTTCCACTAGTACCTTGACAAGTTTGTGGTGGTGTTCATCGATGACATACTCATATACTCGAAGACACAAAAGGAGCATGAGGAGCATTTAAGGATTGTGTTGGATGTGCTGAGGAAGGAGAAGTTGTATGGGAAGTTATCCAAGTGTGAGTTTTTTCTGGACAAGGTAGAATTCTTGGGACATGTTGTGACTGGTGATGGTATTTCAGTGGATCGGAAAA
Organism: Iris macrosiphon; assembly: GCA_036927795.1. Classification (NCBI taxonomy): domain Eukaryota; kingdom Viridiplantae; phylum Streptophyta; class Magnoliopsida; order Asparagales; family Iridaceae; genus Iris; species Iris macrosiphon. The sequence continues at coordinate 151,832,714 of JAYESA010000019.1, read as the reverse complement.
AGATCGCAGCAGTAAAATCCTGAAAGACCCCGAGTTCGGTAGCAGAGGTTATGAGTTTCTTGGGATTAGCAGGCTACTACAGAAACTTTGTGCAAGATTTTTTGAGAATTGCCGAGCCAATGACCAGACTCACCAGGAATGATGTAGAGTTTGTTTGGACAGAGGATTGCCAGATTGCTTTTGATGAGTTGAAGAAGAGGTTGGCGTTTGCTTCTATTTTGACGTTGCCATCAGGGTCTGGAGGTTTCACTATTTATAGTGATGCATTGGGGATAGGTTTGGGTTATGATCTTCAGCAGAATGGAAAAGTAATTGCCTATGCATCCAGGGAATTGCGTCCTCATGAGAACAACTATCCTACCCATAATTTGGAGTTGGCAGTAGTCATCTTCGCCCTGAAGTTATAGAAAAATTATTTGTACGGAGAGCGTGTGGAGATCTTGACAGACCACAAGAGCTTGAAGTATGTTTTCACGCAGAAGGAGTTGAATATGAGGCAGCATCGGTGGTTGGAACTGATAAAGTATTTTGATATATCTTTGCAATATCATCCTGGGAAAGCTAATGTAGTTGCCGATGCTTTAAGTAGGTATCCGATAGCTATGTTCTTGACGCAGGATCAATATTTGTTGGAGGACTTTGAGAGCTTGGGCATCAAGGTGATAGTTCTAGGTTGTGCTATGCAGATGTGGGGATTGCAGATACACTCAGATTTGATGGACAGGATCAAGGCAGCACAGTATGAGGATGTATCTCTGAGGAGCATCAGAGCTCAGGTGAGAGCAGGATTGGAGGATGATTTCACCATTGCTGATGATGGATCTTTGAGGCATGGAGTTAGGTTGTGTGTGCCTAGTGGGGAGCTACGTGAGGAGGTATTGCAGGAAGCGCATCGCTCTCAGTATTCCATGCATCCAGGTGCCAACAAGGTATATCAGGATATATGAGAGAGTGTGTGGTGGTATGGCATAAAGAGGGAAGTAGTACAGTTTGTATCCAGATGCTTAGTGTGCCAGCAGGTGAAAGCCGAGAGGCAAAGGCCAGGAGGTTTACTTCAGCCATTACCCATTCCAGAGTGGAAGTGGGAGCACATTACTATGGATTTTGCGTCCGGACTTCCACGATCTCTAGGAGAGAAAGACGCAATTTGTGTCATCGTTGATAGGTTGACCAAGTCAGCCCACTTTTTGCCTTTCAATGTGGGTTTGTCTACGGAGAAGCTAGTAGAGATGTATATGAGGCAGATCGTTAGGATACATGGAGTTCCCGTCAGCATAGTCTCGGATCGAGATAGTCGTTTCACTTCTCATTTCTGGAGGAGTTTGGGCACTCAGCTCAAGTTCAGTACTACATATCATCCCCAGACAGATGGCCAGTCAGAGAGGACTATTTAGACTCTCGAGGATATGTTGCGCACTTGTGTAATAGATTTTGGGGGTTCTTGGGAGGACCATCTCTATTTGGTAGAGTTTGCTTATAACAACAGCTACCAGGCTAGTATAGAGATATCACCTTTTGAAGCTCTGTACGGTCGGTGGTGTCGTACTCCCATGTCATGGGACGATGTTGGAGAGAGAGTTTTGCTTGGGCCAGAGATGGTTGTAGATGCAGTGGAGAAGGTTCAGTTGATCAGAGATAAACTTTGTGTGACGCAGGACAGACAGCGGCATTGGGCCGATAGCCACCGGAGACCTTTGGAGTTCGAGGTATAGTTTAGATTTTTGTTTTGTGCTTGTTATTGGTTATTTGTTATAGATTAAATTCTTAAGGTGGTGTTTATTTTAGGTGGGTGGTTTGGTATTTCTGAGAATTTCTCTGACACGAGACATGATTCGCTTTGGTAGAGGCAAAAAGCTTAGTACGCGATTCATCGGCCCTTTTATTATTCTAGAGAGGGTCGGTGCAGTTTCTTATAGACTAGACTTACCACCTGCATTTGAGGGAGTGCACAATGTAGGGATCACTCGGAGATAGAGGTAGGCCCTACTCTTAGCTATCCAGAGCAGCCAGTTGAGATTCTGGATCAGAGAGAGAAGGTGCTGAGGAACCAGACAATTACTTTAGTGAGCGTCGCATGGAGACATCACTCTCCGGGGGAGTCTACTTGGGAGAGAGAGGATGAAATGCGAGAGCGTTATCCATATTTGTTTTTGCTTTGAGGTATATTTTTTCCTAGTTATGTTCTTTCATAGTTAGTTCTGTTCTTTAGTTCTGTTCTGTGATTATGTTATGTTATTTTCTGGGGATAGTTTTCGTCTTTGAATTTCGAGAACGAAATTATTTTAAGGAGGGTAGACTTGTCACTACCATATTTTCTAGGAAACGATATTTTAGTAATTTCATATTTAATTAAATTTTGTGCATGATAAATAATTATTTGTTGTATTATTTAATTATTGTTAGATGTTAGTTGTTTATTTTGGACTTGTGTTAGTGGACCTAACTAGTTTAGTTTAGACTCATGGACCAACATGTATTAATTGATATAATTTAGCCCATTTAGAAAGCCCATTCTTAAGGAGATGGATTAAATTAATTAAACCATTAGCCTAGAAGCTTCCCTACTTAATTATTTCTTCATTAGAGGCCCCAAGGGGTATATTAGATAATTCATAGTAGCTTGAGGGAGGGGAAAGAGGGGCCGGCCTATATAGAGAGGGGGAATTAATTTCTCTCTCCTTCTTTCATTTGGAAACTAGATCTAGAATTTTCCTCAACCAAATTTCTTCATTTCCACTTTATTTCCCTACCAAATTTCATTCCAATTCCTTTCCAAATCACCATTGGAGACTAGTAGAGCAAGGATCTAGAAGAAGAAAGTAAGAATCTACAAAGAGGAGCAATGATCTACAAGTTGGAGGCCAATTTTATCACATTTGGAGGTTTCATTGGGAATCCATCTTCCAATATGTACAATTCAGTTTTTCCTCTTAAATTAGGTTCAAAATTTAAGATTTAACCATGAGAAATCAGCCCATATGCATAGGCTACCCATAGGATTTGGTTTTGTGTTCATAGGAGGCCTATTGAGAAAGTTATGGTGCTTTTTGTGTCAATTTTGGAGAAATTCCGAGATTGACATTTGTTGTATGTGTCAATTGGTCCCATAGATCAATTTGGCACGTACTTGTGTGTTTGGGACTAGTGTCGTGTCCACAATTGGTTACGTGTAGGTCGTATCCCAATAATTTGGTGATACGTGTTGATTTGGGGGTTTTCCTTCAGACATGGGACTTTGTACATGTCATATTTTGATACGGACACGTAAATTTATATTTGACTCTTCGTATTATTTATAAATAATATATATGACTTGTTCGTGTCCTTCGGGGTGTATTTGGATGTGTGGTGGACTCGTGTCGCATGTGTATCTTAGATCTAGTGGGATACGGGGTGATACGATCCATGTGTTTGTGTAATTTAAATTATAGATCAATTTCTCTTTTCTTTGTGATATAAAATTATATATATATATATATATATATACATATATATTATTGTATAATTATAATTAGGTAATATTTTGTCTTTGATCCATGTATCAATGTATATACTATATGTGTATATATTGTTAGGTGGCTATTCTTCTACATGTAAGTATAATTATATATATGTGTATGTATAGATATGTATATGTTAAATAGATAATTATATGTTGTTATATTTCTATTTATATAATGTGTGTTACATATTGTTGTATGATTATATATAGGTAAAAATATATGTAGAGTTATATATATACATATTACTATGTATGTGTGTATGCTATTATGCATTTATTAGGCGCATATTTTATATAGTGGTAACTATGTATATATATATATGATACTATATTATAACATGTAATATTATGTACATATATGTATATCTTATAAGTTGTAAGCTATATGTATATGTAATTAGATATGGTGTTATGTATATACATACGTTACTACATATATATATGTATGTGAGGAGTATGAATGTATATATATTCATATATAATAATTGCATGTATTAGATGTAAGTATATATTATATAGTGGTATGTATAGTATATATATATATATATATATATATATATATATATAATAGTTTTAAGGCGACAGCAGCAATGGCGACAGCACTGGAGTCGCAACAGCAGTAGTAGCCGCTGTAGCAAGCAGCAGCAACAAAGGTGATAGCAGAAACAGCATCGCAACAGAGCAGCACAGCAACAATAGCATTCAGCAGCAGCAGCGACAGCAGTTTAGCGACGGCAGAAACCGTCGCTAAAGCAGCCGCAGGAACATACAGCAACGACATCAGTTTAGCAATAGAGCAGAACCTCGCTAAATCGGCAGAGTATCGGAGATTTCAGCGATAGTCAACATCTATTTTTAGCAGATTTTCTATAATAGATATATATATATATATATATATATATATATATATATATATATATATATTTGGTATTTAATATATAAGTAAATATAATCCTAAATTGCTAATTCTATTATGTATATGTATAATTAGTATAGGATATATATATTACGGGTAGTTGGTATAACAAGTATTTAGGTATTACCTTGAGATACCAAGGTAAGTACCAAGGTTTGGGGGATACCCAAGGTATTGAGTTTGGGGTATCTAGAATATGGATTGATATTGTGAAACCAAGTTGGTTCAAAACCAAAGTACCTAATTAATGTTTGTCTTTAAGATTTTATTTAATAATATTGTTTTGGAATTTGTATGTGATGTTCCTTTTTGGATTTACGTATCCGGAGATACGGTATCCTAGTATTTAAAAGATGGGTTTTGTGACCTAGACTTTTAGTATTTGAACCCAATATCCTTGTGTTAGACTTCTGCAACCTAGCAATAGGTAGTTGACTATAGTTGACCATAGTTTGACTTTTGACTTAGAATTGACTTGTTGACCTAGAAGTTGACTAGTTTAACTTTTTTTTTTTCGGAACCTTGTATTGATGTTGTATTTAATATCTAGGTCTTCGAGGCACCGTATCAGACATATGTGAGACTATTCTTTGGACTTCAGGTGAGTACATTCTCTGATAGTTTCTCATTTAGGATATCCTCTATATTCATTGTATCTAGTGTAGATATCCTTGTTCTCTTGACACGATGGTTACACGGATTGGTATATCCGGATCTCGTCATGAGATATTATTCCTTAGTATATGGTGTATCTTGTGCAAGCCTTGTTTCATTGATTATCTTGTACATATACAGACACTGATTCTCGGGAAGACTAGCTATCTTCTTGTGGAATCTCGTGCCATAGCGTACCACAGTTGGATCTATTATACCAGTCGAGGGTGGAGAGTATTTTATTGTAGATATATGATCATACCCTCCTTGTATTAAGTCTTGCATTGAATAGTATTAATCATACACCGCACGTATGATTAGCCAGGACATATATCTTGTATCATGTTCCCAAGTCGATCACATGTTAAAGCTAGTACTCACACACTTAGATATTAGTATTCTTGTTCATTGACATATTGTTTATTATTGTATTCATTCCAGTATTTCCTTATTGTATATCTCTCATATCTATTGTGCATCTTGTATATTCATATCTATTTACTGTTACATAGTTTTTATCATTGATTAGAACTGCCGTTAGAGATGTACTTTGCTCCTTTCCTGACTAGATATAATTTTCTCAGATGACACTGAGGCCTGGTACCCTACACATTATGGACTACATGATGTTGTGGGTTTAGAGTCAGAGACCCTGGTTTAGGAGGGACTTATCCCGACTGAGACAGATAATCCGAGTTTAGTAGTTTTTTTGTATTCCTTGTACTTGATTTATCTCCAGCTTATTTGTTAGTACTTCTTTCAGACTCATTGATGTATTAATTCAGACTCATAAGTTGTATGTGACTATTCTATTTCTTTATCATATTCGTTCTCATTACATCTTAGATCTGTGATTGAGTATATTGCTATTGTTGGTGGTTCTTTATATTGCTAGATAAATTACCCAGACATCGTTCTACCGTCGATTCTGCGGCGTAGGCTGGGCATTGTTTTCGACTTGTACCCTTACACCCGGTGCGGGTCGTGACACTCTCTCTCTCTCTCTCTCTCTCTCTCTCTATATATATATATATATATATATATATATATATATATATATATATAATCTTCTTCTCATCTTTCCTTCTAAAAAATCCTAACCTAAAATTTTCTCTACAAAATCCTAACTTTTTCTCATTCCTCTATCACCCTAGCCGCCACATTTATTACCAAGAACCCTAGCATCTCCTTCATTCTTCTTCTAGTAAGTTTCTTTAATCCTTCTCTCCTACCTTCTTCAATCTCTTCTTGATTTATGAATATATATATATATATATATATATATATATATATATATATATATATATATATATATATATATATATATATTGATTATATATATGTGTGATGATGTAAACTCTATTATTTTATTTTGAAGAACTCATGCAACCCTTGAACCGTAATTTTGAGGTTTAACTCAACACTTTTGTGCTTGTATGAAACCTCCTTCAAAACCCTCTTTAATTCTTGTTAATATATTGATATATATGTTAATAATAGGTAATATATTCAATTTTTATAATAAATTACAGATTTATTAGTTTTTATTAAATTTGAATTTTAGCATATTTTATGGGTAGTTTTGACCTAGTTTTGATGTATGTATGTTGTTGACCCTTGGACCTTGTTAGGACTTGATCATAGATAGAAAATTCTAAAAAAAATTTGATGAACTATTATTTTTTAGAAATTACATATTATGATTTTTTATTAAATAAATATTATTTTATTTTCACAATACCCATGTACCACCCATTTTGCATGCATACTAGCAAGTTTGGTTGCCAATTCTAATAGGAACAACTTGTAGATGGGAAAATCCTAATTATTTTTGTATAGATAAAAGAAATAGTATTTAATATATTTATTAATAATTTTTACCAAATATATTCATATTTATTTATATTTATAAAAATTAGAATTATAGGTGTTTTATGTAGCAAGTTGACCTACTTTTGACAAAACATGACCCCATCAATATTAGACTTAAACCCCGACCAAAAACTCTTATTTAGCATTTAAAAATTATATTATTATATGTTAATTCTGATTTATGAGTATTTATTCTAGATTTAATTATTTGTTAAAAAATGATTTTTGGTGACTAGTAGGCGACCCATTGTGACATAGTTTTGGTTTCTACTTAGTTTTAGACTCATAGAATTTATAGGAGATGACCCTATCACTAAAAACCATATCTTACAATAAAATTATAGAATTAATAGTTTAATAATTAATGATTTAAAAAAATGGCAATGTTAATGGTTAGTAATATTTTGGCGTGTAGTTACTTGCATGTTCAACCAACATAGGATTAATAACTAGATAATAACTTAATTTCACTGATAGAATAAGAGTCTAATTAGTGTAATAATTAATTGGTAGGTGTTCAAGACGTTCCTATGGATATCTCCGGACCAAATTTATTGTGCTCGCAGCTTGGCTTGGAAGACAAGTACACCATGCTTGATTGTATTGTTCAGTTTACATTATGCCTAGTTTTTATTTTGCTCTTCTTATTAGTAGTTAACTTACCTGGTATGCTATAAAGATACGTGGTATCTTCTGACCTGATACAGTTTCAAACATGTTTACTGTTCGAGTGAGTGAGTGCATGGACTAGCGTGTTGATTGGCCATCGGTACGTGAGTTCACGTCTTGTGTTAGTAGTTGGTGTTAGTTTGTGTCCTAGATTTTTATTGACGTTATTGCATTATGTCTACACTGCGTATATGGTTCAGATAGTTCATTGGGAGGGGAGAATCTACTAGTGAGCGTATGGAAATTATGTTTCTTACTATACTGTGAAAATGGTGCAACTGTGTAACCCGCGAGTCCTACGGAATGCCTGGTGGGACGATTGTTCTTCTATTTCTCCCCCCTCATGCGCCACTAGAGATGTCTCAAGTGCATTTCGCATAGATGGTTATTTGCCCTATTTATTAATTAGTGTTTTACCTTCATGCATGTTAATTTCTTATGTACTTGTTATGTCCCTCTGGGGACCTAGCACCCTTTCTAAGTATAGAAGACATAATTGTTTTCAGGAGCACTGATCAGGACTTGCTACTTCTTTCTCTTTCGAGGAGTTCTTCCCTTCGATCTTTTTAATCACTACAAGATGTACTTATTTTGTTGTCTTTCATATCCTAATTAGTAGTAGAATTTTTTCACCCGACTACTAGTTCTTCTCGATTATTTTTATACTTGGTTAATTATCATTTTTGTTATTTATTACTAATTTATTTCGTGGATGAGATTAGTATTGCTTGTGACTGGTGAAATTATAGACCAATTATGAATTATTATTCATAAACTAGTGTACGTATGTATATGGTTTCCATATATTGGAGTTGCCATATATATACGGCTGGCATGCTTATGTATTCCTAGTCCTACGTATTTTGGGACTAGGGCGTAATAACTGCGCTCTACCCAGTTGCAGATCAGACGCTGCCAGCCTCTCAATCCGTTGCCAATGATGGTCGTCGGACGAACACCCAGAATGTTTACGTCTATGAGGCAGCCCAGGCTAACGCAGAAACTGTCCAGCACCCAGACTCTGGTAGAGAAAAATACTACGATGCCAGACGTTCCAGTGCTGAGGCAGCTTCTATACGGCCAAGGAGGAGGCCGCAAAAGACTGTTCATTCGACATTAACTCACAGCAGTAGACTACAAGCCGCATGCGGCCCTGATAGCAAAACAACCTCTGTTTTCGATCTTATCTCATGCAGCACAGATCCTATACGACCCACTGAGAATGGTGAAAAGCCAAATCTTGACTCTTCATACAACGCGCCTACGGTAGATAAGTTGAAGAAGTCCAGAGTAGTGCGAGCCCGTCAAGCTCAAGCAACTTCTCATACGACCAACCGCCAACAGGCATCTTTAACTATTACGCGAGCCTCTGACGGACAATTATACAGGACTGACCCATGTGTCCAGCCCACATGGACCAATAGACAGGGCCATTCTCAAAAGTCTTCAATCTGTACCTAGGGGCAAGTTCCTATACGAACCCTAGGCCAGGGAGCAAATAAAACTCCTGCGCATTGGGGTTCCCGGGATTACTGGACTCACAAAAAGGATGCAAAGGTAAAACACCCTTTGCATGATTTACATGACGTGATTACTCAGAAGTGCAAAGCAAGGAAAACAACTACGACGTATGATGTGCCCCCTCCGAGGCACAGCTGTGTCAATATCATTATCAACTACTGCTGCAATAAAGCAGCAGTACTCACAGACAAGTAGTCGGCCTTCCAGCGACTATACTGGAAAGCACCTACCCGGGATCAACCCGAGATCAGGTGCAAATATAAGAGGAGAAGGAGTTGCCCTTTGCCTCAAACTACTCAACAGGAAAGCTTTCCGCCACCAAGGGATGAAAGAAGTCAAATACCTCTAGTCCGGCGTTGTCTACCACTATATCACGAAAGCGACTACCAGGGGGCTGACGATGGCACCTGCGAAAGGCATCTTCCAAGGCACCCGCTCAAGGAAAAAGCTATTAGCACCTGGGGGTAGATCTTCCTCAGAACCCTTGGGGGTAGCCCATGCTGAAGGTAGTATCCCCTGGACGTATGCGACAACCCGGCGTTCCAGGGAGACAACGATTCCCAAGGAATGGACTCCGAGATCCTGGAGGGTAGCTACTCCACCAAGATGACAAAATCTTCTACGTTAGCGGATAGTATCCCCTTTGAATCCGAGGAAGACACAATGGCTCCCGCCCTCCTTAAAGACTACTCACTACAAGGGTATTAGATAGGGAGCACGACATCCATTACCGCCTCCATTTCTCCCCGTATGAGGATGGTATACATGGCCAGAGATGACCATGAAGGCCCTAGTGACCGGCAGTGCCTCGAGATGCTCGAAGCCATGATGCATACAATGAGTGCATCAATGCAAGCTTTGACCCAAACAATGCTAAAAATTAAGGCAAATATGGCCTCCCAGCCGACAAGGGCCTCTGGGCAAGCAAACTTGGACCCTTGGACCAACGGGGATTAAAATATGACCGCTCCACCCACGGGGGATGATCCTCTCCTACCTGGCTCGTCGGCGCCTTTGGTAAAACTAAAGCTAAGGAAGCAAGGAGGGATATACGAGAACTTTGGGCTCGCCTAGACTCCATTAGCAATCGAGACTCACTCCGTGATCTCGGGGTGCGGCAACCATATCCGATAGAGTAGAGGAATGTACCGTATCCGCCCAAGTACAAGCCCTTCAATATAAATATGTTTGATGGAAAGTGCTCCCCTTGCCACTTTATGAGCTACTTCAAGATCACTATGGAACACTTACCCCACAGTGACGCTATCCTTACCAAGCTCTTCATCGGGTCATTGGCGGGGGTGGCTTTCGATTGGTTCTTCAGTCTCGAAGATAACTGCATTCATCATTCGATGACCTCAAGCGTCTGTTCCTTAATAGATTCTATGAGACAGGAAATGATATGACAATGTCTTCTCTGATGAAAGTTGCCTAGGGTGAGAAGGAACCGACGCGAAACTACATCAAGAGGTTTCGACAGACCGTGCTAAGGTTGCCTCCTGGCAATTCGGAGGCCACACTAATAGAGATGTGCCGGAAGAACATGCTCCCGGCTGTCGGTCTTTGGATGCGCAAAAGCCACTTCAAAGACTGGATAACTTTCATTATAAGTATTGTCAACACTGAGAAGAAGCTCAAGGATGCTCGGCACTTGGGGATCCAAATCCCTACTATTGAGAAAAAGGGCAAACGTCCCAGCAATAATAACAACAACAACAATAATGGCGGCAATAGCAGACGTGACGGAAAGGAAAAATAGGCTATTGTCACTACCTTGACCAAGAAGCCTGAGCAAAAGGTGGCAGATCCTCCAAAAGCAAAGGAAATTTACTATTTCAAAGATTGATGTCAAATCCATCTTCAACATGCTAATGTAGGGAGGCAAAATTTGGCTCCCCGATGTCAGACGTCAGATGTCAACCTGAGGCGGCAGAGATTGCCAACCCAAAGTATTGTCACTTCCACCGCTACATCAATCACACGACACATGAGTGCTATACCCTGAAGCGGTACATCCAACGTCTGATAGATATCAAGGCTCTTTCCCTGGACTTCAATGATGAGACGGTCACCGCCAACATGGTGTCCCTCCAATTGGCAATTTTCCACCGACAGAAGCCCAAAATAGAGTAGTTCCTATCCCTAAGACGACTAAGGAAGTTGTCAACCTTCCACCAGCTCGAGACCAGACGGCCGGGATAATACCTCTTACCACACAACGTGGGAAGGTCATGTGGGTCTATCCCGACCTCATGCCAGAGTTGACGCGGCCGGCGACATCCTTCACCGCCAAGCTCAAAGGCAGGAAATCTAAGACCTGTTACACAGTTTTCTACTTGGCTGAAGAGCTGGAAGTAGGTGCGACGAGGTCAGGCGTAATAAACCAATCGATGCACGGTGATACGTCCCCGGTTGTCGCGCCTACCAATATTGGTCACGGGCCATCTCAGACCCCGTCGGTGGACAAGTCTAAACAAAAGAGGACGCGTTTCAATAAACTGTTATGCAGGGATACACCACAAGGACTAAAAAGGCCTTATAATTTTGATATCTTAGAACAATTAGAACACACTCTGGCAAAATTGTTACTATTTGAGCTTTCATGGCTCTCTAAAGATACTTGGGCTGCCTTGAGTGAGGTATTGCAGATGTCTACATGGCACAAGTCAAGATGCCAACCGAAGATCCTGCTTCTTGTCCATATTTCAACAACACCATGGATGTGATACCCCCTTATCTTATATAGTCGTGATCGCCGTACGATGTATAGTAACTTGTACGGGGTAGCTGGCTATATCGGTCTCTATTTTACGGTACTGGGCCTGACAATGGTCCACAAATTCAATATTAGGCCAGACGCTAAACTAGTCAAGCAACAACAATGATGGTTTCGGCCAGACGCGATGGATTCCATAGAAGTTAAAGTCAATAAGATGATAGCTACTGGCTTCATCCGCGAGGAACGACACCTCAACTGGGTAGACAATATTGTGCATGTCGTTAAAAAGAATAGGACGATCCGAATCTGCATCGACTTTTGTGGTCTAAATGCGGCATATCCCAAAGACGAATTTCCTCTACCAATCATCGACATAATGATTGACAACACTTATGGCTTTGAGCACATGTCCTTTATGGAAGGTTTCTCAGGCTACAAGCAAATCAAGATGTTTCTCGACGATGAGAAAAATAAATCGTTCCAGACCCCGATAGGCGTATACTGCTACACGGTCATATCTTTCGGTCTGAAGAATATAGATGTTACATATCAACAAGCTATGAGCACCATTTTCTGTGAATATCTGCGCAAGATGGTGGAATGCTATGTCGACGACATCACCGTCAAGAGTCACTCCAAAGATAATCACCTCCAAGATCTGAGGACTATGTTCGACTTAATGCGCCCATACCACCTCAAGATGAACCCTACCAAGTCATTCCTGGGAGTCTCCAGCGACAAATTCCAGGACTTCGTCATTACTTCCCGGGGTATTCACATAGACCCCGACAAGGCCAAGGTTAGAGATGCATCCACCAAGGAACCTCCGGGAACTCTTCGGCCTCCAAGGGAGGTTAGCATACATCAGGTGGTTCATATCAAACCTCTATGGATGTTGCATATTATCCACACAGCTCATGAAGAAAGGTGTCTTCTTTGTTTGGAATGAAGAGTACCAACGAGCGTTCGACAACATCAAAGAATACCTATCAAACCCTCATATATTGGTGGCCCCGGTCATAGGATATCCATTCCGACTCTATGTATGCGTAATAGATCACTCTCTTGGTGCCCTACTAGCCCAGAATAGTGATTCAGGATACGAGCATGCCATATAATACCTCAGCCGGATGATGGTCATCCCAGAGCATAGGTATACCACCGTCGAGAAGGAGTACCTTCACTGGTATTCTCCATCCAGAAAACTTGACACTACGTGAATGGACAGACCATTCACGTAATCTCGTGAGTCAACCCCCTCAGAGTCCTCATGACCAAACCTGTAGCACTCAGTTCCCGCTTGGCTACCTTGGCAATACTATTATCTCCATATGATATGGTATTCGTCCCACAGAAGGCCGTCAAGAGTCAGCCATTGGCCAACTTTCTGGCAGCCCACCCGGGGTCAAAAACCTTAAAGATCTATGAAAATATTCCAGACAAAGTGGTAGACGCCAACATGACCTCACACAAAGCAGTTTGGCGAATGTTCTTTAATGGTGCTATAAGAGCAGGGTCCAAAGGTAATATCACCACTGGGGTCGGGATAGTGTTGATCTCCCCAAACGGCCTTGCCATCAATCCTGTATACTCTCTCATGGAGCCATGCTTCAATAATATGGCAGAATATAATGCCCTAATCATCGGGTTCCAGCTTGCCAACCAAGTCGGAGTAGAGTAATTGGAAGCCTACAGTGATTATCAGCTAATCATCAATCAAGTTCGAGAAGTATATGAAGTCCAAAACAAATACTTGATCCCCTACCACTAAGCTGAACACAACATCATCGCGACCTTCGAAATATTCTTTATTAAGCATGTCCCTCAGTTGTGAAACATTGAGGCGAACGCTTTAGTCGGCCTCACTATTTTCTTGGCAGTCCCAAACAACATACATTAGTTAATCACGGTGATTGGTCAAGAACTGGTATATCCCAAAAGCAACATATGCCTATGCCTCGGCTATGCAGCAGAGGTCGACACCAATACTCAAGATTGGAGGCTTCTATTCATCGACTACGTAGTGTATGGAATTCTTCCTCAAAATCCAAAGAAAGCTACTTCAATCAGAAGACGCTCCCTCCATTTTTATTACGACACGGAGACCAAAATGTTATACCATCGGTCCTATGATGGCCTCTTGCTGCAATGCTTGTCGAACGCAGAGGCAAAACAAGCCCTCCGTGAAGCTCACAATAGAGTCTACGGGGTGCATCAACCCGGTCCAAAGCTACAGGACCGTCTTCGGAGAATAGGCTACTATTGGCCGACGATGGTAGCAGATGCTGTCGATTACGCAAGGAAGTGCCAAGCATGCCAAATCCACGCGGACTTCATCCACCAGCCATCTGATTTCCTTTACCCAACGTTAGCGTCTTGGCCGTTTGAGGCATGGGAAATGGATATCATCGGGCCAATCAGTTCACCTTCATCAAAAGGATATTGGTTCATCCTAGCGATCATCGACTATTTCTCGAAATGGGCAAAAGTTATTCTGCTCGCTGAAGTCAAAATAGCCAACGTAATTTACTTCATCAAGCATCATGTCATATATCACTTCGGCTTGTCGCGTAGGATCGTCCACGATAATGGTCCACAGTTCGCAAGTCACATCTTCTATTAGTTTTGTGATAAGAACCGAATCTAAAATATAGCCTCCACGGCATACAACCCTGCAACAAATGGTCTGGAAGAAGCATTCAATAAAACAATCATCAAGCTCCTCAATAAATTTGTGTCTTTCACCAAACGTGACTAGAACAAGAAGCTAGGTAAATTTCTTTGGGCCTACCGTTCAACTGACTGGACAGCTACTACGAATACGCCATTCTTTTTTGTGTAAGGAAGTAAGGCAGTACTCCCACTAGAGATCCAAATTCCTTCACTATGAGTAGCTCTCTCCAAACAACTTACCACATTTGACAACTACTGCAGACGGTTACAGGAGTTGGAAGCACTCGACGAGAAACGGCTCTTAGCTCAACAATGCATAGAGCTGTATCAAGCGTGTCTCTCTAGAGCCTTGAACTAACGGGTAAAACAGAGAACGTTTCAAGTGGGTGACCTCGTCTTAATAATAAGAAGACCGATGGTTATGAATCACAAGATGGCCGACAAATTCTAACATAAATGGTAGGGCTCGTTAATTGTGGAAATTATATTTTCCAATGGCGCATAGCAGTTTACAAAATCCAACGATGACTTGCTCCTGATGTCTATCAACGACAAATTTCTCAAAAAGTAATACGTCTAAATTTGACTAGTACTCCTCTATTACCAAACTATATCGTATCTTCCTGGGTGCTGGTTCATGCACATTACCTCTAGACTATCGCTCTAATACACTACTCTGGCGGATCTGCTATGTCCATATTACCTCTGAGCAAACTTTTCGGCCTTGACCATCGATCATTACGTCCATATTACCTCTGATATCAATTGTCTTCCAACTTATCATCCATACCCAATCCGGAGTATACCTGCGGTAAGTCCACAAAAACTGCCACGTCCATATTACCTCTTGCAGGGTTTATCTCAAACCTATTACTTGCATTAACGTGCACAAAAAGTAGTGGGTCCACAAAACCAATCACGTCCATATTACCTCGAATAGGGTTTGTTTTTGAATATATTACTCGCATCCCAAGTACGCAAAAGGACAATATGTCCACCAAAATCTTCCAGCAGGATATCCTTAAAATCCACAAAACCTATCGAGTCCATATTACCTCTGATAGGGTTTATTTTAGAATCGATTACTCGCACCCCAAGTACGCAAAAGGATAATAAGTCCACCAAAATCTCCCAGTGGGATATCCTTACTATCCATAAAATAAATCACATCCATATTACCTCGGGTAGGATTTATTTCGAATCTATTACTCGTACCCCCCAAGTGCGCAAAAGGGTAATAGGTCCCCCAAAATATCCCAGTGGGATATCCATACTTACTTCAAATGCTGTACTATGACCCCCCACCCATGCGGCCACGCTAAATCTCGGCACACAAGTTACAGTGGAGTAATCATCCATACGACAGAACCCTGTAAAGAGGTCTATGCATGCCTTAGACAAGTCTTCCACAATAAGGCGGTGTACAGGTGCCTTTGTGTCCTTCACAGTCTAGTGGGAGAAGGGCGGTACTACCCTACCTCCTAGCAGAATATCTAGATCAGGTGGCCACGGATCGAGACCACTCCTGATAAACTCTTCGGTGAGGAAAGTCGTAGCCTTTGGCATCCTTCACAGGAAAAGAAGGAAATGAAGAAAAGAGATAAAAGTTCTCTCTCTCCCCCTAATTTCCTATTTATAGGCTCCAAAATTGCGTGAAAGGATCGTGGCAATGAACTGAATGGTTAATGAGATAAACCTAACACCTTGATCTACGTGATCCTCTTTAATCTCCTCGAAAACTGATGCCTCGAGCTCCGTGTCAGGAGACGGTTCAAAATCCCAACAAATTGGCTCAAAGGTAGAATCAAATCTTGCTATTTAATGTAGATTTGATAGCATGGCAGAGCCCTCCATGCAAAAACTTTTATATTTTCAACTTGACGAGCTTAGCAGAATGAGACGGATAGTAAATACGTACTTATTTTATGCTTTTTATTCAAAGTATTCCAGACTTAGCCAAGTCTAAAAACTTTGGAGGGGGTCTTATAGAATCATAAAAAATCTCTACATGCACGCCAGTTTATAGTCAATAAATATACAAAAGATGCATTACAGGGGTGGACGCATAAAACCCTCAGATACATGACGTCCCAAGATGCATGTCGTCCTTTGACGCATCATTTCTACAGTCACATCAGAGCATTTATGACTCTAACAAAATAGACAATCATCCTGACCGCCTCGAATCCTGTACCGATGATTGGAATCCCAGTTGACGGCTTCGTCATAATTACTTTTGGCAGTATATAGCAGTTCAAACACCACGAATACAGAAGACAACAAAAATTAATGTATCTCTAGCCCAATGCATCCAAAACTCTATGCGTTCCATCCGTCTCTGGCCTAATACGTCTAGACTTTATGCGTTCTCCGTGTCTCTGGCCCAATGTGTTTCAGACTCTATGCGTTCTATGCGTCTCTGATCCAATGCATCCCAGACTCTATATGTTACATGCGTCTCTGGCCCATGCATTCCAAACTCCATGCGGTCCATGCATCTCTGGTCCCATGAGTTCCAGACTCTATGTCTTCTGTGCGTCTTTGGTCACATGTATCCCAGATTCCATATCGACAAATCTTGTTGTTACAACTGAATGATTCTCTCCAACCAAAAAGCGGCCACATGTCCACTTGACCAAGTCGCGCCTATAACAGATGAGAACTACTAAGATATTCCGCAACAAAAAATATTAACAAATATCCACGTGATAGCTGAAGCCCCATCTTGTGAACAGTTGTAACCCTTTCCTGTAAGGAGAAGACACGTGGCAACCCTACCGTCTATATGGTCCAAAATCCATGCGGCCACTAAACGACTATAAATAATAGGGTATTATCCCCATGCAGAGGGCTGGCTAGCTATCTGCGAATCTACACCAAGGAAGAGAGAAGAGTTGCTGCATCGGATCATCCATGGAGTAAAGAGTGTTGCTACACTCCTAACCCTCCATTGCCACCCCCCAGAAAACAAATTTGTACTTATTATATTCTAGGACTCTATTTTGTACTTTCTTAGTTTGTTAATCAAATCTAGTTCTTCCAATTTTCTTTTTGATTTAAATGGCAAACAAGCACAAAAAGAGTGATCCATCACTCGTACATAGAGCATAAAGAGCTTCCCTACTATAGGGGCTACCAGCATCGGAGGGTTCATAAGGTATTCCTTAATGTCATCAAATACCGACTGACAATCTTTGTCCCAAACAAAGGAGACTCCCTTCTTTATGAGCTGGGTAAATGGTTGACAACATCCAGAGAGGCTTGATATGAACCTCCTGATGTGTGCCAGTCTTCGTTGAAGGCCACGAAGCTCTCTGATGTTCTTCGGTGGCATATTTCAAGTATTACTTTAGTCTTGTCGGGGTCCACGTAGATACCCTTCGAAGTTATGATAAAATCTAAGAAATTGTCGCTGGAGACTTCCAAGAAGGATTTGGTGGAATTCATCTTAAGCTGGTGCGCACGCATGAAGTCAAACACAATCTTCAAGTCCCGGAGGTGATCATCTTTGGAGCAACTCTTGACGGCGATGTCATCAATATAACACTCGACCATCTTGCGTAGATGTTCATAGAAGATGGTGCTCATAGCTCGCTGGTATATAGCACCAACTTTCTTTACACCGAAGGGCATGACTGCATAGCAGTACAACCCTATAGGCGATCAGAACGATATATGCTTCTCATATTCAGGAGACATCTTGATTTGATTGTAGCCTGAGAATCCATCCATGAAGGACATGCGCTCGAAGCCACACGTGTTGTCGATCATTATTTCTGTGATCGAAAGGGGGAATTCGTCCTTAGGGAAGGCCGCATTTACATCACGAAAGTCAATGCAGATCTGAATCTTTTCGTTCTTTTTTACGACGGGCACGATATTGGCTACCCAATCTGGATGTTATTCTTCGCAGACGAAGCTACTAGCTATTGGTTTATTGACTTCAGTTTCGATGGTATTTATGATGTCCGGCCAGAACCACCATTGTTGCTGCTTGACAGGCTTGGTGTTCGACTAGATATTGAGTTTGTGGACCATAATTTGGGGGTCCAGTCCCGACATGTCTTCGTAACTCCATACAAAAACAATAATATATTCCATGAGGAGCTGTAGCAGGGATTCCCGATCCTCATCGATTAGACTCTTGCTGATAAAGATAGGTTTAGGGGAGGATTCGTCGCCCAGATTAACTTGTACGACTTTTTCCTCAGTAGAAGGTTCTCATTGTTCGAATCGTTTCTCCTAATGTGCGCTTAGGCATTGGGCCTACGGTTCTACTTCAACGAGTTCAGGTTAGTCCTTGTTGTATTCCTCAGGGTCAGCTGGCACGATGTTGATAGACAATGTTTGTCTAAAGAGGTCTCTAATACTGGTGTCGGAGACCCACGTGGAGGATTCTATATAGTATGACTGTGACTTATCTTCTTCCTCCGAGGCTTCGGGGGTCGACGGAGGTATTACCTACCCCAGGCCATACCAAATCTTGTGGTAGTAATCCTCGGCTTTGCCTACTGGAATGGTGAGATGCAAGGCCACTCGTCGACCTTTGTCGTAATTCAGACCTCGTCGCTCTTAAGATCATAACCCATCTTCTGGATGAGGTGCTTGGCTTGACAACTGAACCAGAAAAATTATATTTTGTCGGCATTAGGTTCTGGCTCTTGTTCCTCTGGGACAAAGGACTTGGTGCATTCTACCATGCCAAATATGATGGTTTTGTCTCCCCTCCTTCTTGCTGGGACAGTAAAGTAGGAATTTTGGCTAAGGAGGATATGATTTACTACATAGGCAGTAGTTACCTGTGTATGCAGGTGTAGACCCAGATCGTGCTCTAGGGAATCTAGTGCATTGATATATCCAACATCCGAATAGTTCAAAGATACCCTTTATT
Organism: Iris macrosiphon; assembly: GCA_036927795.1. NCBI lineage: Eukaryota > Viridiplantae > Streptophyta > Magnoliopsida > Asparagales > Iridaceae > Iris > Iris macrosiphon. Next base: position 151,813,297 of record JAYESA010000019.1, on the reverse strand, counting down.
GATGAAATAAGATATCTCGTCTTCCGGAATTACATCGTCGAAAGAAGGGGTGTTAGCATGAGCGACCACGTACTCTTCTAGTTTATCTTCCTCGAGATTTATCTCCAATACGAGCAAAGGGATTTGGAGTCCTCCTACAATATTTTACCACCAAGGGTTCGGGGCCAGGAGCCAATGTTGGGTTCTTATTTCGACTTGGAAGTTGTATGATCAGCGGTTGTGGTGCCTTCCTCTGTATCTTCATAACGAGGGGAGGGGTTGTGTCACGAGCACGTCCATTGAGGTGGACCGTCAAGGGTTTGCCTGATGTCGTACCAATTTTTGCTCCATCGTCGGAGTTATTTCTTCCTTTATCCTGGCGCACGTATCTTTACATGAGTGAATCAGAGTAGTAGGCCTACCCCTTTGAAGGGGTCGACATCGGCAAACTCTGTCTTAACTATGCCTTGGTCGTCAATGTACTTTAGGCACTAGTGCAGGGTTGATGGCACAATCATGTATTTGTGTATCCATGGACACCCGAGCAGGACGTGTAGGTTACGTCCACGTCTATGAAGTAGTAAGTATCTCTGTTTTTAAGTCACCGATTAGGCATTTCAAGAGAATTTTTTCCAGAGATTCTATTGTTTAATACACTAATGGTAGTATTGGTAGCCGCCCTCTAATGCATTAGGATGCCCAAGGTCTGAAGCAAACTCTAGGGGATGATGTTGATAGACAAACCCAGATCGATGTTCATCCGGTCTACCTTTATGGCGTCGATATACCACATATAATATAGAGGGCGATCGTGCCTATTGTTCTTCAGCAACATGTGTTATTGAGAGAAAGTAATGCTGGATATTGCCTCTGTCACATTGTTATAATGGGGGTATATGGCAGGGTCTTCGGCTGGGGGCTTGACCTGCGCCAAGTAGGTGTCGGCATGCTACAATGACTCACTCAGAGCATCCCGAGTATCTTTGGAGAGTCAGAGAAGCTCGAACAGTGACAACTTTAACGGAATATTGGCAAGTTGTGCAGGATATCAAAGTTATAGGGCTTCTCTAGCACATGCGATATCTTTACACAACGGTTTATCCAAGCAAGTTTTATTCTGCTTGTACTTATCTGCGGCTGGAGGTTGGGACGAACCCGGATCTGATGTAGTAGGTGTAGTGAATACGATCGTTGATGGAGCATCATCATTGGGAGTATTACCATCCTGCTGGAAGGTATGGACCGATCGAGTCGCCCTTACTATAGCTTCCTCAGTGGTGGGGGACACCATATGGAAGGACTTAGACTTTTATCTATTGGACATGATGGCAGAAGGCATCTCTTGCTGCATCAAATCTGGAGCAAGGTTTATGTGAACCCACATGACCTCTCCCCTTGGTGTACTAAGAGGTACCAACCCGAAGGTTTAGTCGCTAGCTCGTGGAAGATTAAATACTTCCATGATGGCCTTTGGGATTGGTATCACCCTGTCTCAGGCTTCCGTTGCCAGGAAGTTATCGAATTAGAGGGACACCATGTTAGCGGCAACCGTTTTGTTCCCAAAATCTAAGTTGAGGGCCTTAGAATCAAGTAGATGCTGGATATACCATTTAGTGTATAGAAATATCATGTCGCATTATGGGCGTAGCGATGGTAGCAGCAGTACTTGGGATTATTTGTCTTTTGCGTCATCGGGGCACTTGATATAGGGGAGGCGGATCTTCTTCCCCTTCATCAGTACGTCAAAGATTGTCGTGATGTCATCATCCTCAAAAGAGTAAGTCTCCTTCAGCTTTGGAGCCTCTATCAGCTTCTGTTCCAATTTTTTAGCTACATTGGCGACATGGGCCTACTTCCCTTTGCTGTCATGGCCACTATTGATGTCGTTGTTGTTGTTGTAAGGATTATTTCCCATGTCATCAGCGATAGAAATTTATATTTCTAGTAGTCGGGCATCCTTTACTTTTATCTCAGCACCGACAACATTTATGATGAACGTCGTCCAATCTTTGAATTGGGTGTCACCCATCCAGAGTCTGACTGCCGGAAGAAGATTCTTCCGACACATGTCCATCATCGTGGATTCAGGATTACCCGAAGGAAACTTCAGCGCGGCTTGCTTGTAACGTTCGATATATTCCTGTACAGGCTTCTTCTCTTTCTGTATGATATCCAGTAAGGAGGACATCGTCATGTCACACCCTCCGTCATAGAATTAGGTGAGAAAGAGACTTTTAAGATCATCAAATAACGATATACAGTTGTCCTGGAGGCTGTAGAACCAATCGAAGGCCACCCCAAACAATATCCCGACAAAGAGTTTGGTGAGAAGAGCGTCATTGCGGGGTAGATGCCCTATTGCCGTCTCAAAGTAGCTCACATACTGACAAGGATATGTCTTTCCTTCAAATGGATTTAAATTGAAGGGCTTGTATTTAGTTGGATAGGGCACGTATCTCCACTCGAGGGGATATGGTTGTCGAATCCTGAGCTCACGCAATGAGTCTCGATTGCACATTGTGTCCAAGCGGGCTTGCAGTTCTCATACCTCTCGCATTGCTTCTTGGGCCTTATCTACTGCGAAAGGAGTGGATGATCCTAGCCTGATGTGATCGCCATTGATGGGCGAAAAGGTGGCATTTGAGTCTCCATATGCCCCAGGATCTTGACTTGCTTGTCTCGAGATTCTTGGTGGCTGTGAGGCCATGTTTGCCTTGATCTCCAACATTGACTGGGTCAACACTTGCATCGACGCACTCATGGTACGTATCATAGCCTTAAGAGTTTTGAGGCACTATCGATCGTTGGGGCCCTCATGATCATCCCCCGTCAAATATACTGTTCTTACATGAGAAGATATAGATGGAACAGTAGATGTCGTAATTTCTACCTTGGACTCTTACAGCGAATAGCCCTTAGGGAAAGTTGTCAGTGTCGCATCCTCTTCGGACTCAAAAAGAATATTACCCCCTGCGTAGGAAGATGCATCTTCCTGGCGAGAGTGGCTACCCCCAAGGATCTCGACATCTGTTCCTTAGGAATCATTGTCCCCTCAGAATGTCGTGTTGTCGTAGATTTCTTGGGGATGGCTACCCCCAGCTTGCAGAATCACAATGAGTCCTGAGGAAGAACCACCCCTAGTAGTTGACAGTTTCTTCTAGGAGCGGGTGCCCTGGAAAAATCCTTTTATAGGTATCGCTTCCTATCCTACTTGGGCTCGCCTTATTGACACACTAGCCAAAAATGAAAGGTTTGAGGCACTATACTTCCGACCTCCCCTTGTGGAGGGAGACTTCCAAGCAGAATAGCACGAGGCAAAGGGCAGCTCCTCCTCCTCGGTTCATTGTACCTATTTTTGGGGACGTTGTCAGGTAGGTGCCTTTGGCTTCAGCCGTTAGAATATCGACTGCCTGTTTGTTGGCAATGTTGTTTTAGCACAACAGTAGTTGATGATGATGTTGTCACAGGGGTGTCCTGGATGGGACACCTCAGATATCGTAGTTGCTTTTCTCAATTTGCGCTTATGGTTGATCACGTTGCACAAATCAAGCGAGGGATGATCCACCTTTACACCATTGTTATGAGCTCGAGTAAACTGAGCATATAGGTTTGTAGGTGTTGTATTTGCTCCCTGTCCTAGGGTTCGTACAAGAACTCTCCCCAAGTCATTAATGAAGACTTTCGAGACTGACCTTGTCCGTTTTCCACTGCAGGTTGGATACATGGGTCGATCTTGTACAACTTTTAATCAAAGGCTCACGTAACAGTTGGCGGAGCCTGTGGACGGCCGACCGTATGAGCAATTGCTTGAGCTTGGTGACCTCACACTGGCCTGGAATCCTTCGACCTAGAATGCACCGGTGCGTAGTATGAAGAGTACAAGTTCACATCCTCCCCTTTCTCAGCAAGGCGTATGGGGTCAGTGTTGCATAAGATTCGGTAGAAGAAGGAGGTTCTGCTACTGTGTTTGCCACATGTAGTCATTTGCCAACGGCCGACGATCGGTGCCACATGTGGACTTTTGCCTGCAGCTGCCGATATATGCGGCTTCGGTTGTAGCCGCATGGAACATGTCTCCGCACCCAAACTTCTGGTATCGTAGTATTTTCCTTTGTCAAAGTTTGGGCACTGAGCACTTTTCCCGACTGCCATATGGACAGGGTCAGCATGGGTGGCCGCATGATGTACGTCTGCGTCAACAGGAAGAGAAGTAGAGAGCACATGCTCGGTAGTTGGGTGAGCTGCAGCGGCCTTCGCAACTCATGTCCTGTAGGTCTTCCTAGGCTTTGCTTGCCTAGGAGAAGGACTCGTGATGTCCCCTGGGAGCATATTCTTGAATGATTGCTTGTCGAAGCATACCACCAGCATCCTTTAGGTTGAACCCAGTTTGGCCGCATCGGACTACGTTACCGTCTTCTCATCAGAGGAGAAGTTGGTCCCCAATAAAGTCGCCATCTTGTCCTCCATTGCAAGTTTTGAATGTTGAAATAACAACAAAGAAGTACAAAGTGATCCTAAATAGAAAATCTAAGTATAATATTTTGTTCTGGGTAGTGACGAGGAAGCTTGAGCGTAGCAGTGTCTCATTTACTCCGTTGATAATCTCATGAGGGAATGAGGATCTTTCTTCTCTTCTCTCTCCTGAGCTTGTGTGCACATGCGTAGCTGGCCGGGCGTTGTAAGGTATTCTACCTTTGTTATTTATAGCTATCCTGTTGATGGGCTATAGGTGCCGCATATGCCTGTTTGGTGGCCGTATAGGAATCTTTCAACATAATATGTTTCAAACTACAGTCGTATGCCAAGGACTGGCTGCCACATGATCTTGGTTACAATATATTATTGAAGATATCTCGGGGTTGGTGCGTGCGTGACATGGTCAGCTGGACACATAGTCAGCACCAATTGTGCGAGAAATCATCTTCGGATGTAACAGAAATGTCATGCAAGTCGATAGCCGCATAACATCTTGGCTATATATCATTGTGGCTGAATACGTGCTCTCGTTTGGTATGGACACTCTGTCTGCACGATATTATGGCTGCATATGTGCTCTCATTTGGCCTTGGTCGGATGGACACTCTGGCCGCATAAAGACGAGGTGCATGGGTATATAGCCGCATGCAAGCTCTCGTTTAGCCTTAGTCGGATGGACACTTTGGCCGCATAATCACAAGGCTACATGGGCATATAGCCTCATATGAATGAGCACATGTCATGGCACATTTATTGAGGCAATTAATAAGTTGATGTAATATTTTATCTTTTCCTGAATCGTCGTCTTCATGAATCTCGAAGCATCTTATTGTGATATGTCAGAGTCTGACAGTCATCGAATGTTGTATCAGGGGGGTTTTATGCGGCCTTCCTGCTCTTTGGTTGTTCAGGTCTCATAGAGTATACTATGTGGCTTCTAGATCATTGGTTGATCATGTCGCATGTGACTTCTCTATGACTTGGTTGTTTAGGCCGCATGTGGCTTCTCAGCGGCTTGGTTATTCAGGCCGCATGTGGCTTCTCTGCTGTTTGGTTGTTCTTTTGAGGGGGCATGACCTTTATGCAGCCTGCATAATTTTTTATGCTTCTACACCTTGTTTTAATAGATTAAAACCAAGAAAAACTTATGGAACCGATGAAAACCCTAAACTTAAAATGTAGATCTACTCACATCCATCCATCAAAACCAAAAACTCCAAACATTAAAAGTGTTTAAAAGTATAATGTAAACATATTGGACTAATAAATGCAAGAAAGGATCAAGAATCAAAATCAAAGAGGTTTCTCCATATCGTGCAAGCTATACTTGCCTAAATAAAGAAGAAGAAAGAGAAGGAAAGTGAAGAATGAGGGAAGAGAGAGAAAGAGGTTGGGTTATATAGCTAGGGTTTGAGTTTTAGATCATGGTTTCTCTCATAACTTGAACCAACCCACAAAATAAATCATGGACCACATTAAACCAAAGAATGGGTCTAGTCTCCATGCAACCTACTTAACATGCAAGCAAGAAATATTATGTCCCTAATATGTATATCGGGAATGGGGAGTGACATCTCTACCCACCTTAAAAAAATTTTGTCATCGGAATTCAAACTCAAGGCTAGCTAGAAAAATCAGAATAAACACTATACTAACTACAAGAACATCTACACATGCATCTAACATCAATCATATAATATAGAAAAGCAACATCACATAGCATGGGTAATGAATCATGAGATTCGAGATACGAAGGCATAAGGACAAATATACCTTCTGAGTCGAATAGGTGTGGATACCGAGACCAGATATCGTCCTCGCACTGCCACGTTGACTCTCCTAAAGGGTGATGACCTCAAGCAACCCGGACAAGACGAATAGTCCGATTCTTGAGCACCTTCTTCCTTTAGTCCAAAATAGATACAAGTTGCTCCTCGTAAGACAAGTCAGTACAAACGAATATATCAGAATGGTCGAGGATATGACTCAGGTCCAAAATATACCTACACAACTAAGATACATGAAATACATCGTGCACCTTACATAGCGAATGTGGAAGGGCAAAAAGATAAGAAACATCGCCCACCCGCTCGAGGATATCGAACAGACCGACGTATCGCAGACTAAGCCTTCCGCGAACCGCAAATCTAATGACTCCCCGGGGTCGATAAAATCTGCAAGATACGTGGTCACCGACAAAAAACTCTAAAGGCATACGATGCTGATCTGCCCAATGAAGGTACCTATCTTGCGCCACCCGAAGTCGATATCTGATCTGCTAGACAACCTCTACTATTTGTGTAATCATTTCTGGGCATAACATATTCCATTCACTTATATCATCCCATGCAAAGGGTGACCTGTATTTCCTCCTATATAATGCCTTGAATGGTACAATCTGAATAATGGCCTGGTAATTATTGTTGTATAAGAAATCGACTAGGTGGAGGTGATCTTTCCAAGACCCTCTAAAATCTAAATTACAAGCTCGCAACATATCCTTCAATATATTGGAAGGTTCTTTCTGATTGCCCGTCTGTTTGCGGATGGTAAGCGGTACTAAATCTTAGCTTGATGTCCAAACATTAGTGCAAGCTCTTCCAAATATATAAAGTAAACCGAGTGTCCTAAACTGATATGATACTCACTTGGACACCATGTTGTCTTACTATTTACCGTATGTACATCTCTGCCAACTGCTCTGTAGACAATCCTACTTGAAAAGGAAGAAAATGGTATACTTTCGTGAGTCGATCCACTATTACCCAAACAACATCGCGACCATTCGGGGATCTAAGTAAACCGGTCACAATGCCTATCGTGATATGATCCCACTTCCACTCCGGGATAGGAAATGACTGCAGTAACCCTACTGGTCTATGTTTGTCGTCCTTCACTTGTTGGCACAAAAAATACCGAGAGACGAATCGTGTTATCTCTCTCTTCATCCTGTTCCACCAAAAATAATGCTAGATATCTTGATACATCTTGGTAACTCCTGGATGAATTAAATATTGGGAATTGTGTGCCTCAGTCATAAATTTATGTTGGATATCTCCGCTCGGTACACAGAGACAATTCCAAATCTAAGTGTTCCATCAACGTGTATTGTCAGCTCCTTTCTTATAACGGACTCACATTCTGCCCGAAGCTTCTGAACTTTCGGATCCTCTGCCTGAGCTGCCTTAATCCTCTCAACCAAACTAGACTGTATTTGCATGTTTGCCAAAATTCAAGCGTCCTGCAGAAGTACTATCTCAATCCCCATATCTTGAAGATCCTGCAATATATGTCATTGCAATATCAAGATATATGCACTACCTTTCCTGCTTAGAGCAACTGCTACCATATTCACCTTGCCTAGATGGTTTTGGAGTTCCACATCATCCTCCAATAATTCTAGCCACCTCCTCTGCCTCATGTTCAGGTCCTTTTGGTTGAATATATACTTCAGGCTCTTATGATCTGTAAATATCTCCACCCGATCACCATATAAGTAGTGCCTCCATAACTTAAGAGCAAATACCACCACCGCCAACTCCAAGTCATGAGTCTGGTAGTACTTCTCATGATCTCGAAGTTGCCAAGATGCATAAGCTATCATTCTTCCATAATGCATATACTTGTCACGCCCTGATTCCGTAGGGGACCGGTCATCCTCTCTTAGCGACTTGCAGAACCGATCATCCTTGTATGGGTATGATATCGTACAATCCTAAGTTGCGCTTGCACAATGCCAAGGCTTTGAACAAGGACAAGTAAGCCTTACAGAGTAAGAAGCAGCGGCACAATATAGCAAAAAAGTAAAAAATAAAATGCCATAAGAAAATAAGTTCTTTATTGATATTCAAGAAGTGTTACAAGCGGCACTTGGCTAAGATTACAATTCACTCAAGCTCTCTCTCTTTCTCTCTCTCTCTCTCTCTCTCTCTCTCTTGATAATAATGACATTATTCCATATATTACATCCCTTTATACAAAAGTATCTTAAAATATCTTGATACGTCTCAAGGCATTGAATCAAGATTTCTGGCTCCTGGGGATGAGGATATGCTATCGCTTCTTTGGACGATCCAATACTGACGAACAGAACTGGTAGGGGTCAGTACTTTGGAAAAGTACTGGTGAGTATAAAAGCAATGAACAGAAGCAACACGCTTTAAAACCAATACAAAGTAAGCATGTGATAAAATATTATATTACTAGTGATATTGAAACTTTCACCTAGGTTTATTTCATTCAGTACAGGATCAGAGTCAGTTTACTTCTTTCCAAAATATATCTTTGAAAATAGTTTGCATATTCAATACATTCAAGCATGCTTTAGGGACAATATTCTATTATGCTGTGCACAACATGTATCATGAGCCATATTCATTAACTCTTAGGAACATAAGCTATCTCTAGTGGACTATGCATCTTATACAAGAGGGCAGCAACATATTCAAGTTAAACATGCAAGTCTAAGAGCAGTACAAGATAGTAAGCAAAATCAATGTATCACTTAAGTAGTGATTCTTACCCCTAGCCAAACTATTATCCCTATAGAAGATATACAAGTTTGTAACAATTTACATAGATATAAAGGCACCCTGGCATGTTCTTCCCTCCATCAAATAGTTAGGTATGCGAGAAGACTAACCTTGCATGGGCCCTAACTATATAATGGCCCCCGAGTGTTGGATCCCCAGGATTAGCAGTTGGGACAAACAAGCCAATCTTACTAATGATAAATCGGCTAATAGTTGCTGATACACATGGTTGCTCTGAACTAAAATAAGCTCAAAATAGCATTCAGGACTCATAGTTTAGCACTACACTAATAGCCATACCCTCCCGTAAATAAGGACTTCTAGCCTCAGGGTGTCCAGATCTCTCCCCGGCCGAATGATCCCCAGTGCCCCAGGAACCGCTCGAGAGATAATCCTTGTGCACAAGTTATCAGACCAATGCATGGATGTAACTCTATCAGATAAAAACTATATAATGCACATATCTAGAAACAAGCAGAGTTTTCAATCATGCGATAGAGCCACTAGCTCTTCAATCTTTTCTATTATATCAAGCAATAGGTTCAATCTTATTATCTTTTCAATCGAACAATAGGTTCAATAGAACACAGTACGAGTTATTCATACAATTCTATCTTTAGCAGTTCGATATAAGAAAATAGGCAAGCAAAATATATTATAAGTGAATACGATAACGGTTCTATAAATCTAGCATTCAATTTCTATCTCATGTATTATAAGCATGTAATTCTACCTTACCATAGCAATAACATAGAGCATACTCAAGCAAACTTTCTACTCTACTCCTTAGCATGATAGGGGTTTATTCTAACTTAGCATATATGAATGGACAAGGTTATGACATTTTATTAATCTTCTTATTAGCATAAAAATGGTTCGTTTGATAGCTGTGTCCGTGTAACTTAGCATGCAATATTCTATTTATTTACTTAGCATGGCAAGGTTCTTTTCAAAGACAAGCATTACAAGTTCTCTATTTAAGCATACAGATTCTCGTTCTATCATTCAATGCGAACATTTTCTACTTAGAAACAAGCATTATAAAAACTCAAATTTATTATTAAGTCATGCAAGAATCAGATAATAAAGTTTTGTCCACTCACCCAGATAAATCATCTTATGTTTTGATCGAAAATATCTTCGAAAAGGCTTTCGCTCGAGCCAGCAAAGGGAAATATCTTATACATAGTGCCAACGCGGAACGGGACACTATAATACACACCCTATTCCCTTAACAGATGCATCATAATATACTGTAAACCCTCCAGAATCTACTGGAAGCGTGAGAATCGATGCCAAAATTAGTCTCTTCTTCAACTCCTCAAAGACTGTCTAACACCCTACTAACCAATCAAACTTAGCCTCATTGCACGTCAAACTGGTTAATGGTACTAAAATTCTTGCAAAATCTGCCACCCCCCTGTAATAGCCCGCCAAGCCCAGAAAATAATGCACCTCTACTATTGTCTTAGGAACTGGCCAACTTGTTATGGCCTTAACCTTTTTCAGATCTACCGCCACTCCTGCTCCCGAGATAATGTCTCCTAAGAAGGATACATGATCAAACCAAAACTCGTACTAGCTGAGCTTTGCATACAACTGTGTCCCCTCAAAATCTGTAAGACCTTTCAAAGATGCTCTTCGTGCTCCTCTTCGCTACTAGATTAGACGAGAATGTTTTCTATAAAAACTACCACAAACTGATCTAGGTGCAGCATGAAGATGTGGTTCACCATGTCCATAAACACTATTGGAGCATTTGTCAGTCTGAATGGCATAACTAAAAATTCGTAATACCCATATCGTGACCTAAATGTTATCTTGGGTATGTCTTGCTCTCAAACTGTTACTTGATGACATCCTGATCGAAGATCGATCTTGGAGAAAATCTTGGCCTTACTCAACTGATCCAACCAATTATCGATTCTTGGTAATGGGTACTTGTTCTTAACTGTCACTGTGTTCAACTGCCTATAGTCAATACACAATCATGTTGATCCATCCTTCTTCTTTACTAGAATAACTGGCGCTCCCCAAGGTGATCCACTGGTTCGAATGACTTCTTCGCCTTCAGTTCTTCTACGAGTTGGTATAACTTGTCTAGTTCTGATGGTGCCATCTGGTGAACCATACAAGATATTGGTCCTGCTTCGGGACTCAACTCCATACAAAACTCCACATCTCTCACTGGTGGTAACTCTGGTAGTTCTTCTGGGAATACATCTAGAAACTCATTGACTATCCCAGGAAGCTGTTCTTCTGCTATCACTATCGCCGTAATCATCTCTTCTTATTGGTCCCCCAAAGATCTATCAAAGGTGAAGTCTTCTGTGCCTAGAATACTAAATAATACCCTGCCCCTATGGCAATCTATTATAGCATGACTGTCTCTCAGCCATTCCATAGCTAAGATAACATCAAATTTACCTATAGAGAACTCGATCAACTGTGCAAGTAATGAATGCCCACAGACTATGATTGAATATGCTATAGATACTCTACTAACTTCTACAAGCCCATTAGCATATTTAACCTCTCTGGCAACGCCTTAAACTCTAATCCAATACGGGTTATAAATTACGGAGATATAAATAAATGAGATGCACCTGAATCAAATAATGCTACAGCAGGAAAAGATGCGACAGAGATGTTACCTGCCACCACGTTGCCGGATACCAAAGATTCTTCCAAGGATAAATTGAATGCTTGCTCTTGGCCCTACAGCACTCCTCATTGTTGCCTCCCTTGGAAGCGTTGTTATGGCCTCTCCTGGCCCTGCGGATGATTCTGCTTGTTGTTGGTACATTTGAGCTTATATCGGTCACGGACGCTGAGCTAATGACCGTACTGCTATTTCAGGCCCTTTGTGCTGAACAGCCCCTGGTGCTGGCAGTATTGGTAATAGTTGGATTAACCCTACTGGCCCCTTCATCATCGAACAATTGGCAATCCGATAATCTGGACTACCGTACCTCATACACAACCCATTGGCTGCCCTAAATACATATCTAGTGTGGCCCCCCTTGCCACAGTAAGTATATCCCATCGTTGCTCGCTAGCGTTGCTGTTGTTGCTGCCTTGGTTGATGCCAAGCGGGTGCTGTCACTATCAAAACTGCCACCCTCTATGGCGCTAAATCATGAATGCGAATACAGGTAATGGTGCTAACATTTGGGGTACTCCTCCACATCCTCCTCCACTTTGAGCATGAGACCTCTTCTGACCTTCTATCCTCACTGACAACTTCTATATGGTAAGTTCGTGCCTCTGAGATGTTGTCAATACTTCCTCATAAGTCTAATGGTCGTGTCCCTCTACCAGTTGTAGAATCATCATATTAAGTCCTTGTTGGAACCTCATCACTCTGTCCGACTCTGTAACCATCACGGTCGGAGCGAATCTACTTAGCCTACAGAATTTGACTGTATTTCCGTCCACAGTCCTATCGGCCTGCTTGAGATCGATAAACCTCTGCTAAAGCTTATATTTTGCGGCGAATCCAAAATACTTTGCCCAAATTTGAGTCCTAAAACTATCCCAAGAGATAAGATGCCTCAAGCCTACCTCTACTGATGCTACCAATCACGGACAAGGTCTTAAAACTGCAGTCGGACCTGGACAACTTATTTATTAGATATAACCTTCGTTGCATCCAGAATAACCTCAATGTCTTGCAACCATGCATCTTCTATGATGGCATCCTCTGTTCCATTGAAGTACCTCAGGTTAAGTCAACAAAATCTAATTGATTCCCCAAAATTAGTCCTTCTGCCTCTCTCCAGAGCTGTCTGTAAACCCTGACTCAATAAGGCATTTTGCTCTTATTGTTGAAATTACTGATATTATTGCACCGCCATCTGATGCTGCTGCATAGCCATCATTCTCCTAAGGATCTGAAATAATGTTGGGGTGTCAAGTACTGCTGGTACTTTTGGTACTACTAGGGATACGGGAATTTTAGGGGCTGGTTGCTCAACATGTCCAGCTTCTGGTTCCACTATGCCAACTTGCTCAACTATTGCCTCTATCTGAATCTGACTCTGAGCAGGTGGTACCTCCCGTTGTTGCCCAGGGGGACCCTGTGTTGCCATGTTTGCTGATCCAGTTGTTTAGGATAATAAATGAGAAAAGATTTAATGAATACGGGAAAATGAGGTCTTGTGTGAAGACCCGTCCTTCTTTTATGTTTACAAACAAGATTGTACAAATTTGATCCCACACGAGGATGTCTAAGTACAATTTATTTAATCTGGATAAATATTGTTATAGGTGTCTGATCTGCAGTCGATCACTTTAGCCCTTGGACCACACGATGTTGAAGAAGTGCCTTGGAAGACAGGTAGCAGCTTCGAAGGTTGCTAAAGAGGGTGGATGCACGACGCCAAAGTCGTCGATCCCTTCTCTTTGCCTGAGCTCTGGATTCTCCTCTCTCTCTCTCTCTCTCTCTCTCTCTCTCTCCTCTTTTTCTCTAATTTGTCGAACTTGTTCCTCATTGATAGAGGTCTCTATTTATAGAGTTTTTAGTGACAGTGACCACACAGTCGGCGTAGAAACCGAGTAGTGGAAAGTACAGCACCCTTTTACACGACGGTTTAAAATAACCAATGCCTACGTATAAATGACCTTTTGAGTGAGCATGTAACGCGCGTCCAACTAATGGGATCTTGTTTAGGATAATATATTACAAAAGATTTAATGAATGCGGGAAAATGAGGTCTTGTGCGAAGACCCGCCCTTCTTTTATGTTTACAAACAAGATTGTACAAATTTGATCCCACATAAGGATGTCTAAGTACAATTTATTTAATCTGGGTAAATATTACTATAGGTGTCTGATCTGCAGTCGATCACTTTAGCCCTTGGACCACACGATGGTAAAGAAGTGCCGTGGAAGACAGGTAGCAGCTTCGAAGGTTGCTAAAAAGGGTTGATGCACGATGCCAAAGTCGTCGATCCCTTCTCTTTGCCTGAGCTTTGGATTCTCCTCTCTCTCTCTCTCTCCTCTTTTTCTCTAATTTGTCGACCTTGTTCCTCATTGATAGAGGTCTCTATTTATAAAGTTTTTAGTGACAGTGACCACACAGTCGGCGTAGAAACCAAGTAGTGGAAAGTACAGCACCCTTTTACACGACGGTTTAAAATAACCAATGCCTGCGTATAAATGACCTTTTGAGTGAGCATGTGACGCACGTCCAACTAATGGGACAAAATGCGTATATCTGCTACGAAGATCACGGCGTAGAAGCCACGTAGGTAGTTATCCCTTGTGTAGAAGAGATTGGCGTAGAAGCCAATGACTGTCATCATGGCATAGAAGCCAAAATAGGCATAGAAGCCGAGTAGGCATAGAAGCCGAGTAGGCATAGAAGTCGAGTGGTCGTAGAGGCCGGATGGGCATAGAAGCCGAGTGGACATAGAAGCCGAGCAGGCGTAGAAGCCAAGTGGGCATAGAAGCCGAGCTGGCGTAGAAGCCGAGACGATGTGGACGTTTCAGCCAGAATTACGGCTCTTGGATATATAATCAAATCTCTTGTATTAAATGCAGAGATCTGCCCCCATCCTGCGCATTAAATACAAAGGCTTGTCTTTAAGATTTGTCATCATTCTGCTCATTAAATGCAGATACGCGCCTCGAATCCTGCACGAAGAGTGACTGCTGATGTGGCGGTCTGTTTGTCTTCTGTGGAGCGTAAGAAGCTCACGTATTCCTTTATATGCGTAAGAGTAGTTTATCAAAGGGGATGCCACTAAACGATGGTTCAGTAACATTTAATCTAATCTTCTGCATTAAATGCGGAGATCCGTCTTTATCCTGCTCATTAAATGAGGAGGCGTGGTTTGAAGGTATGCCACCCTTCTGTGCCTCAAGTGCAGAGACGTGCCTCGGGCATCTGTCAGTATTCGGCCAGAGACGTGCCTTGAGAAACTGTCACCGCTCTGTGCATAAAATGCAGAGACGTGTCTCGAGCCCTATACGAAGTGCAGTTTTTACGTGGCAGGCTGTTTGTCTTCTGCGGAGCGTAAACAGCTCACATCTGCCTGTGTAAAACTAGGCAGCGTATTCCTTCTTATGTGTAAAAGTGGTTTACGCAAAAGAAATGGCAGTAAATGACAGCTTGGGTTGCAGTGCCGCACCATCATCATACCCGTCGCCTGGGTAGTTGTGCAGTACTCTTTGTCAGGAGTCCAGACGTCAGGTTCATTGCATGCTCTGACAGGTTCATTTTGAAGAACACGAAGCGTTCCTCGTACACTTCAATGCTGTATTGAAAGCGGATAGGTTTTACGCCATGAAGGCGATGTAGCACCTCTTTTATGCTGAAGCAGCCTGGACACATTGTACTATACGGATGGTCCTTGAGCCTATATTTTATGCTGTTTTTAGCGGAAAAGCTCTGTTGCAAGTTTATGGCTCTGAGGTCATCTTTTTATGTTGCCCTGTATGAACATGCTGAGTATAGCTATCCAGCATATTTTTTATGCTTCTACAAGACCCCCTTCAAAGCTTTTAAATTCCTTGTAATTTGAAACGCTTTGAATGAAGCATGAACCATTCCTCGTAACTCGAAATGCTCTGAATGGAGCCTGAAACGGTCAAGCCTGACACGTTCTTTCAAGGCTGACTTTATGGCAGAGTTAATCGGGATCGGTGCTCTCTCTAGCCTATAAAAAGGCTGAGGAGTTCTCCTGTTCTTCCCACACTTTCTTCATCATACAGAGATGATGGCCGGAGTTCGTCGGGTCGACTTGAGGAAGAAGGAGATCATGCTCTTCCAGCATGTAAGGAGCCAAAAAAGATGGCATCTTCGAGCAAATGTCCTCTGCAACGATGGATCATGGAAGGATATCATAGCCTCCTTTGCTCGGGATAATCAGCAACTTTGTATGGTGGTTCTTCGGGGGAGAAGAACGGTCATGTTTGACCAGGCAGCTTGCAAGTGGTGCCTTCTCCCGTTACCTCCGTGGCGCAGGATGTAGACAAGCAGATTTACTCTGCTTTTCTTCTGTTGGCAGTATGGGTCTATACCCAGTTCTGCATCCTTCCGCCACTGATCATCTTCTTGTTCATCGACTGTGGATGTCGATGAACTGCCATGGAAGAAGAGGAATATCTTCACCAATACGAGAACCTGGCAGAACAGATTCTGGGTGCCATCTTCAGACGATGATGAGGAAGCCCTTTGTAGACGGGATTTCTCTCATATGTAGTCATGAAAAATAAAGAAAACCCTTGTAGACTGGATTTCCCTCATATTATCATGCTTTTTAATTTTAATAAAATCATTTTTCTTCTATGCATATGATCATGTTGCCATACTTTGCTGTGAAGTCTGAATATGTGTAGCTTCGACACGTCTGATATTTTACGCTGACTCTGTATAGAAAGAGTGCTAGGTCCTGTCTTATCTTTTATTCATAACTAAGGATGCGCAGAAAGCCGCTTAGCAGTCGAGTGTTCGAACTGTCCTGCTGTTAGAAACCGCGTAGAATTCTGAACTGTTCTTTACTTCTGATAAACAGAATTTTTGTTCAGACCGTCATCTTCAAGAATGATTTCTTAAAAATCCCTTGGAACAGGGCAAGAACTTGCTGTCAAACTGAGTCGCCATCTTGATTTTGTAGACAAAATATTCAGACTTGATTCTGGATGAACTTCGAATCGACCCATGAAGAAGAGTAATTTTCAATGTTGAACTCTGTAGGCTTCGGGTACTTGGGGTATCTTGAGGTCAAGAAGGAGTATCTTCTGTGTGAACTCCTATAATTGACCGCCTTGAAAATCGTTCAGATGTACTGTACTGGCCTGTGCATCTTTCAGATGTGCGAAAAGTCGTGGAGCATGAAATCATAAGTTCATTTCCTCTGAGTGTAAAAAGCCACCGAGCGTGAAATCATAGACTTGTAGTTTCTGAGCGTGAAGTCGTAGGTTTGTAGCCTCTCGAGCATAAAAGCTACCGAGCGCAAAGGCATCCGGGTGTAAAACCATAGACTTGTAGCCATTGGAACGTAAGACCATTGATTTGTAGTTGTTGAGCATAGAAAAATCCGTGGTGCAGAACTGTAGATTTGTAGCTTCTGAAAAAAAATCTTCCGAGCGTGAAGTCATGGATCTGTTGCCTCTGAGCGTAAAAAGCTACCGAGCGTGAGATCATAGATTTGTAGCTGCTGAGCGTGAAGTCATAGGTTTGTAGCCTCTCGAGCATAAAAGCTACCGAGCACAAAAGCTTCCGGGCATAAAACCATAAACTTGTAGCCTGTGAGCGTAAAACCGTAGATCTGTAGCTGTCGAGCGTAAAAAGCCCCTTAGCGTAAAAACCACGAATCTTCCTCGCGTGAAAAACTTTTTGAATTCGCTGACTGTCCGCCTTCTCTGAGTGATAGGATGACGTAGTACCCAATCATAACTGGATATTAATTAGGAGATTTGGTTCGGGATTCAAGGAGTCCATCTGAACTCTAGATATATCCCAAGTTTCTGAGAGAAAAACTTTTCATCCGTCTTCTGCGAAAGAAAGCCTTCGTCTGTTCGAGTTTTTCTTCGTTTCTTCTCTGAGATTTCGAAGTTTCCAGTAATGGCCTCGAAACAATCCTCCTCCACTAAGGGAAAGAAGGTTGATTCTTCTTCTCGTTCTTTTGCTCAAGTGAGAGCGTCTTCGGTCGGGCAAGGCGAACTTCCTTCTGAGCGAAGTATCCCGTCGACGAGCAGTGCACCCGGTCTAAAAGGTAGAGCATTTGGGATGAAGAAGAACGACTGAAAATCCTTCGCACACGTTGTACGTGACCGCGCTAGGTCATCTCCTGTGCTGATAGCCTCATTGAGGAAGATGATGCACAGAGACGCTTCATATTTTACGCCCATATTTCTAATGTGTCAGCGCAAAAACTCTATATTTTCGCAGTCCGACGTAAAAGCTTCGACTGTCGAAAGTTAGCGTATAAAATTTGAGTGTTATGCCTCTGGATGAAGATTCTGGCGTAATACCTCAATTTTATCAGTCTGGCGTAAAGCACAGACTGTATGCTGCCAGCCTTGAATTTTACGCTTTTAGGAAATGGATTCCAGTGTAATGGTCAAGTTTTTTACGGTCTTGCCGTAAAGTACAGACTGTTGATTTTTGGCGTGTGCTGCAAGATCTGTGATGTCTAGTTATAGGAACAGACGTGTGTTTCTTGCACTCTTGCAGTTAACTTCCATGTGTCTCTGCTAGCCGACGTGATGGGTTCTGCCACAGGGATGCTGCACTCCAACTATCTGGAGGATCTGTCACACGTGATATTTTCTATCTCCGGGCCACAGTATCCTGAAGGAAGGGAGATTCTGATATCGGCTCAGGGCGAGTGAACGCTGCTGAACCTGATCAACGGGGAGCGCCGTTTGAGAATTTTCTTCTAAGCGCCGTTTGAGAACGTCGTCTCGATCACATAAGGGCCTTCCCATTTGGGTTGGAATTTGCCCTTACTTCTGTGAGTGAGAATCATCGGCCTTCTCACAGCTAAGACTAGCTCGCCGACTTTGAACACCCTTTCCTTCACTTTTTGATTAAAAGCCTTGGAAATGCGTTCTTGGTAGAGCATGATGCGCTGTTGAGCTTGGAGGCATTTCTCATCTAATCCTTCTAGCTCTTGAAGCCTTAACAGGTCATTCTTTTCTTGAGTCAACTCATTAGCCACGGCTATCCTGAGTGATGGAATTTGGATCTCAATGGGGAGAACTGCTTCACTCCCGTAGATTAATAAGAATGGTGTACAACCTGTCGGTGCCCGTACCATTGTACGGTATGCCCAGAGATATTCTCCCAGTTTCTCATTCTAATCCCTTTTGTTCGAAGAGACAAACTTCTTCAATAGCTTGATAATGGTTTTATTGAAAGCTTCCGCCAAACCATTAGCAGCAGGATTATATGTCATAGAGGCGATATTCTGAATCCGATTTTTATCGCAAAATCAATGAAATGCTTGGCTGATGAACTACGGTCCATTGTCATGGATTATCCTTCGGGGTATCCCGAAGCGATAAATGACATGATGCTTGATGAAGCTGATCACATTAGATGCCTTCACCTCAGCAAGAGGGATCACTTTCGCCCATTTGGAGAAATAATCCGTGATGGCCAGTATGAACTGGTGACCTCTGGAAGAAAATGGGTGAATAGGGCCAATGATATCCATACCCTATGCTTCGAAAGGCCAGGACGCAACCGTAGGATGTAGATATTCGGGAGGTTGATGGATAAAGTCTGCATGGACCAGACAGGCTCTGCATTGTCTTGCATACTTTATTGCGTCTGTGATCATAGTAGGCCAGTAATAGCCCATTCTTCTGATGCGATCATGTAGCTTAGGGCCGGGTTGATGCGCTCCGCATACGCCATCTAGGGCTTCACGGATAATCCGCTGTGCTTCATCACCAGAGAGACATCATAATAATAGTCCGTCATAAGACCGGCGATATAGACATTGTGACGATGCATCGAAATAGAAGCGTAATGATCGTCTTTTGACGGATACCGCTTCTTTAGGATCCTCTGGCAAGATTTCGTATGCTACGAAATCTATGAAGGGACTTCTCCAGTCTCTCCTGGGAGGATCTGTGTTCACAGCGTAGCTGTATTCGATGTGAAAGTTGTTTTTCACACAGAATAAGTCTCTGTTAAGAAGGATTATCGAATTATGCCTTCTTATAGGGGTAGCTAAATCTGCAGCTAGACTGGCTAGGGCATCAGCTTCCAGATTCTGAGATCGAGGTACATGCTCTAGGAAGAAACTTTTGAACGTCATGGCTATCTCGACCGTTGCTCGGTGATAGGGGATGAGGTCTGGATTCTAGACTTCATATATTCCTCTGACTTGATTGACGATCAGCAGAGAATCACCGAAAGTTTCCAGAGATTCGACGCCCAATTCTTTAGCGACTTGGAGGCCGATTAGTAGAGCGTTGTATTCTGCCACATTATTGGAACAGGGCTCGATAAGAGAATATGCTCGGTAGATGACGAACTTATCAGGAGTAACCAGGACAATTCCTACTCCCGAGACCACGTTTCCCCTGGGACCAGCTCTAGAGGCACCATCGAAGAATAGTTGCCATGCATCACCTTCTATTACGGAATTACATTCTGTAACTTCGTCGGGAATATCCTCGTACAGCTTAGAGGCCTCCGGGATTGGATGAGCAGCTAGGAAGTCAGCCAATGCTTGGCCCTTGACGGATTTCTGGTGGACGTACACCATATCATACGGTGTTAATAACATCGCCCAAGTCTCGAGTTAGAAATTAAGAACACTGGGCTTGTTCATCAGTACCCGAAGAGGATTGATCCTGGAGATGATGTGAATGGTTTGGCCTGTGACATAGTGTCGCATCTTCTGGATAGCGAATATCAGAGCCAAGCATTCTTTCTCCACTGGATTGTACCGGTGTTCGGCTCCGACCATCATCCTGCTGAGGTAGTAGATAGCCTGCTCGTGACCCATCTCGTTCTTTTGTGCGAGAAGAGCTCCCAGAGAATGATCCATCGCTCGAATATACAGCACGAATGGTCTTCCCATGACAGGAGGCACCAGAACTGGCGGACTGGTGAGGTAGCGCTTGATATCACCGAACGCTTGCTGACAGGCTTCGTCCCATACGAAGGATACACCTTTCTTCATGAGACAAGAAAATGGATGACATCTCCCCGAGAGGTTGGATATGAATCTCCGGATATAAGCCAGACGACCTTGAAACCCCCTGAGTTCCCTCAGATTGTGGGGCGGTCACATTTCTAAGATGGCCTTGACTTTATCAGGGTCCACTTGAATGCCTTTGGCGGTAATGACAAATCCCAGAAATTTGCCACTAGATACACCCAGAAAGGACTTTGTAGGATTTATTTTGAGTTAATATTGGTGCATCAATTCAAATACTGTCTTCAAGTCTTGGATGTGATGATCCTTGAGGCGGCTTTTGACAGCTACGTCGTCCACGTAACACTCCACTGTCTTGCGTAAATGCTCATGGAATATGTTACTCATAGCCCGTTGGTACGTAGCCCCGGCATTCTTCAATCCGAAGGGCATGACCGTATAGCAATATACTCCCAGTGGTGTCCGGAAGGCAGTGTGCTCCTCGTCTTTAGTATGTATTTTGATTTAATTGTATCCTAAAAATCCGTCCATGAAAGACATACGTTCAAAACTGCTAGTATTGTCAATCATGACGTCTGTGATGGGAAGAGGAAATTTATCCTTGGGGCAGGCTGCGTTCAGATCTCGAAAATCGATGCAGACTCGTATTTTCCTATTTTTCTTCATGACCGGGACAACATTGGCGACCCAGTCAGGATGTTGTTCTTCTCGGATGAAGCCGTAGGCTATTAACTTCTTGACTTCAGCTTCAATTGCGTCCATCATATCCGGACGGAACCGGCGTTGGTGTTGCTTCACAAGCTTTGAATCGGGCAATATGTTGAGCCTATGAGTAGCTACCTTTGGATCAAGGCCTGGCATGTCCTCATAATTCCACGCAAAGATGTCGATATATTCTTTTATCAGCTGGATAACTTCTTCCCTTTCTACTTTGGAAAGATTGTTACTGATAAATATCACCTTTGGCGAAAGTTCATCCCCAACGTCAATCTGGATAACTTTGTCTTCAGTGGGAGGTTCTCTCTGCTCGAAGCGGAACTCCCATTGTGTATCCATTTGCTGAGCCCAAGCATCATTCTCAAATGGTTCGGATTCTTGTTCGTCTGATTCGAAGGAATCCGTCACTACCATATTTGCTGATAATGTTCGTTCGAGAGCATGAGATGAGTCGGAGGGCGCTGTGTTGTTTTGAGAGGAGGAAAAGATATCCTCGCTTGACTCAGGAGCTGCGAGGGAGGTGGTATACCCTAACCCAAAACGAGTTCGTTGATAGTAGGGATCGCCGTGCAGCGGCATTCATCTGCCTTTCCCGTAGTTGAGACACGGTTCCAGCTTCAATTTATAACCCATATTTTGCATGATCTTCAGAGCTTGCGGGCTGTATCTGTGAACCTGCATTTTATCGGCATCGTCGTCGAAAGAATCCTCTTGCACAGTCAGTGTATTGCGCAGGCGGCCGAAGACTATCGAATGCTGACTGTTGCAAGTAGGCGGGACAATGAAGATAGAATCCTCATGCGGTCCGTATATCGTGGTGACATTAGATGATGATGCCACTTTCCATATATATGGATGATAGAAATCTATAGCTTCCAAGAATTTTTGTGCTATAGGTTCTATATCGTCGCAGGGAGAGGATTCCGGATTTAGAATTTGGGCGTCAGTATACTGGAAAAAAAGATGTTTATTATCATCTGAAACTCTGTTCCTGATTGTATTTACATCCATCGGTTGTTTGCTGCATCGGAGGTTGATGACCAAGGATGGAGGCTTCTGGTTCAAAGTGATCACTAGAGGATCACCCCCTTTTCCTGATCTGGTCTCGTTCAGGTGGATCACCGTAGGTTCTATGGCTTTTGGACGAGTAGTCCGTCCTTTCACCTTGATTGACAGAGGTTGCTTGGCAGAGGGTTGCTCTGGCTCCCGGTGGGATCCCTTCTCTGCTTCGGCTGACACCTCTTCCGTGCAGTCTTGAGAGTATAATACGGCATCAGAGTAGTAGGATTCTACTCCTTTGAACGGGTTCAGGTCAGTAATCTCCGTCTGCACTGTTCCTTGGGCGTCTACATATTTGAAGCATTGGTGTAGAGTTGAAGGAACGATGTTGTGGTCGTGGATCCAAGGTCTACCCAGGAAAATGTTGTAGGACACCTCTGAATCGATGACTTAACATGTAGCCACCGATCTGTGGTTGCCAATCTGGATCCTCAGGCGAATCTTCCCCAACGGCTTACTTCTTCAGGCGTTGAAACCCACGATCGTAGTGGTGGTGTACTCCAATTCGCTGGTAGGAACCCTCAGCGATCTGAGCAGACTATGAGGAATGATGCTGATCGACGATCCCGGATCTATGTGAATCCGGTCGACCTCCATGGAACCGATGTACTCGGTGTAATAGAGGGGTCTGTCATGCCTGTTATGTTTTAACAGCATGTCGTCTTGAGTGAAAGTGATGTTTGGGATCACCTCCATCACACTGTGGCATTGAGGACACGACACGGGTTCTTTGTCAGGGGACTTGAGCTGGGTCAAGTATGCATTCGTCTGCATTAATGCTTCGCTCAGGGCTTGACGAGTGTCCTGAGAGAGCCTGAGTAGCTCAAAGATGGACAGCCTAGCTGGTGTATTAGCCAGTTGGGCCAGGATGTCGAAGTTGTATGGCTTCTCTAAACCTTTATTTTGAATGTTTTTCACAGGTTTATCAAAGCGCACTTCTTCTTTTTTCCCTTTGTCCGCCGAAGTTGGTCTTGAAGGACCGGCCTCTGGTACGACGGATTCTGGTTCTGAAGGCTTGGCAGCTGAAGCGTCTGCCGATACATTTTCCTGGCTGGCTCCATAGTCCTGGAGGTAGGCTTTTCCTGAGCGGGTTCCAGTAGCCAAGACCTCGTCTTCTGATGCCGAGTGTACCGTAATCATGTGACACAGTTTGTGTTTTGAGTTCTTTTTAGACTTAGCTTTAGCAGCTTGAGTCTCTTTCTCGATTTCTGGTACCAGATCTGGATAAACCCACATAGTCTCGCCTCGCTGGGTATTTAGTGGTAGCAGGTCATGATTTTGACCTCTAACTGGAGGGAGATTAACGATGTTTATCGTCGTTCGAGAAATAGGCATAACACCGTCTAGGATTTCTTGGGGAGGCAGATTGCCAAATTGCAGGGAGATCATGTTGGCAGTGACCATCTTCTCGCCGTTGCGCAGAGTGATGGCCTTAGCATCGATCAGCTCCTGGATCTTCCTTTTCAGTATATAATACGCCTTTGTGGGGTGGTGTATGTATCTATGGAATATGCAGTACTTGGGGTTGTTGGTACTGCCGGCCTCATTGGGCCGTCTCACTTCGGGAAGGGTAATCTTGCCGCTTTTGACGAGACATTCGAATATGCTTAGAATATCGTCGTCGTCGAAAGAGTACACTTCAAGGGGCCTGGAAGTCCCAGGCTTTGTCTGCGTGGTAGCCACCGTATTTTGCCTGGACGTGTTGATCGCCAGAGCTTCTTTACCCTTGGAACCCCGAGGATGGTCGATGTTGGAGGATGACCTCTTGCCTTTTCAGAGGCTAAGATCATGATGCCATTATCGCGCGCCTTCTGACTATTGTTCTCCGCGGCTAAGATGATGAACGAGGGCCAATCATGGAACTGATATGGTCCTGTGAACACCGAGATCACGGGGAGAAGGTTCTTCCAGCAGATGTCGACCAACGCCGAGTCTGGGACTCCTGGAGGCATTTACAAAGTGGCTTGCCAAAAATGTTCGATGAAAGTACGAACATTCTTTTTTTTCTTCTGCTTGACTTCGATGAGAGAGGACATAGACATGTCCATTCCTCCCTCGTAGAATCGCGTAAAGAATAATGCCTTGAAGTCTTCAAAGGAAGTGATGCAGTTGTCCGCCAGACTTCGGTACCACTGGTAAGCTACTCCCGAGAGACAGCCCATGAACACCCGAGTGAGGAGGGCATCATTCCCTTGTAACAACACTGTCATTATGCTGAAGTAGTTCATGTATTGACTCGGTGATATTTTTTCCTCGAACAAAGCCATAGTCTGTGGTTTGTATCTTAGAGGAAAAGGGACCTCTTCCCAGATAGCTGGGTAAGGTTGGTTGATTCCCAATTTCTTGAGCTGATCTTTGTGCTTCAGGGCATCAAATTAGGCTTTCAACTCCCGTACTGCCTGTATCGGATCTTCAGCCGGTAGTGGGACCACAGAGTGATGAGGAATCGATGGCATCGCGACTCCGACGGGAGGTAGTACATTCTCCGAGGGAGAAAGTGAAGGAACTGCTGACTCCTGATCTAGGGCAGGCTCTTGGACCGTGTTGGATGGTGGTAAGTCCACACCCACGCGTATCTGAGTTGGAGGGGCCGATGCTGGAGCCATAGCAGCTGTTTGTTGAATTAGCATCATCTGGTGCATGTTCTCCATCATGGATTGCATTTCCTTCATAGACGTCTCTAGTATAGTGATGCGTTGCTCAGCGCTCCCGGACGGGGAAGCTTCCTCGTGTTCATCTCCAATGGCATAAACTTCCATCTCCCTGGGTGTCATTGAAAGATTAGTATAGGTCTCTGTAGAAGTTAACTCTATACTTTCGGCATCTGATTCGGGAGACTGGCGACCCCCATCATCGGAATCATAAGAGTAAGAAGACAGTTATCGCGACCTCGAACGAGTATTTTGGAACACCCCAGCTTCGGTGTTCCTAAGGAGCATGTTGAATCTCCTTTGGTTCAGAGTTCTAGAGAGATGACGTCCTGAGCCCGACCCTCCTCTGGGTATGTGTAAAGCCATGTTCACCGATGCATGCGTGGGCTCTTCTTCTTGGAAAGATGGAGAGTAGCTCAACCGGTCAAACACCGACCATTTTGCTTCAGAACGGCAGTAATTAATTACAATCTTATGACTATTACAACCGTGCTCGCTCGGAGGCGTAATAGACATGCTGGAAGATCCCCTCTCCTTGCGCTTCTGGATCAGATAAGTGCACAGGTCAGGAGAAGTTGCAGAAGAAGATGATGGCTTGTTCCTTTGCTGGCGTAAAGGTCGAGACGTTGAGTAGTCCGCCGCTTGCTTTTCCTTGCGTAGATTGCAAGGATCATCTGCTTTTCCATGGAAGACAGATGCATTTTTACGCGTAGAGCGCATTTGTGATTCCTGATTTGGCGCTGAGGCATCATCAGAAATTTTGTCTATTCCGCCAGGGACGGGAGACTGAAATTTACGCGCAGAGCGGAAAGTAGGCTTCTGGACTAGCGCTAAGGCATTGTCAGAAGTTCTGTCTGTTCCGCCAGGGACGGGAGACTGAAATTTATGCACAGAGCACGAAGTAGGCTTCTGGACTAGCGCTGAGGCATTGTCAGAAGTTATGTCTGTTCCGCTAGGGACGGGAGACTAAAATTTATGTGCAGAGCGCGAAGTAGGCTTCTGGACTAGCGCTGAGGCATTGTCAGAAGTTTTGTCTGTTCCGCCAGGGACGAGAGACTGAAATTTACGCGCAGAGCGCAAATTATACTTCTGGGTTAGCGCTGAGGCATTGCCAGAAGTTTTGTCGGTCCTGCCAGAGACAGGCGACTGAATTTTAGGCGCAAGGCGCGGAGAGAGCAAAGCTACAACCTCATTGGTCGGAGAGATCGGAGAGATCGGAGAGATCGAAGAGTCCACAGGAATGGTAGAGGATGTCTTGGGCATCCAGACCTTGCGCAGCTTCATGTTGCTTTGGACGGAGAGGGAGTGAGAGCTACCCCCTGCTCGAAGCATGTCTTCGTAGGCAGACTGATCGAACTGGACAACCAGTATCTTCTTCACGGTTCCCATGGATACCGTATCGTGTTGAGCAATAGCTTCCTCATCATAAGAGAAAGATGTCCCCAGCAGAGTCGCCATCTTGTTTAGGATAATAAACTTGAAAAGATTTGATGAATGCGGGAAACGAGGTCTTGTACGAAGACCCGCCCTTCTTTTATGTTTACAAACAAGATTGTATAAATTTGATCCTACACGAGGACGTCTAACTACAATTTATTTAATCTGGGTAAATATTACTATAGGTGTATGATCTGCAGTCGATCACTTTAGCCCTTGGACCACACGATGTTGAAGAAGTGCCGTGGAAGATAGGTAGCAGCTTCGAAGGTTGCTAAAGAGGGTGGATGCCCGATGCCAAAGTCGTCGATCCCATCTCTTTGCCTGAGCTCTGGATTCTCCTCTCTCTCTCTCTCTCTCTCTCTCTCTCTCTCTCTCTCGACCGTTGGATCTGGTTCTGGATCTCTTGATCAGTTTTTAGACCTAACTTCTTCGAACCTCTAATTTGTTGACCTTGTTCCTCATTGATAGAGTTCTCTATTTATAGAGTTTTAGTGACAGTGACCACACAGTCGGCGTAGAAACCGAGTAGTGGAAAGTACAGCACCCTTTTACACGATAGTTTAAAATAACCAATGCCTGCATATAAATGACCTTTTGAGTGAGCATGTGACGCGCGTCCAACTAAGGGACAGAACGCGTATATCTGCTACGAGGATCATGGCGTAGAAGCCACGTAGGTAGTTATCCCTTGTGTAGAAGAGGTTGGCGTAGAAGCCAATGACTGTCACCATGGCATAGAAGCCAAAATAAGCATAGAAGCCGAGTAGGCGTAGAAGTCGAGTAGGCGTAGAAGCCGAGTGGTCGTAGAGGCCGGGTGGGCATAGAAGCCGAGTGGGCATAGAAGCCGAGAGGGCATAAAAGTCGAGTAGGCATAGAAGCCGAGCGGGCATAGAAGCCGAGCAGGCGTAGAAGCTGAGTGGGCATAGAAGCCGAGCAGGCATAGAAGCTGAGACGATGTGGACGTTTCAGCCGGAATTACGACTCTTAGAGATATAATCAAATCTCTTGCATTAAATACAAGGATCTTCCCCCATCCTACGTATAAAATGCAGAGGCTTGTCTTTAAGATTTGCCATCATTCTGCTCATTAAATGCAGATACGCGTCTCGAATCCTGCACGAAGAGTGACTGCTGATGTGGCGATCTGTTTGCCTTCTGCGGAGCGTAAGAAGCACACGTCTGCCTGTGTAAAACTGGACAGCGTATTTCCTTATATGAGTAAGAGTAGTTTACGCAAAGGGGATGCCACTAAACGACGGTGCGGTGACATTTAATCAAATCTCCTGCATTAAATACGGAGATCCGCCTTTATCCTGCCCATTAAATGAGGAGGCGTAGTTTGAATGTCTGCCACCCTTCTGTGCCTCAAGTGCAGAGACGTGCCTCGGGCATCTGTCAATATTCGGCGCTTTAAATGCAGAGACGTGCCTTGAGAAACTGTCACCGCTCTGTGCATAAAATGCAGAGACGTGCCTCGAGCCCTGTACGAAGTACAGCTTTTGAATTAGCAGGCTGTTTGTCTTCTGCGAAGCGTAAACAGCTCAAATCCGCCTGTGTAAAACTAGGCAGCGTATTCCTTCATATGTGTAAAAGTGGTTTACGCAAAGAAAATGGCAGTAAATGACAGCCTGGGTTGCAGTGCCGTGCCATCATCATACCCGTCGCCTGGGTAGTCGTGCAGTACTCTTTGTCAGGAGTCCAGACGTCAGGTTTATTGCATGCTCTGATAGGTTCATTTTGAAGAACATGAAGTGTTCCTCATATACTTCAATGTTGTATTGAAAGTGGATAGGTTTTACGCCATAGAGGCGATATAGTACCTCTTTTACGCTGAAGCAGCCTGGACACATTGTACTACGCAGATGGTCCTTGAGCCTATATTTTATGCTGTTCTCAGCAGAAAAGCTCTGTTGCAAGTTGATGGCTCTGAGGTCATCTTTTTACGCTGCCCTGTATGAACATGCTGCGTATAGCTATCCAGCGTATTTTTCATGCTTCTACACCAGTAACTGAGGAAGCCCTAAAAGAAAGGACAAGAAATATTAAGAATAGGATGGGAAGGATCAAGTAGACAAGCAGTTTTAACAGTTCAAGCATTAGTATCGATTAAGACGAAGCAAGACATCAAAGGAGACACATTTGATTGAGACTCCTAGGACCACAATACCCA
This sequence comes from Iris macrosiphon, assembly GCA_036927795.1. Classification (NCBI taxonomy): domain Eukaryota; kingdom Viridiplantae; phylum Streptophyta; class Magnoliopsida; order Asparagales; family Iridaceae; genus Iris; species Iris macrosiphon. Next base: position 151,784,645 of record JAYESA010000019.1, on the reverse strand, counting down.
ACAAGTCTGAAAATACAAACCTGCATGGGCCACCACTAAAACCTTATCACGCTCTAGTACCAAAATACGGAGACGGATATGGTCAGCTCTCCTATACAAGGTATAGAACATTGTACGATGGTCACGGCTGTAACTTGACAAAGGGTGCATACTACAAGCAAGTAACTTAGGGTCACATAGAACATCTAATGAGGGTAGTAAACATAGAATATATATGACAAGGAAGTATGGCGTCCTAAACGTCCTGCTAAAATATTCTAGAAACCAGCTGTACAAAATGAGAAGCTGACGGAGGAGCAAAAGTACATGACCATGATCAGTTGCAGTATGATTAACTACAATCATGTAAGAAAAACTAAATGTTCATTTCACGTCCCAGATCCAGAATACTGGAGAGTGGGGGAATGACTCAGCCAACTATACCTTGCGGAATACCGAAGCAACCCGCAATGTGTTAAGGTTGTCTAGAGACAAGGGGTTGCATACTACAATCAAGTCTCCTAGGGTCAAGAACTTATATGTCTCAATCATTCAAATAAGTAATAATATTATAGAATATTTTAGAATAAAAAGTAAGGCATCCTAAATGCCATATCAGAATGTTCTTTAGATATCTAGGAGAACAAAATAATATGCCAGATACAAGATCAAAGTATACATGACAATAAGTCAACTGCAGTATGAATATATAAAGTCATATAAGAAACTAGTGTCCAGATTTGTCGGCTAACAGGCGTCGGTTGGCTAAACGCCCAAAAGAATATAGTTTACAAAAGATGAGCAGTCAATAAAGGAACCCACTTGGGACCCTCAACAGTCATCCTTCTAGTGCGTGCCATTAGTGAGGGTGAGATAAGCTTGATCCTAAGGTGCTGGCTCTAAACCTGGCCATGCAAAATCAGTGGGGTCAGACCCCAAATAGCAAGTACCACAAAGGAAGCACGAAATAAAGAAAGAAAACAAGATCTATAGTATGAGATGCATGAGCCAACAATCAATAGCATATGTCCCATCCATGACATGATACGATATCCCTTTACCAAACAAGGACAAAAATTGCTCTATTGCATCAAAATAGAATACGTTCCTTGATTATGGTCAAGCTAAAATAACTCTGCGTCATAGTTTCAGTTCATAGCCTATCGTAACACAATAACGCAACCCAACAACCAAATAAGGACATGAGTTAAACTATCATGCCACAATATTCTATGTCCCTAATTCTACTCAACATAAGACAATACACAAACAGAGATACAATATAGGAGAAAATAATATAGCTTTAGTCCATGGAGTATCGTAATACAATGACGTAATCCAACAACCAAACAAGGACATGGGTTGACTCATCATGCCACGATAGCCCACTTTCCTGGCTAGGCACATATTACAAGCAATTTAAACGTAAGTCTTGGTATATGATCTCTGGGTTATCCTAGTAATGCAATATATGAGTATCCTCAAATCGTGCCATAATCGAGCAGGGCTGGCTGAACCAACGATACATGAGCAAGAATATATGTAAATATTGCACCAGTCCCTTGTAAGGGCCCTGAGCTAATTAATAATCAGTAATAGTTCCAGGCTTTCTATAAAAAAGATATTGGCTTGGTCTTATATTTAGATCAGATACTGCACTCCACTAGTGCAGATGATATATATTATCCATGGTGGCCAGCATTTACTTCCATCTAATTTAGGGTGGCTCGATATGCACGATCTCGAGATATCGTTCTCTACCAATGCTCTACCAATTAAGTTGCTTAGTTAACCCAAGGTTAATTAGAATCTCATATCGTGGTCACATAATTTTTCTTAGATATTGAACCTTAAGTACGGGCAATCTTGATACGAACCCATATTATCACTTGAAAGTTAAATTTGGATTCACCCAAGTGTGATACAACTGTCACTACCATATTTTCTAGGAAAGGGTATTTTAGTCATTTCATAATTAATTAAATATTGCGCATATTGAATAATTATTTATTGTATTATTTAATTATTGTTAGATGCTAGATTATTATTTTGGACTTTTGTTAGTGGACCTAACTAGTTTAGTTTAGACTAATGAATCTACATGTATTAATTGTTACAATTGAGCCCAACTAGAAAGCCCATTGATTAGGAAGATGATTAGTTTAATTAAACCATTAGACTAGAACCTTTCCTCCTTAATTATTTCTTCATGAGAGGTCCCAAGGGATATAATGGACATTATATAGTAGCTTAAGGAAGGGGCAAGGGGGGCCATCCTACATAAAGAGGGAGGGTTTCTCTCTCCTTTTTTTTTTATTTCAAATCTAGATCTAGAATTTTTCTCAACCAAATTTCTTCATTTCTATACCAAATTTTATCCCAATTCTTTTCCAAATCACCATTGGAGGCTAGTGGAGCAAGGATCTAGAAGGAGAAAGCAAGGATCTACAAAGAGGAGCAAGGATCTACAAGTTGGAGGCTAATTTTATCATATTTAGAGGTTGCATTGGGAATCCATCTCCTAATATGTTACAATTCAATTTTTCACCTTTATTTAGATTCTAAATATGAGATTTGACCATAAAAATCAACCCATATACATAGGCTACCCATAGGATTTGTAATTTAGTTCATAGGAGACCAATTAAGAAAGTTATAGTATTTTTGTGTCAATTTTGATAGAATTCTGAGATTGACACTTGTTGTGTTTGTCAATTGGTCATATAGATCAACTTGGCATATGTTTGTGTGTTTGTGGCTAGTGTCATGTCAACAATTGGGTACGTGTAGGTCGTATCCCAATAATTTAGTGATACGTGTTGATTTTGGAATTTTTTCTCCGACACGGGACTTTGTGCATGTCATATTTTGACACGGACACGTAGATGTGTGTTTGATTCTTCGTATTCATCATAAATAAAATATTATACTTGTTCGTGTCCTTCGGGGTATGTTAGGTGGTGTGGTGGACTCATATCACAAGTGTATCATAGATCTAGTGTGATACGGGTGCGATGCACTCCACGTGTTTGTTGTATTGTATTTCTATATTTAATGTGCATTGTTCATAACTAATAGTATATTAGTTATCATAATATATATATATATATATATATATATATATATATATATATATATATATATATATAAAAGTTATATATATCCTTGTGTTATTTATATGATATGTATATTTGTGAGTTGATGATATATACTATATTCATAGCTATGTATGTAGTTGATGTTTATAGTTATATTATAGAGAGTGTATGTATGTATATAGATTTATATATTCTAGTATATATATATATATATATATATATATTTGTGTGTGTGTGTGTGTGTGTGTGTGTGTGTGTGTGTGTGTGTGTGTGTGTGTGTGTGTGTGTGTGTGTGTGTGTGTGTGTGTTATATCTATATGTGAGGTGTATACATAGATTGATATATAGGTATTGATGGTTATATGTCTATATACATAGTGGTAGTTATATATATGTATATGTGGAGGTGATGTTATATATATAAATATATTATGTGCAAGAGTGAGTGTGTGCATATAGGTGCATTGATATGTTTATATATATATCTAAATACTTTGTAAGTTACATAGTTATGTATACATGCATTTAGAGGTATGATGTTAGTGTGTGTGCTTGTGTGTATGGAAGGAAGAAGTGAACCAGTGCATTTCAGTGAACTCAGTGAGCAGCAGCCATAACACCATGGTATCAGCAGCAGGGCTCAGCAGGCTCGAGCAGCGTGCAGGTCAGCAAAAGCGTTCAGCAGGCTCGAGCAATGTACAGGCCAGTAGCAAGCACAACAGCAGAGTTAGTAGCAGCAGCAACATTGTGAGGCAGAGAGCAGCATCAGCCACTGCAGTAATAAAATAAATGCGACAGCAGCGGCTGCACAGCAGTAGCAACAACGCATCGAAGGCCAGCAACAGCAGTTTGGGGAGCTCCATCAGCAGGCAACAACAAGGTAAGGTATGGTTTAACAGTTGGTTAGTAGTTAGATATCTATATACTTATGTATCTCTAAGTTATCTATATATGTAGATGTGTGTTCATGTGTATATGTATAAATCGTAATGATAGTTAGTATAGCATAGTAGTTAGTATTTAATTTTCATTCTAGTAATTGATATTAGCACACTAGTAGTTTACCTTGGATTGATTTATATATACTAATTAGTATAAGTTAGTTGGGTAGCTACTATATACTAGAGTGATAATTACTTTAAGATACCAAGGTAAGTGTCAAGGTATTTGATGATACTCAAGGTAATGGGGTTGGGTACCAAGATGAGTATTTAGTAGTGCGATACCGAGTTGGTTCAAACCCAAGGTTTCCACATAGCTTTTGGTAGTTAGGATTAGTATACATATTATTGATTGTATATGCATATGTAGTATTTTATATCTCTTGTTTGCGTATCCTGAGATACGGTATCTTAGTATCCTAGATTTAGCTTGTATGACCTAGTTTCATAGTTTATGAATCCAATATCATTGAGATAAACTCATGCAACCTAGAAAAAGGTAGTTTAACCAAGTTTGGCCAGTTTAACTTAGAGTTAATCTAGTTTGACTATTTTGACTTAGAAATAGCTTGTTGACCTAGAAGTTGACTAGTTTAACTTATTTTCATTCTGAAATCTTGTATTGATATTGTATTCCCTATCTAGGTCTTTGAGGCACCGTATCAGACATCTGTGAGACTATTCACCGAACTTCAGGCGAGTACATTCTCTGATAGTTTTTCATTTATGATATCCTCTATGTTCATTGTATCTAGTATAGATATCCATGATTTCTTGACACGATGGTTACACGGATTGGTATATCCGAATCTCGTCATGGAATATTATTCCTTGGTATATGGTGTATCTTGTGCAAGCCTTGTTTTATTTTTTTTCTTGTATATGTATAGACACTAATTCTCGGGAAGACTAGCTATCTTCTTAGAGAATCCCGTGCCATAGTGTACCATGGTTGGATCTACTATACCAGTCGGGGTTGGAGAGTATATAGTATAGATATGTGATCATACCCTCCTTTTATCAAGTCTTGTTCTTGAATAGTATTAATCATACACTGCACGTATGATTAGCCAGGCCATAATCTTGTATCAAGTTCCCATGCTGATCACATGTTAAAGCTAGTAATCACACACTTAGTCATTAGTATTCTTGTACATTGTTATATTGTTCATTCTTGTATTCACTTCCAGTATTTCTTTATTATATATCTCTTGTATCGATTGTTGCATCTTGTATATTCATATCTATTTACTGTTACATAGTTTATATTATTGATTAGAACTGCTGTTAGAGATGTACTCTGCTCCTTTCCTGACTGGTTATATTTTTCCCAAATGATATTGAGGAGTCATTTTCGTGCTTCAAGAAGCAGATCAAAGAGTAGACTCCAAGGAAAAGAGCTAACTACTGCGGGAGAGGTGTATCCTACAAATTATGGGCCTCGGGATGTTGTGGGCTTAGAGTCAGAAACCTTGGCTCAGGAGGGACTCATCCCGACTGAGATAGATGACCCAGAACTTGTAGCTTCTTAGTATTCTTTTGTACTGGATTTGTCTCCAGCTTATTGTTTAGTATTTCTTCAGACTCATTGATGTTATTATTTTAGACTCATGAGTTGTATGTGACTATTCTATTATTTATCATATTCGTGCTCATTTCCATCTTAGATCTGTGATTGAGTATATTGATATTGTTGGTGGCTTATTATATTGTTAGATAGATTATCCAAACAGCGTTCTACTACCGATTCTACGGCGTAGGCTGGGCATTATTTTCGACTTGTACCCTTACATCGGGTTTGGGTCGTGACAGCAATAATCAATACTATATAGCCACGGCTAAAATCACTATCTAACTACTAGATCCGTGTATAAAAATAATTACATATATCACGTAGAAAGAGTATGTGGCACGACTGTTTGCGATGAACAAAGATTAAATGAGACTTTATATTACAAACTATTAAAAAGAAAGAAGATTACAAGAGATCTTAAACAAGAATCTAAGTACAATTAATTCTGGGAAAGTATAGCTGTAGATATCTGATCTGCGGGCGGTCACTTTACTCCTTGGACCACACGACGATAAAGAAATACAGGGATGTTGTGAACAACTTGAAGAGTTAGGAAATAAGAAAGCTTTTGCAACAAAAGCACGATAAGCTTATATTTCTTTTCTTCTGTTCTTGAATTTCAAAGACTTGAAAATCTCCAGTCCTGATGTTTATGCCCCCTTTCTAATGGACGTACCGATCCTGTATTTATAGAGTTTAGGAGTAGTTATGAGAGTGTGTGCACACTTTGAATAGTCCTTACTGTTTTACCATTGTGCGTGCACTTTTGGTAGATTAACACCCCATGTTCTTAATGAGTGGGTAGATAACTTGTTGCATGCTTGACATGTAGCTTCCTATACGAGGAAAGCATAGGTCATGGGGGACAGTTGTTTGTACACGTTTCATAAGAAGCATGGCATGTAGGATACGTAATCGTAACGTCTCTTTGTCAGTTAGGATCGTAGACACACTTTAGAAGTGGTCTGTATATTGGGGCACTTTTGGAATGATTGGCTATACAAGTGCTCTTTAGAAGAAGTTGGACGTGATGGTGCACTTTTGTTAAAATTGGCATAGCGACGCACTTTTGAAGAAGTAGCCATGATGGCGCACTTTTGAAGAAGTAGCTATGATGATGCACTTTTGAAGAAGTAATCGTGATGGCGAACTTTTGAAGAAGTAGCCATGATAGTGCACTTTTGAAGAAGTTGGCACAACGGCGCACGTTTAAAGAAGTAGCCGTGATGGCTCACTTTTGAAGAAGTAGTCATGATGGCGCACTTTTGAAGAAGCTGGCACAGCGGCGCACTTCTTAAGAAGTTGGCACAGCGGCACAATTTTGATAAAGTTGGCACAACGGCGCACTTTTGAAGAATTTGGCACATCGACGCACTTTTGTTGAATTTGGCACATCGACGCACTTTTGAAGAATTTGGCACAGCGACGCAATTTTATAGAAGTTGATTTGTACTGGCCACTAAACGACAACCTGGGTCTATGTGCCGTTGATCTTCTACAATAAATGAATTGATCTCTTTGATTTATGCAACTGTCAACTGTTAGTCTGTTGTATTAAATGATGAAAGCGGGGCAGGGCCATTGTGCGCAAATCTTTGTAGCATTAAGATATCGCGCAATATTAAGATAGTGCGCCATAGTGCTGAGAACTAAGAAAGTGCATATTTCTTCTACTGGGCTATTTGTGGAGAGTGCGCCATCTGCGTAGGCGCATATTTTATGCTTCTACAAGACCCCCTTCAAAGTTTTTAAACTTGAACAAGTTTGGAATACTTTAAACTCGAAGCATAAAAAGTAGTTGAGATATTTGTGCGTATTTCGGGTGGACTTATTACCCATGGCATACAGGTAACAAGTTAGAGTGAACTAACACTTATCAGAGGTAATATGGATGTGATAGGTTAGAACAACTCATCTTAGAGAATTTTGTGGACTTGATATCCATGGTGTACTTATGCAAAGTACGTGTAACAAGTGTGAATATGAAATAAAAGAGTGGACAAGATGTCTGTTCAGAGGTAATATGGATATGACAGACTTCTTTATGAGGGACCTACTGGAAAAATCTACTCAGATATAATATGGACATGACAGAATAACTTTATGGGGATAATTTGTTTGTGGACTTGATACCCATGGTGTACCTATGCAAAGTACGGGTAACAAGTTTGAAGGTGAAACACTATCAGAGTTAATATAGACATGATATGTTGCATATTTGTGAGAAAAATATTGCAGAGGTAAGGAGAAAATGATCATTTTCTTTAACGGATTAGCTCTACTGGAAAATTGGAAGAAAAGATAGTTCAGAGATAGTATGGACGTGAACCATCATTTTCTCTGTTGGCAAGAAGAAGAAAGAGTAGAATATCTCTAATCCAACTGGGGATTTAGAAATAAGACATCCTAAGGACAACTGGGCTCTAAGAATTCATTTGTTTTTGTAAAGAAATATTTTGGTTGATCTCAACGAGAACGTTTCATTGGATCTGAGAACTTGCCCACCGGGGGAATTTTTGTGGATCTATTTCTTGTTGCGTATCCAAGACTCTTGAATACAAGTAATAGTTCAAAATATTGCATGAACGCCTTGATGTATTTTTACAATTCTAGGGAATAAGAATGCAAATATTATACATCTTAAACACTCAGTTGGGGATAAAGGGAAATAAATATAAATATTATACATTTATAATGTCCTACGGGGGATTGAAAAGTATAAGTCTAGCCTAGACACGGTACTTCGGGAGGAATGTACCACTGACATCATCGACAAGTCTTTGTTAGGCTTTGCTAGCTTGAGCTGTGGCTTAAAGATAATGCCTCTAAAACTTCCTGCACTGGGAAGTCATCAAATTAGAGTGACACCTCATTGGTGGTAACTGGCTTATCGTCATTATGGAGGGTGATAGATGTAATGCCCCGTTTCCCCTATTCGGGAAGCGCGGCCAAGAAATACTTACGACCGTCCAAACGGGACAGATTGAATCAAGATCCTTTCCTTGTTATGGATTGGTTTCTTCGGAATCAGGTCTCATATTTAATGGATCGTGCCTCAAGGAAGGAATCGACGGCAGAGTCGAGAGGGGCCTTTCTATTGCGCTGGTTTTCTTGCCCGTTTTCGTGCCGCTTGATTGCTTTCTTGTTGGTTTTATGACTTGCATTTTCTTGAACGGTTTCAATGGATTTTCATTGCTTTCGTTCTTTGGATTTCGTATTTCGTATCAAACCTTGGAGACCGAAGCAGGGGATATTGATCGCCTGTTGGTGCATGCAGGTGATCGGGTAGACGACGCTCGTGCGGAGTCTTAAAGCTTTTCTTTTTCTCTCCTACTTCACTAACTTGTGAGTGGCTTTATTTCGATTAGCTCCCTTCTTCCAAGTCTGCATTCTAAATATAGATTGACTCATGGTTCATCCCGATCAAAAGATATTAAAACACATATGACTGAGTCAAAATAGAAAAGAAGTAGGCTTGAAACACTATTAATGCTTGTCATATGGAATTGTTCTGAACGATCACACTGGAACGTGCATGCCCGTCAAATATCATAACTAATTCTATGTTAAGTTGTAGTTAGATTCATTTACCTATAACTGTTCATGGTATGGTGCAAAAAGGGAAGAAAAATGTGATCCTTACACGAAGTAGCATAGACTATGGAAAATACACTATGTTTACTTCCTTGTATTCGCTTGAATATGTGTTTCATGAGATAACTTAGTCGGTTGTGGTGGTATAGTCTTGGACAACTTGTATGCAAGGGATATCGTTCTACGAACGGTCGCCGGGACACTGGGACCGCTTCACCCCGGGTAGAACAATTTGCTAGTGTAGTCCTAGCATTGGATGGGTCCGTGCATCCGCTAAGGGCTAGCTACCCGAGGCAGAATGGCAACCGATCCATCCAAGTCCAACCAAGTGATTGTTATGTATATTTAACTGTGCAGACTAACTATGTCTTCGTGGCAGGAAAGGTCATGATAAGTTTTGTACAGGTGGCTCAGACGGTACAGGTAAAGTCACCGAGCGGTGGCACAATTGGTTATGTTATTTTACTCTATCATATGCGAAGAAAATGAACTAAGAAAAGATAGATAGATCACATGATAATAAATGTTGCATGCTCATATGAACCCGTTGTAGATTTTGGTTAAGTTGGGTTAGCTCGCCCTCACCGGTACTTTTCGAAGTACTGACCCTCGTTGCAGCAGGTTCCCCGAGCCAAGGCGACACGGCGAGGAGCTGAAGCTTTCTCCAACCCCCTTCCTGAATCAAGACGCTTTCGTGACGTGACTTTTGGTAGCTCCAGTACATAAGAAGAAAGGAGCTCGCTCTTACTTTTGGAAGCCCCAGGGCGATGGTGCTGACCAGAACCCAAGGTGTTTTATGTTTTGAATTTTAGTAAAGGATGTAATATATGTAACGGTTATCTCATTTTGTATCCAAGTTGTAAGCCTGTGGGGCATCCTTATTGTTTTGGGTCAAGAGTCTGTAAACAGATGTTCATTATCAATAAAAAAAAAACTTTTCTATGCCTTAATGTGTTTTATCTTGCTTGCGTACTCTGTTGCATATGTTCTAAAGATAATTACTATGCCTAGGCCTTGTGCACGTGCGCCCTACGCGTGCACGGCATCACACCCGGGGGACGATTATCGATTGGGCAAAATCGGGGCGTGACATAGTGGTATCAGAGCAATGCTTCAGATCCTTTGATCTAAAGTCGGGAAGTTTTCCTAAGATGACCCTGTCCCGTCCAAGTAAACTCTTGAAATTAATTGGTGCAAAATGAGATGCGTTCCATATAGTGAGTCCATAATATACCTTGAGACTAATACAAGTTACTTTTCTTTGAAGGAACGGCCTCTGAGCCGGGTGCACAAGCGCAGATGGTGGCACAAGTGCAAGGTAGTAGTTCTGGTACATCAGGCAGCTCAGGGAGTCCGGCTGCCGTGCCCTCTGTTGATCCGTTTGAACGGATGATGCGTATGATGGAAACGCAACAGAGGCAAGCCGAACTACGACAGAGTCAATTTGAGTCTCGAATAGAAGCACAATTTCTGGCGCAACAGACTCAGGCCGAAACGCAGCAGAAACAAATGGATACCTTGCAAACGATTGTGACGACACTAGTCGCCAGCAACCATTCTGCATCTGCGGCCGCCGTGGCAGCGCTAGTTGTAGCTGACATTGCGGGACCTCAGGGCTCTCCGGAACCTCCACTTTCAGATGATAAGGGGTCCATCCTACAGATATCAGAATTTAAGAAAATATGCCATACTACTTTTAAGGGGACCGAAGACCCTTCCGTGGCGTTGGACTGGCTGGTCGAGTTAGAAGACTACTTTGAAGTACTCCGTATGGACGAAACCAGGAGAGTCACTTGTGCCCAACTTCAGCTCCGTTTAAACGCCCATGATTGGTGGGACGTGCACAAACAAGCTTTATTGAGTGAAGGTGGCACAACGAGTATCTCCTGGTCAGTGTTCCGTAAGGCCTTCGAAGAGGAGTATCTTCCACCCGCCGTCCGCCGCGAGAAGGAAGACGAGTTTACCCATCTGCAACAAGGAGACATGTCCGTGCGGCAGTACGCTTCAGAGTTCAATAGACTTGCTAAGTTTGCTAAGTCTCAAATTAGTGATGCTGAGACACGTGCACGAAGATTTGAGATAGGACTGCGACCTTCAATTCATGCTCACGTCGTCGTTTCTCAATATCGCACCATGCGTGAGTCCCTGAACCACGCACTCTCCCTCGAATCGCAGTACCCACCAGTTCGTACCGACGTTGTACAAAATCTCAATCACAAGCGTCCTAGCAACACCGGGGGTAACAATGCGCCTAAGCGCTCCAATAACGGCGGTAACAAGGGTGCAAATCAGGATAAAGGTGGTGATCTTGTTTGTCACCGATGTAATCGTGCTGGACACATCGCTCGGAACTGTCGAGTATTCAACGGATCGTGCTTTAAGTGCGGTCGTCAGGGGCATATGGCAGCGAACTGTCGGACAGGTGGACCTAACCAGCAGCAACAACAAAACCGTGTGACTCAGGACCAGGGGAAAGTACCTCGAGCGAATCAGACGGCATAGCCAAACGCTCAAGGCCGAGTCTATGCTTTGACTCGGGATGAGGCACTCACATCAAACACGACGGTGTCAGGTATATTTCTCTTTAATGATGTACCTGCTCGAGTATTGTTTGATTCTGGTGCCACACATAGTTTTGTGTCAACAAATTTTGCTAGGGAACACAAATTCATTCAAACCCCGTTAGGCCTAAGGTTTAGCATCAGTACTCCGTCAGGCACGAGCTTGCCTGCAGATTCAGTTTGTCGTGATGGCTATATTTGCATTGGAGGAAGGAAATTGTCACTTGATGCGATAGTTCTAGACATAGGGGACTACGACATCATTCTGGGAATGGATTGGCTTGGTGCTTGTTCAGCTACTATCGATTGTGCGGAGACGAAAGTCGTGTTTCGTCTTTCTGGCGAGAGTGAGTTTTGCTATTCGTGCAGTCCACAGTTGAAAGCGTCAAAGACCTGCATGGTGATATCAGCGATGTCTGCTCGACGGATGATTCACTCCGGCTGCGTAGGGTAATTGGCTTCCATTCGAGACACTCGGCTAGATTGCGCAAACGTTGAGTCCATTCCCGTTGTGGCAGATTTTTCTAATGTGTTCCCCGACGAGTTGCCCGGTATACTGCCCGATCGAGAGACAGAGTTCACCATCGATACATTTCCAGGAACCCAGCCTATTTCCAAACCTCCGTATCGAATGGCTCTGGCAGAACTAAAAGAGTTGAAAATTTAGTTACAAGAATTACTTGATCGTGGGTATATCCGGCCTAGTGTGTCTCCGTGGGGTGCTCCGGTACTGTTCGTTAAGAAAAAGGATGGCTCGATGCGACTCTGCATCGACTATCGAGAATTAAACAAGGCAACTGTTCGAAACAAATATCCCCTCCCCAGGATAGTGGATCTTTTTGATCAGTTACAAGCAGCCACAGTGTTTTCGAAAATAGATCTCCGTTCGGGTTACCATCAGCTCAAAATTAAGCTGGACGACGTGCCGAAGTCAGCCTTTCACACTCGCTACGGCCACTATGAGTTTTGGTAATGCCGTTCGGTTTGACTAATGCTCCTGCTGCCTTTATGGGTTTGATGAACCAAGTGTTTCGGCCGTACCTCAATAAATTTGTAGTAGTGTTCATTGATGATATCTTGGTGTATTCGAAGAATGGGGCAGAGCATGAAGATCACTTGCGGACCGTGCTACAAACCCTTCGAGACAACAAGTTGTACGCGAAGCTGAGTAAGTACGAATTTTGGCTGAGCAGTATATCTTTCCTAGGGCACATCATTTCTGCGGGAGGCATTTCAGTTGATCCGAAGAAGGTAGAAGCCATTGTCGAGTGGAAACGACCTGCCTTAGTTAGTGAAATTTGAAGCTTCCTCGGGTTAGCGGGCTACTACAGACGGTTCGTAAAAGACTTTTCCAAACTTGCCTCACCTCTGACTCGCCTCACTCAGAAGGGAGTCGTATTTGAGTGGTCCGCCGACTGCGAAGCATCATTTACTGAGTTAAAGCAGCGCCTCACTTCTGCCCCGTTACTTGCTCTACCGGACGAGACTTCGTGATTCCAAATCTTCAGTGACGCTTCAGGGCAGGGCTTAGGGTGTGTACTTATGCAGCGAGACAGAGTGATAGCCTATGCATCCAGACAGCTGAAAAAGCATGAAAAGAATTATCCCACACATGATCTGGAACTGGCAGCAATTGTGTTCGGGTTGAAATTGTGGCGGCACTACCTGTACGGAGTGCCTTGCCGAATCTATACCGACCACAAAAGTTTAAAGTACTTATTCACCCAAGCAGATTTGAACCTTCGACAGCGGCGTTGGCTAGAATTGATAAAGGATTACGACTTGACGATAGACTACACACCTGGTAAGGGAAAAGTGGTAGCAGATGCGTTGAGTTAGGTCTTTGCGGGATCTCTGTCCGTCGATCGCAGGTTACAAAGGGACTTAGAAGAAATGGGCATCGAACTCAGAATTCGTTATCACGGCGCGCGGGTTGCTCAGATGCGATTTGTACCCAATCTGATACTGAGAGTCACATCTACTCAAAGAGACGATCCATTCCTCCGGAAAATACGAGAGCAGGTCCAAGCGGGGAAGGCGAAAGACTTTGTGGTAGATGAGAATGGGGCATTGCGAGTGAAGGGAAGGCTATGCGTCCCCAACGATTCAGAACTCAGAAAGGAAATCCTCACGAAAGCACATTATGCAGCCTATGCGATCCATCCCGGGAGCACGAAAATGTATAAGAACCTTCGTACGGTCTTCTGGTGGCACGGCATGAAGAAAGATGTAGCACTCTTTGTGTCGCAATGCATAACCTGTCAGAGGGTGAAAGCAGAGCATCAGAGGTCGGGCGGAGAAATGCAAAATCTTGCTATCCCGGAATGGAAGTGGGAGCACATCAGCATGGACTTTATTGTTGGTCTGCCGAGGACGCAACGGGGGAACGACACAATCTGGGTCATCGTCGACCGGTTAACCAAGTCTGCACACTTTATAGCCATTAAAAGTACTTGGGGCGCCGATCGCCTTGCTCAGACCTACCTTGATGAGATAGTTCGGCTACACGGAGTGCCAGTTTCCATAGTATCAGATCGGGACGGGCGGTTCGTCTCACATTTTTGGGAAAGCCTTCAGTCGTCGATGGGGACCAAGTTGAAATTCAGCTCAGCCTACCATCCTCAAACCGATGGCCAGACCGAACGGGTGAATCAGGTACTAGAAGATATGCTGCGCCTCTGCGTGATCGATTCTAAGTCAAGTTGGGACGTCAACCTGCTGCTCGCCGAATTTGCTTATAACAACAGTTATCAGTCTAGCATCCAGATGGCTTCGTATGAGGTGCTGTATGGGCGGAAGTGTAGGTCACCGATCTGCTGGGATGAAGTTGGAGAGCGGCAAATCCTTGGGTCGGAACTGGTTGAACAGACCGTACAGAAGGTTTGGCTGATCCGTGAACTATTAAAAGTAGCACAAAGTCGGCAAAAGAGCTATGCCGATGTTCGACGTCGCCCCCTTAAATTCCAAGAAGGGGACCACGTGTTCCTAAAAGTCTCGCCCATGCGTGGTGTGACAAGATTCGGGATAAAAGGAAAGTTGAGTCCAAGATTTGTTGGCCCGTTTGAAATTCTCAAACGAGTGACTTCAGTTGCTTATCAAATAGCCTTACCGCCAGTACTATCTGATGTACACGATATTTTTCATGTGTCGCAGCTTAGAAAATATGTACATGACCCGAACCATGTGGTAGACTTGCGTCAGTTAGATCTGCAGGCAGACTTGTCGTATGCCGAAGAACCCGTACAGATCTTGGAACGTAAGGAAAAGCAGTTACGGAATCGGGCAGTATCGTTAGTGCGCGTTCTGTGGTGGAACCACGCGGTCGAAGAATCGACGTAGGAAATCGAATCTGAGATGAGGGAAAGGTTTCCCTCATTATTCCTTAGCGGTAGGTTCTATTCCTAAGTTTTGGGACGAAACTTTCTTTTGGATGGTTATGATGTAATGCCCCGTTTCTCCTATTCGGGAAGCGCGGCCAAGAAATACTTACGACCGTCCGAACGGGACAGATTGAATCAAGATCCTTTCCTCGTTATAGATTGGTTTCTTCAGAATCAGGTCCCATATTCAATGGATCGTGCCTCAAGGATGGACTCGGCGGCAGAGTCGAGAGGGGCCTTTCTATTGCGCTAGTTTTCTTGCCCGTTTTCGTGCCGCTTGGTTGCTTTCTTGTTGGTTTTATGACTTGTATTTTCTTGAACGGTTTTAATGGATTTTCATTGCTTTCGTTCTTAGGATTTCGCATTTCGTATCAAACCTTGGAGACCGAAGCAGGGGATATTGATCGTCTGTTGGTGCATGCAGGTGATCGGGTAGACGACGCTCGTGCGGAGTCTTAAAGCTCTTCATTTTCTCTCCTACTTCACTAACTTGTGAGTGGCTTTATTTCGATTAGCTCCCTTCTTCCAAGTCTGCATTCTAAATATAGATTGACTCATGGTTCATCCCGATCAAACGATATTAAAACACATATGACTGAGTCAAAATAGAAAAGAAGTAGGCTTGAAACACTATTAATGCTTGTCATATGGAATTGTTCTGAACGATCACACTGAAACGTGCATGCCCGTCAAATATCATAACTAATTCTGTGTTAAGTTGTAGTTAGTTTCATTTACCTATAACTGTTCATGGTATGGTACAAAAAGGGAAGAAAAATGTGATCCTTACACGAAGTAGCATAGACTATGGAAAATACACTATGTTTACTTTCTTGTATTTGCTTGAATATGTGTTTCATGAGATAACTTAGTCGGTTGTGGTGGTATGGTCTTGGACAACTTGTATACAAGGGATATCGTTCTACGAACGGTCGCCGGGGCACCGGGACCACTTCGCCCCGGGTAGAACAATTTGCTAGTGTAGTCCTAACATTGGATGGGTCCGTACGTCCTCTAAAGGCTAGCTACCCGAGGTGGTATGGCAGCCGATCCATCCAAGTCCAACCAAGTGATTGTTATGTATATTTAACTGTGTAGACTAACTATGTCTTCGTGGCAGGGAAGGTCATGCTAAGTTTTGTACAGGTGGCTCAGACGGTACAGGTAAAGTCACCGAGCGGTGGCACAATTGGTTATGTTATTTTACTCTATCATATGCGAAGAAAATGAACTAAGACAAGATAGATAGATCACATGATAATAAATATTGCATGCTCATATGAACCGTTGTAGATTTTGGTTAAGTTGGGTTAGCCCGCCCTCACCGGTACTTTTCGAAGTACTGACTCTCGTTGCAGCAGGTTCCCCAAGCCAAGGCGATACGGCGAGGAGCTGAAGCTTTCTCCACCCCCTTCCTGAATTAAGACGCTTTCATGACGTGACTTTTGGTAGCTCCAGTACATAAGAAGAAAGGAGCTCGCTCTTACTTTTGGAAGCCCCAGGGCGATGGTGCTGACTAGAACCCAAGGTATTTTATGTTTTGAATTCTAGTAAAGGATGTAATATATGGAACGGTTATCTCATTTTGTATCCAAGTTGTAAGCCTGTGGGGCATCCTTATTGTTTTGGGTCAAGAGTCTGTAAACAGATGTTCATTATCAATAAAAAGAAAACTTTTCTATGCCTCAATATGTTTTATCTTACTTGCGTACTCTGTTGCATATGTTCTAAAGATAATTACTATGCCTAGGCCTTGTGCACGCGCGCCCTACGCGTGCACGGCATCACGCCCGGGGGACGATTATCGATTGGGCGAAATCGGGGCGTGACAATAGATTCAGTATCAATCAGTCATCAGATGCATTTCTCCAATGCATTACAATCTCGCGTAGCATGATTTATGTATTGATGGTACATGCAATACTTTGTATCATTGATTTTGTCTGCCTCTTTATGACGTATAATGTCGGGCAATTTGATCTTTTCATCCTTCACTAATGCATTCAAGATGTTGACAACTTCATCGTCGTCAAAGGAATAAGTTTCTTTGGCCTAAGTTGTAGCATGGGTGTTGAAGAACCCTTAGAGACAATGATAGCAAGAGTCTCCTTTGCTTTATCAGTGTGATTGTCGTCGTTGTTGATGGTGAAAGGGCACTTTCTTTTATCTTTTGTATTGGGCATTTGTAATCCCAAATTATGAGCCACATTCGTGCTACCTTCATCTTCTTCGGCCTCGATGATGAACGTTGTCCAGTCTTGAAATTGAGTTAGACCTGTCCAGAGCCCTACTATAGGTAGTAGATTCGTTTGGTAAGTAGCGATAAATGCGGAATCTAGAATACCGGGGAGGGGCAACTTCAGAGTTGCTTCCCTGAAACGCTTTATGAATTTACGAGCGGATTCCTTCTCCTCCTGTCTGATATCGATGAGTGAAGACATCATCATATTCATGCCTCACGACCCACACCCGGTATAGGAACACGAGTATGCCGGTATGTCTAGCCTATACCGTAGCATCGACGGTAGAATGTTGTTTGGGTAAACTATCTATCTAGCAATGAAGATATAATAATGTCACAAATATAATATGGATACTAAATCATAAATCTATAAGATGGAACAATCGCATAAATACGATAAAAGAACTAAAGAGTCACAATACAGCTTACAAGATAAATAATATCCAATGAGTCATATCAAAGAAATACAAATAACAATGCTAGCGACAAATCTAGTACAAAAGATCTATCTATTGAGCTACGAGTCCTGGGTCGTCTGTCTCAATCGGGATGAGACCCTCCTGAGCCAAAGTCTCTGGCTCTAAGCCAACTATGTCCCGAGGCCCGTAGTGAGTGGGGTCCACTCCTCAGTATCATCTGGAAAAAAAATCCAGTCAGGAAAGGAGCAAAGTAAATCTCTAACAGCATTTCTAATAAACGATATAAAGTATGTAATAGTAAATAGAGCGAATATACAAGATACAATATACAGGCACAAGATATATGCAATATAGGAATACTGGAAATAAATACAAGAATTAGCATTATAGGAATGAACAAAAAATACTACTACTAAGTGAGTGAGTACCAGCTTCAACATGTGATTGACTTGGGAACTTGCACAAGGATAACGGCCTGGTAAATCATACATATGGTGTATGATTAATACTATTCAAGGAACAAGATATGCACAAGGAGTGTATGATCATATATCTACACTAACACTACCTGCCATCGACTGGTATAGTAGATCCAACCATGGTACGTTATGACACGGGATTCTCTTGGTAGGTAGCAGGTCTTCCCAATAATTAATGTTTGTACATGTACAAGAAGAATAAGGAATAAGTCTTTTACAAGATACACCATAAATACCAAGGATTAATATCTCATGATGAGATTCGGATATACCAAGCTGTGTAACCATCGTGTCAAGAAATTAAGGATATCTACACTAGATAGAAGAGACATAGAGGATATCATAAATGAGAAACTATCAGAGAATGTAGTCGCCTGAAATCCGGTGAACAATATTAAAGATGTCTGGTACGATACCTCGGAGACCTAAATATGGAATATTATATCAATACAAGATTTTAGAATGAAAATAAGTTAAACTAGTCAAATTCTATGTCATAAAGCTATTTCTAAGTCAAAACAGTTAAACTTGGTCAAACTAGCTAATTCTAGGTTGTATGAGTCCATCTTTAGGATATTGGGTCCATACACTATGTATCTAGGCTATAATAGCTATACTAGGATACCAACAAAATACCGTATCATAAGATACACAAGTTATTAGATATGAAAATAGTATAATATATGTATACAAGACAAAATATATAGTACTCCTAGTAAAACTAATGCTAAGTTGATACCTTGGCTTTGAACCAAAAGCGGTATTACACCACCTACAATCCCATCTAGATATACAAACCCAATACCTTAAGTATAAACAAATATATTTATATTACCTTGGTATCACTAGGTAATTCAATATCTAACATATAACTAACTACCCATACACCCTACTATACACTAATATGCATTTAAAGTTATAATAATACTATACTAAACTAACATACTAACATACCCCTTGATATTTAATACCCGTACCCAAGATACCTCAACTCTCCTTACCTTAGTGTAACTCAAGATAATCTAAAAATAAATACTAAATAATATTAACTAGTGCTTATATATATATATATATATATATATATATATATATATATATATATATATATATATACTTAACTTACTAAATATATACATAACTTACTAACTTATCAATATAAACTAACTAGCTTATTAACTATCTTATCCTAACTTATCAAGAACTAAACTATAATCACTCAAACTACTGCAGCTTATCGTTACCGTTGCTGCTTACTGCAGCTTATTGTTGCTGTTGCTGCTGCTTATCATTGCTGCTGCAGCTTCTGCTTGTTGCTTCTGCTTCTGCTGCTGCTTTCACTGCTTGCTGCTTCTATTGCTGCTTCTGCTTCTGCAGCTTATTGTTTCTGTTTCTTTTACTGCAGCTTTTTACTACTACTTTTGCTGCTGCTTATCACTGCTTTTTTACTGCTTATTGACAGCTTTTCTCTGCTTTCTGCCCCCCTCTAGCTCATATACACACATACACTCACTCACACACACACACATATATATATATATATCATATAACAATTATAATTACAATATTATAATATTATAATATCTATAACCAAGATAAATTGAATTGAAATGCAATACAACAAACACATTGTCACTACCACATTTTCTAGGAAAGGGTATTTTGGTAATTTCCTATTTAAATAAATATTGTGCATGGTAAATAATTTTTTTTGTATTATTTAATTATTGTTGGATGTTATTTAATTATTTTGGACTTATTTTAGTGGACCCAACTAGTTTAGTTTGGACCCATGGACCAACATGAATTAATTAGTTAGACTTGGCCCATTTAGAAAGCCCATAGTTAAGGAGATGGATTAAATTAATTAAATGATTAGACTAGAAGCTTCCTTCCTTAATTATTTTTTCATGAGAGGCCCCAAGGGGTACATTGGAAATTTTACAATTGCTTGGGGAAGGGACTATGGCCGGCCTATTAAAGAGGGGGGGAAATTTCTCTCTCCTCTCATCTCATTCCAAATCTAGATCTAGAATTCTCCCACTACCAAATTCCCTCCATTTCCAATCCAATTCCCTACCAAATTCATTCCAAATTCTTTCCAATTCACCATTAGAGAAGGAGGAAGCAAGGATCTAGAAGAAGGAAGCAAGGATCTACAATTTGGAAGCAAGTTCATCTCAATTGGAGGTTTCATTGGGAATCCATCTCCCAATAGGTATAATTCAGATTTTCCCATTTAAATAGCTTCTAAATCTGAGATTTAATCCTGTAAAATCAACCTATATGTATGTACTACCCATAGGACTTTGTTTTGTGTTCATAGGAGACCCATGGAGAAAGTTATTGTGCTTTTTGTGTCAATTTTGTTGGAATTCCGAATTTACATTTTTTTGTGTGTGTCAATTGATCCTATAGATCAATTGGACATGAGATTTATGTTTGAGGCTAGTGTCGTATCCATATTGGGATACTTGTGGTTCGTATCCCAACTATTTGGTGATACGTGTCATTTGGGGGTTTTCCTCCGACACGGGGCTTTGAACATGTCGTATTTTGACACGGACACATAGATCTACTTTTGACGCTTTAATTTGTTGGTAAATATTATTTGTGATTTGTTTGTGTCCTTCGGGGTGCATTTGGTTGTGTGTTGGACTCGTGTCGCATGCGTATCCTAGATCTAGTGGGATACGGTGAGATACTCTCCAATTGTGTGTATTTTTGCATAGATCTAATTAATTGTGGTTCAATTCTTTATTTATAATTAGTATATATATATGGATATTAAATATTTATTTTGTGTATTTATTATAGTAATTATTGTAGCATAGATCTATATTTTGGGTGTGCTAATATAATGTACAATATAATATGTAGCTTTCTTGCATGCAAATATATATGTTACTACTTGTTAAATAATATAATTTATACATAAAATGTTTTATAAAATATATTTGTATGTTTAATTGTGTAATTATATTATTTATAATTATTATATAATTATTTGGATATTAATGTAAATATTTTAGGTGTGCTTCTAGCCATGTAAATTATATGTTCTTTGTTAAATATTTGAAGGTATAAGTTTATGTGTATATTAATATATATATGTACATTTTTGTATTAATGGTTTAAATATATATATATATACTGTTTTATATATTCTGTTTATATATATATATATATATATATATATATATTGTTTTATATATTCTGTTTTTATATATATAATTATATATATATATAACTTGTTTTAGTGACAGTGAATTAATGACAGTAAAAACTGTCATTAATTAGCCGACTAATAGCAGCCGCTGTAGCCTTCGGACAATTAATGACAAACCTGTCATTAATTGCAGCAGCGGGAAACAGCAGCTTTTCTGCGACGCTTTTCCGCGACAGTTTAACTGTCAGCGAAAACCAAAGCAGTGGCAGTTTATTATTTGGGTTTCGGTGACAGTCCTTCGGTGACAGTCCCGACTGTCACTATTTAAACTGTTTTGATTTAATCCTATTTTATTCACTGTTTTTCAATGACGCTTTGACAGATTTAATGTATATATTATATATTATAATTGTATATATATATATGTATATATATATGTGTTTTGTGAGGAATAATAATTGTAATAATATATTATGTTATTTATATAAATGTTGGGTTGTATATATATTATTTTAGGGTATATATTAATTATATTATTAGTATACTTTGTGTGAGTTCTTTTTGAATCTAATTTGATTCCTAAATTATTGTAGTTTATCTCTATATTATTTTATAGATGTCTTGTGAGGTTGACTTTGGGTTTGACCATGTTTGACTTTAGTGGACTTTAGAGTTGACCATAGTTGACTTTTGACTTAGAATTGACTTATTGACCTAGAAATTGCCTAGTTTGACTTGTTCTCTTTCTGGGACCTTGTATTAATGTGGTATTCCATATCTAGGTCTTCGAGGCACCGAGTCAGACATTTGTGAGACTGTTCATTGGACTTCAGGCGAGTACATTCTCTGATAGTTTCTCATTTATGATATCCTCTATGTTCGTTGTATCTAGTGTAGATATACATGTTCTCTTGACACTATGGTTACACGGATTGGTATATCCGGATCTCGTCATGAGATGTTATTCCTTGGTATATGGTGTATATGGTGTAAGTATTGTTTCATTGGTTATCTTGTACATGTACAGACACCGATTCTCGGGGAGACTAGCTATCTTCTTGGGGAATCTAGTGCCATAACGTACCATGGTTGGATCTATTATACCAGTCGGGGTGGGGAGTATTTTAGTGTAGATATGTGATCATACCCTCCTTGTGCATGTCTTGTTCCTTGTGAGTGTTGATCATACACCGCACGTATAATCAGCCAGGCCATCATACTCTTGTGCAAGTTCCCAAGCCGATCATATGTTAAAGCTAGTACTCACACACTTAGTCATTAGTATTCTTGTTCCATCAGCATATTGTTCATTATTGTATTTCTTTCCAGTATTTCCTTATTGTCTATACATTCTTGTATCTATTTATGCATCTTGTTTATCCACAACTATTTACTGTTACATAGTTTTTATCATTATTTGAGAACTGCTGTTAGGGTTGTACTCTGCTCCTTTCCTGACTGGATATATTTTTCCAGATGACACTGAGGAGTACCCTACCTATTATGGACCCCAGGATGTTGTGGGTTTAGATTCTGAGACCCTGGCTCAAGAGGGACTTATCCCAACTGAGACAGTTGACCCTGGAGTTGTAGCTTTATAGTTTTGTAGTATTCTTTTGTACTGGATTTGTCTCCAGCATATTTCTGTATTTTTCTTCAGACTCATTGATGTATTATTTTAGACTCATGAGTTGTATTGTGACTATTCTATTCTTATCTGATTCATGTTCATTCTATCTTAGTTCTGTGATTGAGTACACTATCTTTTGGTGGTTCATTATATTAGATAGACTTTCTAGACAGCGTTCTACCGCCGATTCTGCGGCGTAGGCTGGGCGTTGTTTCCGACTAGTACCCTTACCCCGGGTGTGGGTCGTGACACATTTTTGGTGGTTGCCCATGCAGGTCTAGCTTCACAAAGTATGTGATATCGTGGTAGTGCGACAACTTAGTTGTACTACTGCGAGCCTGCAATAGGATATAGGATATAGGCTGAGATACTCAATCACATCTAGAAAAATTCTTTTGATTCAACTATTCTCCTTTGACGTTGATACTTGATCCCTTAAACTGTCCTTTCCTTGATGTCTTACATCTTGTGCCATATTGATTCTCATTCCGTCTTTTTATGAGATATACTCGGAGATACTTGCGGAGGCACGCAAGGTTGAGCGGGATCTGGGTTTGAAGACCAAGAGAGACCGTAATTCTTTTCTGGGGGCCAACGGCAGTGCAGTATCTGCCAAACGTCCTCATTTCCAGTCCAGACCTTTCCAGCAGCCACAGCAGAACCAGACTCCAGCTAGAGCGCCTTTTCACCAGGCACCTCAGCAGCAGAGGCAGTTACAGCAAGCTCTATGCAACTTCTGCAAGAAGCCCGGCCACATCTGGAAAGTTTGCAGAAAGAGGCTAGGAGTTTGTTTGTATTGTGGTACTGAAGGGCATCAATTGAGGGAGTGTCCTCGTCGTGCAGTTCAGGGAGCAGCTCCAGCTCCGAGGGCACAGATGAGACCACCTGCAGCACAACCGAGGGGACCGCTTCCGACACAGCAGCAGCGTTTTGTCCAGCATCAGCAGCAGGGAGGTGCTCGGCAGGGACGAGCGTTTGCTATGACAGTCGAAGAGGAGGAACCCACAGGAGATGTCATCGCAGGTTCTATTCTTCTTAATTCCATTCCAGCTTTAGCTTTGTTTGATAGTGGTGCTTCCCATAGTTTTGTATCTGTTTCTTTTGCTCTAAAGCATGGTTTGGTAGCTGAGTCTTTGCTTAGGACTTGCAAGATCATGACCGGGGGAGGCATTATCCTGGTTAATGATATTTGCAAGGATCGAAGAGTTACTCTGGGAGGCCGGGAGTTGAGTGCGTGTCTACTTGTAATGCCACTTTCGAGCTACGATATTGTACTCGGGATGGATTGGTTGAGTAGGCACCGTGCTAGCATAGATTGTAGAGGAGGTAGAGTTTTATTTGGTTCGTCAGGAGAGCCAGAGTTCGAGTTTGCTAGAGGAGCTGCAGAGCAGGGAGAAGGCATTATTTGTGGAGCTATGGTGGAAGACAAGGAGTTGCCGCATCCGTTGATAGCAGAATTTTTGGATGTGTTTCCTGAAGAATTGCCAGGATTGCCGCCAGATCGAGATGTTGAATTTTCTATAGACTTGGTGCCAGGTGCAGAACCGATTTCGCAGCATGTCTATAGAGTAAACAACAGCGAGCTGGTCGAGTTGAAGAAGCAGGTGGACGAATTGCAGGATAAGGGGTTTATCAGATCGAGTTCTTCACCATGGGGAGCCCCGGTATTGTTTGTACCAAAGAAGGATGGATCGGTGCGCATGTGCATTGATTACAGGGCTTTGAATAATCTTACTATCAAGAATAAGTATCCTTTGCCACGGATTGATGATCTGTTTGATCAGTTGAGTGGTGCCAAGGTATTTTCTAAGATAGATTTGAGATCAGGCTACCATCAGGTGAAGGTGAAGCCGGGGGACATACCGAAGACTGCTTTTAGAACTCGGTATGGTCAGTACGAGTTTATAGTGATGCCGTTTGGTTTGACTAATGCACCGGCGGTATTTATGAACTTGATGAACAAGGTGTTCCACCAGTACCTTGACAAGTTTGTGGTGGTGTTCATCGA
Organism: Iris macrosiphon; assembly: GCA_036927795.1. Lineage (NCBI taxonomy): Eukaryota > Viridiplantae > Streptophyta > Magnoliopsida > Asparagales > Iridaceae > Iris > Iris macrosiphon. The sequence goes on along the minus strand of JAYESA010000019.1, from coordinate 151,759,575 downwards.
CGACATACTCATATACTCGAGGACACCGGAGGAGCATGAGGAGCATTTGAGGATTGTGTTGGATGTGCTGAGGAAGGAGAAGCTGTATGGAAAGTTGCCCAAATGTGAGTTTTTCTTGGACAAGGTGGAATTCTTGGGGCATGTTGTGACTGGTGATGGTATTTCAGTGGATCCGAAGAAGATTTCAGTAGTGGAATCTTGGAAGACTCCGAGTTCGGTAGCAGAGATCAGGAGTTTCTTGGGATTGGCAGGCTACTACAGAAAGTTTGTGCAAGATTTTTTGAGGGTTGCCGAGCCGATGACCAGACTCACAAGGAAGGATGTGGAGTTTGTTTGGACGGAAGATTGCCAGGCTGCTTTTGAGGAGTTGAAGAAGAGGTTGACGTCTGCTCCTATTTTGACATTGCCATCAGGGTCCGGAGGTTTCACTATTTATAGTGATCCATCGGGAAAGGGTTTAGGTTGTGTTCTTCAGCAGCATGGGAAAGTGATTGCCTATGCATCCAGGCAATTGCGTCCTCATGAAAAGAACTATCCTACCCATGATTTGGAGTTGGCAGCTGTCATATTCGCCCTGAAGTTGTGGAAACATTATTTGTACGGAGAGCGTGTGGAGATCTTCACAGACCACAAAAGCTTGAAGTACGTTTTCACGCAGAAGGAGTTGAACATGAGGCAGCGTCGGTGGTTGGAATTGATGAAGGATTTTGATATCTCTTTGCAATATCATCCTGGGAAAGCCAATATAGTTGCCGATGCTTTGAGCAAGTATCCGGTAGCTATATTCTTGACGCAGGATCGATATCTGTTGGAGGACTTGGAGAGCTTGGGCATTGAGGTGATTGTTTCTGGGTGTGCTATGCAGATGTGGGGATTGCAGATACATTCAGATTTGATGGATAGGATCAAGGCAGCACAGTATGATGACGTATCTTTGAGGAGTATCAGAGCTCAGGTGAGGGCAGGATTGGAGGATGATTTCACTATTGCAGAGGATGGATCTTTGAGGCATGGAGTTAGATTGTGTGTGCCTAGTGGAGAGTTGCGAGAGAAGATATTGCAGGAAGCGCATCGCTCTCAGTATTCCATACATTCAGGTGCTAACAAGATGTATCGGGATATGCGAGAGAGTGTGTGGTGGTATGGCATGAAGAGGGAAGTGGCACAGTTTGTATCCAGATGCTTAGTATGCCAGCAGGTGAAAGCCGAGAGGCAGAGGCCAGGAGGTTTACTTCAGCCATTACCCATTCCAGAGTGGAAGTGGGAACACATTACTATGGATTTTGTGTCCGGACTACCACGATCTCCAGGAGGGAAAGACGCGATTTGGGTCATTGTTGATAGCTTGACCAAGTCGGCCCACTTTTTGCCTTTCAAGGTGGGTTTGTCTACGGAGAAGCTGGCAGAGATGTATGTGAGGCAGATCGTTAGGATACATGAAGTTCCCGTCAGCATAGTCTTAGATCGAGATAGTCGTTTCACTTCTCATTTTTGGAGGAGTTTGCAGGAGAGTTTGGGCACTCAGCTCAAGTTCAGTACTGCATATCATCCCCAGACAGATGGGCAGTCAGAGAGGACTATTCAGACTCTCGAGGATATGTTGCGCACTTGTGTACTAGATTTTGGAGGTTCTTGGGAGGACCATCTCCATTTGGTAGAGTTTGCTTACAACAACAGTTACCAGGCCAGTATAGAGATGTCACCTTTTGAAGCTCTATATGGTCGGAGGTGTCGTACTCCTTTGTCATGGGACGATGTTGGAGAGAGAGTTTTGCTTGGGCCAGAGATGGTTGTGGATGCAGCAGAGAAGGTTCAGTTGATCAGAGACAGACTTCGAGTGGCGCAGAACAGACAACGGCATTGGGCCGATAGCCATCGGAGACCCTTGGAGTTTGAGGTATAGTTTAGATTTTATTTTTGGTGCTTGTTCTTGGTTGTTTGTTATAGATAAGTTCTAAGGTGGTGTTTTGTTCTAGGTAGGTGGTTTGGTGTTTCTGAGGATTTCTCCGACACGAGGCACGATTCGTTTCGGTGGAGGCGGAAAGCTTAGTCCGCGATTCATTGGACCTTTCACTATTCTAGAGAGGGTCGGTGCAGTTGCTTATAGACTAGACTTGCCACCTGCATTAGAGGGAGTGCACAACGTGTTTCATGTGTCGCAGTTGAGACGATACGTGGCAGATCCTAGTCATGTATTGGATCACTCAGAGATAGAGGTGGTCCCTACTCTTAGCTATCCAGAGCAGCCAGTTGGGATTCTGGATCGGAGAGAGAAGGTGCTGAGGAACCAGACTATTCCTTTGGTGCGCGTCGCATGGAGGCATCACTCTCCGGGGGAGTCTACCTGGGAGAGAGAGGATGACATGCGAGAGCGTTATCCATATTTGTTTGTACCTTGAGGTATGTTATTTCTAGTTATGTTCTGTTCATTGTTATGTTCTGTTCATTAGTTAGTTGTGATTCTTTAGTTCTGTTCTGTGATTTTCTGGGGGTAGTTTTCGTCTTTGAATTTCGAGGAAGAAATTATTTTAAGGAGGGTAGACTTGTCACTACCATATTTTCTAGGAAAGGGTATTTTGGTAATTTCTTATTTAAATAAATATTGTGCATGGTAAATAATTTTTGTTGTATTATTTAATTATTGTTGGATGTTATTTAATTATTTTGGACTAATTTTAGTGGACCCAACTAGTTTAGTTTGGATCCATGGACCAACATGAATTAATTAGTTAGACTTGGCCCATTTAGAAAGCCCATAGTTAAGGAGATGGATTAAATTAATTAAATGATTAGACTAGAAGCTTCCTTCCTTAATTATTTCTTCATGAGAGGCCCCAAGGGGTACATTGGACATTTTACAATTTCTTGGGGGAGGGGCTATGGCCGGCCTATTAAAGAGGGGGGGAAATTTCTCTCTCCTCTCATCTCATTCCAAATCTAGATCTAGAATTCTCCCACTACCAAATTCCCTCCATTCCCAATCCAATTCCCTACCAAATTCATTCCAAATTTTTTCCAATTCACCATTAGAGAAGGAGGAAGCAAGGATCTAGAAGAAGGAAGCAAGGATCTACAAAGAGGAGCAAGGATCTACAATTTGGAAGCAAGTTCATCTCAATTGGAGGTTTCATTGGGAATCCATCTCCCAATAGGTATAATTCAGATTTTCCCATTTAAATAGCTTCTAAATCTGAGATTTAATCATGTAAAATCAACCTATATGTATGTACTACCCATAGGACTTTGTTTTGTGTTCATAGGAGACCCATGGAGAAAGTTATGGTGCTTTTTGTGTCAATTTTGTTGGAATTCCGAATTTACATTTTTGTGTGTGTGTCAATTGATCCTATAGATCAATTGGACATGAGATTTGTGTTTGAGGCTAGTGTCGTGTCCATATTGGGATACTTGTGGTTCGTATCCCAACTATTTGGTGATACGTGTCATTTGGAGGTTTTCCTCCGACACGGGGCTTTGAACATGTCGTATTTTGACACGGACACATAGATCTACTTTTGACGCTTTGATTTGTTCGTAAATATTATTTGTGATTTGTTTGTGTCCTTCGGGGTGCATTTGGTTGTGTGTTGGACTCGTGTCGCATGCGTATCCTAGATCTAGTGGGATACAGTGAGATACTCTCCAATTGTGTGTATTTTTGCATAGATCTAATTAATTGTGGTTCAATTCTTCATTTATAATTAGTATATATATATGGATATTAAATATTTATTTTGTGTATTTATTATAGTAATTATTGTAGCATAGATCTATATTTTGGGTGTGCTAATATAATGTACAATATAATATGTAGCTTTCTTGCATGCAAATATATATGTTACTACTTGTTAAATAATATAATTTATACATAAAATGTTTTATAAAATATATTTGTATGTTTAATTGTGTAATTATATTATTTATAATTATTATGTAATTATTTGGATATTAATGTAAATATTTTAGGTGTGCTTCTAGCCATGTAAATTATATGTTCTTTGTTAAATATTTGAAGGTATAAGTTTATGTGTATATTAATATATATATGTACATTTTTGTATTAATGGTTTAAATATATATATATATACTGTTTTATATATTCTTTTTATATATATATATATATATATTGTTTTATATATTCTGTTTTTATATATATAATTATATATATATATAACTTATTTTAGTGACAGTGAATTAATGACAGTAAAAACTGTCATTAATTAGCCGACTAATAGCAGCCGCTGTAGCCTTCGGACAATTAATGACAAACCTGTCATTAATTGCAGCAGCGGGAAACAGCAGCTTTTCGGCGACGCTTTTCCGCGACAGTTTAACTGTCAGCGAAAACCAAAGCAGTGGCAGTTTATTATTTGGGTTTCGGTGACAGTCCTTCGGTGACAGTCCCGACTGTCACTATTTAAACTGTTTTGATTTAATCCTATTTTATTCACTGTTTTTCAATGACGCTTTGACAGATTTAATGTATATATTATATATTATAATTGTATATATATATATGTATATATATATGTGTTTTGTGAGGAATAATAATTGTAATAATATATTATGTTATTTATATAAATGTTGGGTTGTGTATATATTATTTTAGGGTATATATTAATTATATTATTTAGATCAGATACTGCACTCCACTAGTGCAGATGATATATATTATCCATGGTGGCCAGCATTTACTTCCATCTAATTTAGGGTGGCTCGATATGCACGATCTTGAGATATCGTTCTCTACCAATGCTCTACCAATTAAGTTGCTTAGTTAACCCAAGGTTAATTAGAATCTCATATCGTGGTCACATAATTTTTCTTAGATATTGAACCTTAAGTACGGGCAATCTTGATACGAACCCATATTATCACTTGAAAGTTAAATTTGGATTCACCCAAGTGTGATACAACTGTCACTACCATATTTTCTAGGAAAGGGTATTTTAGTCATTTCATAATTAATTAAATATTGCGCATATTGAATAATTATTTATTGTATTATTTAATTATTGTTAGATGCTAGATTATTATTTTGGACTTTTGTTAGTGGACCTAACTAGTTTAGTTTAGACTAATGAATCTACATGTATTAATTGTTACAATTGAGCCCAACTAGAAAGCCCATTGATTAGGAAGATGATTAGTTTAATTAAACCATTAGACTAGAACCTTTCCTCCTTAATTATTTCTTCATGAGAGGTCCCAAGGGGTATAATGGACATTATATAGTAGCTTAAGGAAGGGGCAAGGGGGGCCGTCCTACATAAAGAGGGAGGATTTCTCTCTCCTTTTTTTTTTATTTTAAATCTAGATCTAGAATTTTTCTCAACCAAATTTCTTCATTTCTACATCATTTCTATACCAAATTTTATCCTAATTCTTTTCCAAATCACCATTGGAGGCTAGTGGAGCAAGGATCTAGAAGGAGGAAGCAAGGATCTACAAAGAGGAGCAAGGATCTACAAGTTGGAGGCTAATTTTATCACATTTAGAGGTTGCATTGGGAATCCATCTCCTAATATGTTACAATTCAATTTTTCACCTTTATTTAGATTCTAAATATGAGATTTGACCATAAAAAATCAACCCATATACATAGGCTACCCATAGGATTTGTAATTTAGTTCATAGGAGACCAATTAAGAAAGTTATAGTATTTTTGTGTCAATTTTGATAGAATTCTGAGATTGACACTTGTTGTGTTTGTCAATTGGTCATATAGATCAACTTGGCATATGTTTGTGTGTTTGTGGCTAGTGTCGTGTCAACAATTGGGTACGTGTAGGTCGTATCCCAATAATTTAGTGATACGTGTTGATTTTGGAATTTTTTCTCCGACACGGGACTTTGTGCATGTCATATTTTGACACGGACACGTAGATGTGTGTTTGATTCTTCGTATTCATCATAAATAAAATATTATACTTGTTCGTGTCCTTCGGGGTATGTTAGGTGGTGTGGTGGACTCATATCACAAGTGTATCATAGATCTAGTGTGATACGGGTGCGATGCACTCCACGTGTTTGTTGTATTGTATTTCTATATTTAATGTGCATTGTTCATAACTAATAGTATATTAGTTATCATAATATATATATATATATATATATATATATATATATATATATATATATATAAAAGTTATATATATCCTTGTGTTATTTATATGATATGTATATTTGTGAGTTGATGATATATACTATATTCATAGCTATGTATGTAGTTGATGTTTATAGTTATATTATAGAGAGTGTATGTATGTATATAGATTTATATATTCTAGTATATATATATATATATATATATATATATATATATATATTTGTGTGTGTGTGTGTGTGTGTGTGTGTGTGTGTGTGTTATATCTATATGTGAGGTGTATACATAGATTGATATATAGGTATTGATGGTTATATGTCTATATACATAGTGGTAGTTATATATATATGTATATGTGGAGGTGATGTTATATATATAAATATATTATGTGCAAGAGTGAGTGTGTGCATATAGGTGCATTGATATGTTTATATATATATCTAAATACTTTGTAAGTTACATAGTTATGTATACATGCATTTAGAGGTATGATGTTAGTGTGTGTGCTTGTGTGTATGGAAGGAAGAAGTGAACCAGTGCATTTCAGTGAACTCAGTGAGCAGCAGCCATAACACCATGGTATCAGCAGCAGGGCTCAGCAGGCTCGAGCAGCGTGCAGGTCAGCAAAAGCGTTCAGCAGGCTCGAGCAATGTACAGGCCAGTAGCAAGCGCAACAGCAGAGTTAGTAGCAGCAGCAACATTGTGAGACAGAGAGCAGCATCAGCCACTGCAGTAATAAAATAAATGCGACAGCAGCGGCTGCATAGCAGTAGCAACAACGCATCGAAGGCCAGCAACAGCAGTTTGGGGAGCTCCATCAGCAGGCAACAACAAGGTAAGGTATGGTTTAACAGTTGGTTAGTAGTTAGATATCTATATACTTATGTATCTCTAAGTTATCTATATATGTAGATGTGTGTTCATGTGTATATGTATAAATCGTAATGATAGTTAGTATAGCATAGTAGTTAGTATTTAATTTTCATTCTAGTAATTGATATTAGCACACTAGTAGTTTACCTTGGATTGATTTATATATACTAATTAGTATAAGTTAGTTGGGTAGCTACTATATACTAGAGTGACAATTACTTTAAGATACCAAGGTAAGTGTCAAGGTATTTGATGATACTCAAGGTAATGGGGTTGGGTACCAAGATGAGTATTTAGTAGTGCGATACCGAGTTGGTTCAAACCCAAGGTTTCCACATAGCTTTTGGTAGTTAGGATTAGTATACATATTATTGATTGTATATGCATATGTAGTATTTTATATCTCTTGTTTGCGTATCCTGAGATACGGTATCTTAGTATCCTAGATTTAGCTTGTATGACCTAGTTTCATAGTTTATGAATCCAATATCATTGAGATAAACTCATGCAACCTAGAAAAAGGTAGTTTAACCAAGTTTGGCCAGTTTAACTTAGAGTTAATCTAGTTTGACTATTTTGACTTAGAAATAGCTTGTTGACCTAGAAGTTGACTAGTTTAACTTATTTTCATTCTGAAACCTTGTATTGATATTGTATTCCCTATCTAGGTCTTTGAGGCACCGTATCAGACATCTGTAAGACTATTCACCGAACTTCAGGCGAGTACATTCTCTGATAGTTTTACATTTATGATATCCTCTATGTTCATTGTATCTAGTATAGATATCCATGATTTCTTGACACGATGGTTACACGGATTGGTATATCCGAATCTCGTCATGGAATGTTATTCCTTGGTATATGGTGTATCTTGTGCAAGCCTTGTTTTATTTTTTTTTCTTGTATATGTATAGACACTAATTCTCGGGAAGACTAGCTATCTTCTTAGAGAATCCCGTGCCATAGTGTACCATGGTTGGATCCCCTATACCAGTCGGGGTTGGAGAGTATATAGTATAGATATGTGATCATACCCTCCTTTTATCAAGTCTTGTTCTTGAATAGTATTAATCATACACTGCACGTATGATTAGCCAGGCCATAATCTTGTATCAAGTTCCCATGCTGATCACATGTTAAAGCTAGTAATCACACACTTAGTCATTAGTATTCTTGTACATTGTTATATTGTTTATTCTTGTATTCACTTCCAGTATTTCTTTATTATATATCTCTTGTATCGATTGTTGCATCTTGTATATTCATATCTATTTACTGTTACATAGTTTATATTATTGATTAGAACTGCTGTTAGAGATGTACTCTGCTCCTTTCCTGACTGGTTATATTTTTCCCAAATGACATTGAGGAGTCATTTTCGTGCTTCAAGAAGCAGATCAAAGAGTAGACTCCAAGGAAAAGAGCTAACTACTGCGGGAGAGGTGTACCCTACAAATTATGGGCCTCGGGATGTTGTGGGCTTAGAGTCAGAAACCTTGGCTCAGGAGGGACTCATCCCGACTGAGATAGATGACCCAGAACTTGTAGCTTCTTAGTATTCTTTTGTACTGGATTTGTCTCCAGCTTATTGTTTAGTATTTCTTCAGACTCATTGATGTTATTATTTTAGACTCATGAGTTGTATGTGACTATTCTATTATTTATCATATTCGTGCTCATTTCCATCTTAGATCTGTGATTGAGTATATTGATATTGTTGGTGGCTTATTATATTGTTAGATAGATTATCCAAACAGCGTTCTACTACCGATTCTACGGCGTAGGCTGGGCATTATTTTCGACTTGTACCCTTACATCGGGTTTGGGTCGTGACAGCAATAATCAATACTATATAGCCACGGCTAAAATCACTATCTAACTACTAGATCTGTGTATAAAAATAATTACATATATCACGTAGAAAGAGTATGTGGCACGACTGTTTGCGATGAACAAAGATTAAATGAGACTTTATATTACAAACTATTAAAAAGAAAGAAGAGTACAAGAGATCTTAAACAAGAATCTAAGTACAATTAATTCTGGGAAAGTATAGCTGTAGATATCTGATCTGCGGGCGGTCACTTTACTCCTTGGACCACACGACGATAAAGAAATACAGGGATGTTGTGAACAACTTGAAGAGTTAGGAAATAAGAAAGCTTTTGCAACAAAAGCACGATAAGCTTATATTTCTTTTCTTCTGTTCTTGAATTTCAAAGACTTGAAAATCTCCAGTCCTGATGTTTATGCCCCCTTTCTAATGGACGTACCGATCCTGTATTTATAGAGTTTAGGAGTAGTTATGAGAGTGTGTGCACACTTTGAATAGTCCTTACTGTTTTACCATTGTACGTGCACTTTTGGTAGATTAACACCCCATGTTCTTAATGAGTGGGTAGATAACTTGTTGCATGCTTGACATGTAGCTTCCTATACGAGGAAAGCATAGGTCGTGGGGGACAGTTGTTTGTACACGTTTCATAAGAAGCATGGCATGTAGGATACGTAATCGTAACGTCTCTTTGTCAGTTAGGATCGTAGACACACTTTAGAAGTGGTCTGTATATTGGGGCACTTTTGGAATGATTGGCTATACAAGTGCTCTTTAGAAGAAGTTGGACGTGATGGTGCACTTTTGTTAAAATTGGCATAGCGACGCACTTTTGAAGAAGTAGCCATGATGGCGCACTTTTGAAGAAGTAGCTATGATGATGCACTTTTGAAAAAGTAATCGTGATGGCAAACTTTTGAAGAAGTAGCCATGATAGTGCACTTTTGAAGAAGTTGGCACAACGGCGCACTTTTGAAGAAGTAGCCGTGATGGCTCACTTTTGAAGAAGTAGTCATGATGGCGCACTTTTGAAGAAGCTGGCACAGCGGCGCACTTCTTAAGAAGTTGGCACAGCGGCACAATTTTGATAAAGTTGGCACAACGGCGCACTTTTGAAGAATTTGGCACATCGACGCACTTTTGTTGAATTTGGCACATCGACGCACTTTTGAAGAATTTGGCACAGCGACGCAATTTTATAGAAGTTGATTTGTACTGGCCACTAAACGACAACCTGGGTCTATGTGCCGTTGATCTTCTACAATAAATGAATTGATCTCTTTGATTTATGCAACTGTCAACTGTTAGTCTGTTGTATTAAATGATGAAAGCGAGTCAGGGCCATTGTGCGCAAATCTTTGTAGCATTAAGATAGCGCGCAATATTAAGATAGTGCGCCATAGTGCTGAGAACTAAGAAAGTGCATATTTCTTCTACTGGGCTATTTGTGGAGAGTGCGCCATCTGCGTAGGCGCATATTTTATGCTTCTACAAGACCCCCTTCAAAGTTTTCAAACTTGAACAAGTTTGGAATACTTTAAACTCGAAGCATAAAAAGTAGTTGAGATATTTGTGCGTATTTCGGGTGGACTTATTACCCATGGCATACAGGTAACAAGTTAGAGTGAACTAACACTTATCAGAGGTAATATGGATGTGATAGGTTAGAACAACTCATCTTAGAGAATTTTGTGGACTTGATATCCATGGTGTACTTATGCAAAGTACGTGTAACAAGTGTGAATATGAAATAAAAGAGTGGACAAGATGTCTGTTCAGAGGTAATATGGATATGACAGACTTCTTTATGAGGGACCTACTGGAAAAATCTACTCAGATATAATATGGACATGACAGAATAACTTTATGGGGATAATTTGTTTGTGGACTTGATACCCATGGTGTACCTATGCAAAGTACGGGTAACAAGTTTGAAGGTGAAACACTATCAGAGTTAATATAGACATGATATGTTGCATATTTGTGAGAAAAATATTGCAGAGGTAAGGAGAAAATGATCATTTTCTTTAACGGATTAGCTCTACTGGAAAATTGGAAGAAAATATAGTTCAGAGATAGTATGGACGTGAACCATCATTTTCTCTGTTGGCAAGAAGAAGAAAGAGTAGAATATCTCTAATCCAACTGGGGATTTAGAAATAAGACATCCTAAGGACAACTGGGCTCTAAGAATTCATTTGTTTTTGTAAAGAAATATTTTGGTTGATCTCAACGAGAACGTTTCATTGGATCTGAGAACTTGCCCACCGGGGGAATTTTTGTGGATCTATTTCTTGTTGCGTATCCAAGACTCTTGAATACAAGTAATAGTTCAAAATAATGCATGAACGCCTTGATGTATTTTTACAATTCTAGGGAATAAGAATGCAAATATTATACATCTTAAACACTTAGTTGGGGATAAAGGGAAATAAATATAAATATTATACATTTATAATGTCCTACGGGGGATTGAAAAGTATAAGTCTAGCCTAGACACGGTACTTCGGGAGGAATGTACCACTGACATCATCGACAAGTCTTTGTTAGGCTTTGCTAGCTTGAGCTGTGGCATAAAGATAATGCCTCTAAAACTTCCTGCACTGGGAAGTCATCAAATTAGAGTGACACCTCATTGGTGGTAACTGGCTTATCGTCATTATGGAGGGTGATAGATGTAATGCCCCGTTTCCCCTATTCGGGAAGCGCGGCCAAGAAATACTTACGACCGTCCAAACGGGACAGATTGAATCAAGATCCTTTCCTCGTTATGGATTGGTTTCTTCAGAATCAGGTCTCATATTCAATGGATCGTGCCTCAAGGAAGGATCGACGGCAGAGTCGAGAGGGGCCTTTCTATTGCGCTGGTTTTCTTGCCCGTTTTCGTGCCGCTTGGTTGCTTTCTTGTTGGTTTTATGACTTGCATTTTCTTGAACGGTTTCAATGGATTTTCATTGCTTTCGTTCTTAGGATTTCGTATTTCGTATCAAACCTTGGAGACCGAAGCAGGGGATATTGATCGCCTGTTGGTGCATGCAGGTGATCGGGTAGACGACGCTCGTGCGGAGTCTTAAAGCTTTTCTTTTTCTCTCCTACTTCACTAACTTGTGAGTGGCTTTATTTCGATTAGCTCCCTTCTTCCAAGTCTGCATTCTAAATATAGATTGACTCATGGTTCATCCCGATCAAAAGATATTAAAACACATATGACTGAGTCAAAATAGAAAAGAAGTAGGCTTGAAACACTATTAATGCTTGTCATATGGAATTGTTCTGAACGATCACACTGGAACGTGCATGCCCGTCAAATATCATAACTAATTCTATGTTAAGTTGTAGTTAGATTCATTTACCTATAACTGTTCATGGTATGGTGCAAAAAGGGAAGAAAAATGTGATCCTTACACGAAGTAGCATAGACTATGGAAAATACACTATGTTTACTTCCTTGTATTCGCTTGAATATGTGTTTCATGAGATAACTTAGTCGGTTGTGGTGGTATAGTCTTGGACAACTTGTATACAAGGGATATCGTTCTACGAACGGTCGCCGGGACACTGGGACCGCTTCACCCCGGGTAGAACAATTTGCTAGTGTAGTCCTAGCATTGGATGGGTCCGTGCATCCGCTAAGGGCTAGCTACCCGAGGCAGAATGGCAACCGATCCATCCAAGTCCAACCAAGTGATTGTTATGTATATTTAACTGTGCAGACTAACTATGTCTTCGTGGCAGGGAAGGTCATGATAAGTTTTGTACAGGTGGCTCAGACGGTACAGGTAAAGTCACCGAGCGGTGGCACAATTGGTTATGTTATTTTACTCTATCATATGCGAAGAAAATGAACTAAGGAAAGATAGATAGATCACATGATAATAAATGTTGTATGCTCATATGAACCCGTTGTAGATTTTGGTTAAGTTGGGTTAGCTCGCCCTCACCGGTACTTTTCGAAGTACTGACCCTCGTTGCAGCAGGTTCCCCGAGCCAAGGCGACACGGCGAGGAGCTGAAGCTTTCTCCAACCCCCTTCCTGAATCAAGACGCTTTCGTGACGTGACTTTTGGTAGCTCCAGTACATAAGAAGAAAGGAGCTCGCTCTTACTTTTTGAAGCCCCAGGGCGATGGTGCTGACCAGAACCTAAGGTGTTTTATGTTTTGAATTCTAGTAAAGGATGTAATATATGTAACGGTTATCTCATTTTGTATCCAAGTTGTAAGCCTGTGGGGCATCCTTATTGTTTTGGGTCAAGAGTCTGTAAACAGATGTTCATTATCAATAAAAAGAAAACTTTTCTATGCCTTAATGTGTTTTATCTTGCTTGCGTACTCTGTTGCATATGTTCTAAAGATAATTACTATGCCTAGGCCTTGTGCACGCGCGCCCTACGCGTGCACGGCATCACACCCGGGGGACGATTATCGATTGGGCAAAATCGGGGCGTGACATAGTGGTATCAGAGCAATGCTTCAGATCCTTTGATCTAAAGTCGAGAAGTTTTCCTAAGATGACCCTGTCCCGTCCAAGTAAACTCTTGAAATTAATTGGTGCAAAATGAGATGCGTTCCATATAGTGAGTCCATAATATACCTTGAGACTAATACAAGTTACTTTTCTTTGAAGGAACGGCCTCTGAGCCGGGTGCACAAGCGCAGATGGTGGCGCAAGTGCAAGGGAGTAGTTCTGGTACATCAGGCAGCTCAGGGAGTCCGGCTGCCGTGCCCTCTATTGATCCGTTTGAACGGATGATGCGTATGATGGAAACGCAACAGAGGCAAGCCGAACTACGACAGAGTCAATTTGAGTCTCGAATAGAAGCACAATTTCTGGCGCAACAGACTCAGGCCAAAACGCAGCAGAAACAAATGGATACCTTGCAAACGATTGTGACGACACTAGTCGCCAGCAACCATTCTGCATCTGCGGCCGCCGTGGCAGCGCTAGTTGTAGCTGACATTGCGGGACCTCAGGGCTCTCCGGAACCTCCACTTTCAGATGATAAGGGGTCCATCCTACAGATATCAGAATTTAAGAAAATATGCCATACTACTTTTAAGGGGACCGAAGACCCTTCCGTGGCGTTGGACTGGCTGGTCGAGTTAGAAGACTACTTTGAAGTACTCCGTATGGACGAAACCAGGAGAGTCACTTGTGCCCAACTTCAGCTCCGTTTAAACGCCCATGATTGGTGGGACGTGCACAAACAAGCTTTATTGAGTGAAGGTGGCACAACGATTATCTCCTGGTCAGTGTTCCGTAAGGCCTTCGAAGAGGAGTATCTTCCACCCGCCGTCCGCCGCGAGAAGGAAGACGAGTTTACCCATCTGCAGCAAGGAGACATGTCCGTGCGGCAGTACGCTTCAGAGTTCAATAGACTTGCTAAGTTTGCTAAGTCTCAAATTAGTGATGCTGAGACACGTGCACGAAGATTTGAGATAGGACTGCGACCTTCAATTCATGCTCACGTCGTCGTTTCTCAATATCGCACCATGCGTGAGTCCCTGAACCACGCACTCTCCCTCGAATCGTAGTACCCACCAGTTCGTACCGACGTTGTACAAAATCTCAATCACAAGCGTCCTAGCAACACCGGGGGTAACAATGCGCCTAAGCGCTCCAATAACGGCGGTAACAAGGGTGCAAATCAGGGTAAAGGTGGTGATCTTGTTTGTCACCGATGTAATCGTGCTGGACACATCGCTCGGAACTGTCGAGTATTCAACGGATCGTGCTTTAAGTGCGGTCGTTAGGGGCATATGGCAGCGAACTGTCGGACAGGTGGACCTAACCAGCAGCAACAACAAAACCGTGTGACTCAGGACCAGGGGAAAGTACCTCGAGCGAATCAGACGGCATAGCCAAACGCTCAAGGCCGAGTCTATGCTTTGACTCGGGATGAGGCACTCGCATCAAACACGACGGTGTCAGGTATATTTCTCTTTAATGATGTACCTGCTCGAGTATTGTTTGATTCTGGTGCCACACATAGTTTTGTGTCAACAAATTTTGCTAGGGAACACAAATTCATTCAAACCCCGTTAGGCCTAAGGTTTAGCATCAGTACTCCGTCAGGCACGAGCTTGCCTGCAGATTCAGTTTGTCGTGATGGCTATATTTGCATTGGAGGGAGGAAATTGTCACTTGATGCGATAGTTCTAGACATAGGGGACTACGACATCATTCTGGGAATGGATTGGCTTGGTGCTTGTTCAGCTACTATCGATTGTGCGGAGAAGAAAGTCGTGTTTCGTCTTTCTGGCGAGAGTGAGTTTTGCTATTCGTGCAGTCCACAGTTGAAAGCGTCAAAGACCTGCATGGTGATATCAGCGATGTCTGCTCGACGGATGATTCACTCCGGCTGCGTAGGGTACTTGGCTTCCATTCGAGACACTCGGCTAGATTGCGCAAACGTTGAGTCCATTCCCGTTGTGGCAGATTTTTCTGATGTGTTCCCCGACGAGTTGCCTGGTATGCTGCCTGATCGAGAGACAGAGTTCACCATCGATACATTTCCAGGAACCCAGCCTATTTCCAAACCTCCGTATCGAATGGCTCTGGCAGAACTAAAAGAGTTGAAAATTCAGTTACAGGAATTACTTGATCGTGGGTATATCCGGCCTAGTGTGTCTCCGTGGGGTGCTCCGGTACTGTTCGTTAAGAAAAAGGATGGCTCGATGCGACTCTGCATCGACTATCGAGAATTAAACAAGGCAACTGTTCGAAACAAATATCCCCTCCCCAGGATAGTGGATCTTTTTGATCAGTTACAAGCAGCCACAGTGTTTTCGAAAATAGATCTCCGTTCGGGTTACCATCAGCTCAAAATTAAGCTGGACGACGTGCCGAAGTCAGCCTTTCACACTCGCTACGGCCACTATGAGTTTTGGTAATGCCGTTCGGTTTGACTAATGCTCCTGCTGCCTTTATGGGTTTGATGAACCAAGTGTTTCGGCCGTACCTCAATAAATTTGTAGTAGTGTTCATTGATGATATCTTGGTGTATTCGAAGAATGGGGCAGAGCATGAAGATCACTTGCGGACCGTGCTACAAACCCTTCGAGACAACAAGTTGTACGCGAAGCTGAGTAAGTACGAATTTTGGCTGAGCAGTATATCTTTCCTAGGGCACATCATTTCTGCGGGAGGCATTTCAGTCGATCCGAAGAAGGTAGAAGCCATTGTCGAGTGGAAACGACCTGCCTCAGTTAGTGAAATTCGAAGCTTCCTCGGGTTAGCGGGCTACTACAGACGGTTCGTAAAAGACTTTTCCAAACTTGCCTCACCTCTGACTCGCCTCACTCAGAAGGGAGTCGTATTTGAGTGGTCCGCCGACTGCGAAGCATCGTTTACTGAGTTAAAGCAGCGCCTCACTTCTGCCCCGTTACTTGCTCTACCGGACGAGACTTCGTGATTCCAAATCTTCAGTGACGCTTCAGGGCAGGGCTTAGGGTGTGTACTTATGCAGCGAGACAGAGTGATAGCCTATGCATCCAGACAGCTGAAAAAGCATGAAAAGAATTATCCCACACATGATCTGGAACTGGCAGCAATTGTGTTCGGGTTGAAATTGTGGCGGCACTACCTGTACGGAGTGCCTTGCCGAATCTATACCGACCACAAAAGTTTAAAGTACTTATTCACCCAAGCAGATTTGAACCTTCGACAGCGGCGTTGGCTAGAATTGATAAAGGATTACGACTTGACGATAGACTACACACCTGGTAAGGGAAAAGTGGTAGCAGATGCGTTGAGTTAGGTCTTTGCGGGATCTCTGTCCGTCGATCGCAGGTTACAAAGGGACTTAGAAGAAATGGGCATCGAACTCAGAATTCGTTATCACGGCGCGCGGGTTGCTCAGATGCGATTTGTACCCAATCTGATACTGAGAGTCACATCTACTCAAAGAGACGATCCATTCCTCCGGAAAATACGAGAGCAGGTCCAAGCGGGGAAGGCGAAAGACTTTGTGGTAGATGAGAATGGGGCATTGCGAGTGAAGGGAAGGCTATGCGTCCCCAACGATTCAGAACTCAGAAAGGAAATCCTCACGAAAGCACATTATGCAGCCTATGCGATCCATCCCGGGAGCACAAAAATGTATAAGAACCTTCGTACGGTCTTCTGGTGGCACGGCATGAAGAAAGATGTAGCACTCTTTGTGTCGCAATGCATAACCTTTCAGAGGGTGAAAGCAGAGCATCAGAGGTCGGGCGGAGAAATGCAAAATCTTGCTATCCCGGAATGGAAGTGGGAGCACATCAGCATGGACTTTATTGTTGGTCTGCCGAGGACGCAACGGGGGAACGACACAATCTGGGTCATCATCGACCGGTTAACCAAGTCTGCACACTTTATAGCCATTAAAAGTACTTGGGGCGCCGATCGCCTTGCTCAGACCTACCTTGATGAGATAGTTCGGCTACACGGAGTGCCAGTTTCCATAGTATCAGATCGGGACGGGCGGTTCGTCTCATATTTTTGGGAAAGCCTTCAGTCGTCGATGGGGACTAAGTTGAAATTCAGCTCAGCCTACCATCCTCAAACCGATGGCCAGACCGAACGGGTGAATCAGGTACTAGAAGATATGCTGCGCCTCTGCGTGATCGATTCTAAGTCAAGTTGGGACGTCAACCTGCTGCTCGCCGAATTTGCTTATAACAACAGTTATCAGTCTAGCATCCAGATGGCTTCGTATGAGGCGCTGTATGGGCGGAAGTGTAGGTCACCGATCTGCTGGGATAAAGTTGGAGAGCGGCAAATCCTTTGGTCGGAACTGGTTGAACAGACCGTACAGAAGGTTTGGCTGATCCGTGAACTATTAAAAGTAGCACAAAGTCGGCAAAAGAGCTATGCCGATGTTCGACGTCGCCCCCTTAAATTCCAAGAAGGGGACCACGTGTTCCTAAAAGTCTCGCCCATGCGTGGTGTGACAAGATTCGGGATAAAAGGAAAGTTGAGTCCAAGATTTGTTGGCCCGTTTGAAATTCTCAAACGAGTGACTTCAGTTGCTTATCAAATAGCCTTACCGCCAGTACTATCTGATGTACACGATATTTTCCATGTGTCGCAGCTTAGAAAATATGTGCATGACCCGAACCATGTGGTAGACTTGCGTCAGTTAGATCTGCAGGCAGACTTGTCGTATGCCGAAGAACCCGTATAGATCTTGGAACGTAAGGAAAAGCAGTTACGAAATCGGGCAGTATCGTTAGTGCGCGTTCTGTGGTGGAACCACGCGGTCGAAGAATCGACGTAGGAAATCGAATCTGAGATGAGGGAAAGGTTTCCCTCATTATTCCTTAGCGGTAGGTTCTATTCCTAAGTTTTGGGACGAAACTTTCTTTTGGATGGTTATGATGTAATGCCCCGTTTCTCCTATTCGGGAAGCACGGCCAAGAAATACTTACGACCGTCCGAACGGGACAGATTGAATCAAGATCCTTTCCTCGTTATGGATTGGTTTCTTCAGAATCAGGTCCCATATTCAATGGATCGTGCCTCAAGGATGGACTCGGCGGCAGAGTCGAGAGGGGCCTTTCTATTGCGCTAGTTTTCTTGCCCGTTTTCGTGCCGCTTGGTTGCTTTCTTGTTGGTTTTATGACTTGTATTTTCTTGAACGGTTTTAATGGATTTTCATTGCTTTCGTTCTTAGGATTTCGTATTTCGTATCAAACCTTGGAGACCGAAGCAGGGGATATTGATCGTCTGTTGGTGCATGCAGGTGATCGGGTAGACGACGCTCGTGCGGAGTCTTAAAGCTCTTCATTTTCTCTCCTACTTCACTAACTTGTGAGTGGCTTTATTTCGATTAGCTCCCTTCTTCCAAGTCTGTATTCTAAATATAGATTGACTCATGGTTCATCCCGATCAAACGATATTAAAACACATATGACTGAGTCAAAATAGAAAAGAAGTAGGCTTGAAACACTATTAATGCTTGTCATATGGAATTGTTCTGAACGATCACACTGGAACGTGCATGCCCGTCAAATATCATAACTAATTCTGTGTTAAGTTGTAGTTAGTTTCATTTACCTATAACTGTTCATGGTATGGTGCAAAAAGGGAAGAAAAATGTGATCCTTACACGAAGTAGCATAGACTATGGAAAATACACTATGTTTACTTCCTTGTATTTGCTTGAATATGTGTTTCATGAGATAACTTAGTCGGTTGTGGTGGTATGGTCTTGGACAACTTGTATACAAGGGATATCGTTCTACGAACGGTCGCCGGGGCACCGGGACCACTTCGCCCCGGGTAGAACAATTTGCTAGTGTAGTCCTAACATTGGATGGGTCCGTGCGTCCGCTAAAGGCTAGCTACCCGAGGTGGTATGGCAGCCGATCCATCCAAGTCCAACCAAGTGATTGTTATGTATATTTAACTGTGTAGACTAACTATGTCTTCGTGGCAGGGAAGGTCATGCTAAGTTTTGTACAGGTGGCTCAGACGGTACAGGTAAAGTCACCGAGCGGTGGCACAATTGGTTATGTTATTTTACTCTATCAGATGCGAAGAAAATGAACTAAGGCAAGATAGATAGATCACATGATAATAAATATTGCATGCTCATATGAACCGTTGTAGATTTTGGTTAAGTTGGGTTAGCCCGCCCTCACCGGTACTTTTTGAAGTACTGACCCTCGTTGCAGCAGGTTCCCCAAGCCAAGGCGATGCGGCGAGGAGCTGAAGCTTTCTCCACCCCCTTCCTGAATTAAGACGCTTTCGTGACGTGACTTTTGGTAGCTCCAGTACATAAGAAGAAAGGAGCTCGCTCTTACTTTTGGAAGCCCCAGGGCGATGGTGCTGACTAGAACCCAAGGTATTTTATGTTTTGAATTCTAGTAAAGGATGTAATATATGGAACGGTTATCTCATTTTGTATCCAAGTTGTAAGCCTGTGGGGCATCCTTATTGTTTTGGGTCAAGAGTCTGTAAACAGATGTTCATTATCAATAAAAAGAAAACTTTTCTATGCCTCAATATGTTTTATCTTACTTGCGTACTCTGTTGCATATGTTCTAAAGATAATTACTATGCCTAGGCCTTGTGCACGCGCGCCCTACGCGTGCACGGCATCACGCCCGGGGGACGATTATCGATTGGGCGAAATCGGGGCGTGACAATAGATTCAGTATCAATCAGTCATCAGATGCATTTCTCCAATGCATTACAATCTCGCGTAGCATGATTTATGTATTGATGGTACATGCAATACTTTGTATCATTGATTTTGTCTGCCTCTTTATGACGTATAATGTCGGGCAATTTGATCTTTTCATCCTTCACTAATGCATTCAAGATGTTGACAACTTCATCGTCGTCAAAGGAATAAGTTTCTTTGGCCTAAGTTGTAGCATGGGTGTTGAAGAACCCTTAGAGACAATGATAGCAAGAGTCTCCTTTGCTTTATCAGTGTGATTGTCGTCGTTGTTGATGGTGAAAGGGCACTTTCCTTTATCTTTTGTATTGGGCATTTGTAATCCCAAATTATGAGCCACATTCGTGCTACCTTCATCTGCTTCGGCCCCGATGATGAACGTTGTCCAGTCTTGAAATTGAGTTAGACCTGTCCAGAGCCCTACTATAGGTAGTAGATTCGTTTGGTAAGTAGCGATAAATGCGGAATCTAGAATACCGGGGAGGGGCAACTTCAGAGTTGCTTCCCTGAAACGCTTTATGAATTTATGAGCGGATTCCTTCTCCTCCTGTCTGATATCGATGAGTGAAGACATCATCATATTCATGCCTCACGACCCACACCCGGTATAGGAACACGAGTATGCCGGTATGTCTAGCCTATACCGTAGCATCGACGGTAGAATGTTGTTTGGGTAAACTATCTATCTAGCAATGAAGATATAATAATGTCACAAATATAATATGGATACTAAATCATAAATCTATAAGATGGAACAATCGCACAAATACGATAAAAGAACTAAAGAGTCACAATACAGCTTACAAGATAAATAATATCCAATGAGTCATATCAAAGAAATACAAATAACAATGCTAGCGATAAATCTAGTACAAAAGATCTATCTATTGAGCTACGAGTCCTGGGTCGTCTGTCTCAATCAGGATGAGACCCTCCTGAGCCAAAGTCTCTGGCTCTAAGCCAACTATGTCCCGAGGCCCGTAGTGAGTGGGGTCCACTCCTCAGTATCATCTGGAAAAAAAATCCAGTCAGGAAAGGAGCAAAGTAAATCTCTAACAGCATTTCTAATAAACGATATAAAGTATGTAATAGTAAATAGAGCGAATATACAAGATACAATATACAGGCACAAGATATATGCAATATAGGAATACTGGAAATAAATACAAGAATTAGCATTATAGGAATGAACAAAAAATACTACTACTAAGTGAGTGAGTACCAGCTTCAACATGTGATTGACTTGGGAACTTGCACAAGGATAACGGCCTGGTAAATCATACATGTGGTGTATGATTAATACTATTCAAGGAACAAGATATGCACAAGGAGTGTATGATCATATATCTACACTAACACTACCTGCCCTCGACTGGTATAGTAGATCCAACCATGGTACGTTATGACACGGGATTCTCTTGGTAGGTAGCAGGTCTTCCAAATAATTAATGTTTGTACATGTACAAGAAGAATAAGGAATAAGTCTTGTACAAGATACACCATAAATACCAAGGATTAATATCTCATGATGAGATTCGGATATACCAAGCTGTGTAACCATCGTGTCAAGAAATTAAGGATATCTACACTAGATAGAAGAGACATAGAGGATATCATAAATGAGAAACTATCAGAGAATGTAGTCGCCTGAAATCCGGTGAACAATATTAAAGATGTCTGGTACGGTACCTCGGAGACCTAAATATGGAATATTATATCAATACAAGATTTTAGAATGAAAATAAGTTAAACTAGTCAAATTCTATGTCATAAAGCTATTTCTAAGTCAAAACAGTTAAACTTGGTCAAACTAGCTAATTCTAGGTTGTATGAGTCCATCTTTAGGATATTGGGTCCATACACTATGTATCTAGGCTATAATAGCTATACTAGGATACCAACAAAATACCGTATCATAAGATACACAAGTTATTAGATATGAAAATAGTATAATATATGTATACAAGACAAAATATATAGTACTCCTAGTAAAACTAATGCTAAGTTGATACCTTGGCTTTGAACCAAAAGCGGTATTACACCACCTACAATCCCATCTAGATATACAAACCCAATACCTTAAGTATAAACAAATATATTTATATTACCTTGGTATCACTAGGTAATTCAATATCTAACATATAACTAACTACCCATACACCCTACTATACACTAATATGCATTTAAAGTTATAATAATACTATACTAAACTAACATACTAACATACCCCTTGATATTTAATACCCGTACCCAAGATACCTCAACTCTCCTTACCTTAGTGTAACTCAAGATAATCTAAAAATAAATACTAACTAATATTAACTAGTGCTTATATATATATATATATATATATATATATATATATATATATATATATATATATATATATATATATATATATATATATATACTTAACTTACTAAATATATACATAACTTACTAACTTATCAATATAAACTAACTAGCTTATTAACTATCTTATCCTAACTTATCAAGAACTAAACTATAATCACTCAAACTACTGCAGCTTATCGTTACCGTTGCTGCTTACTGCAGCTTATTGTTGCTGTTGCTGCTGCTTATCATTGCTGCTGCAGCTTCTGCTTGTTGCTTCTGCTTCTGCTGCTGCTTTCACTGCTTGCTGCTTCTATTGCTGCTTCTGCTTCTGCAGCTTATTGTTTCTGTTTCTTTTACTGCAGCTTTTTACTACTACTTTTGCTGCTGCTTATCACTGCTTTTTTACTGCTTATTGACAGCTTTTCTCTGCTTTCTGCCCCCCTCTAGCTCACATACACACATACACTCACTCACACACACACACACATATATATATATATATATCATATAACAATTATAATTACAATATTATAATATTATAATATCTATAACCAAGATAAATTGAATTGAAATGCAATACAACAAACACATTGTCACTACCACATTTTCTAGGAAAGGGTATTTTGGTAATTTCCTATTTAAATAAATATTGTGCATGGTAAATAATTTTTTTTGTATTATTTAATTATTGTTGGATGTTATTTAATTATTTTGGACTTATTTTAGTGGACCCAACTAGTTTAGTTTGGACCCATGGACCAACATGAATTAATTAGTTAGACTTGGCCCATTTAGAAAGCCCATAGTTAAGGAGATGGATTAAATTAATTAAATGATTAGACTAGAAGCTTCCTTCCTTAATTATTTCTTCATGAGAGGCCCCAAGGGGTACATTGGAAATTTTACAATTGCTTGGGGGAGGGACTATGGCTGGCCTATTAAAGAGGGGGGGAAATTTCTCTCTCCTCTCATCTCATTCCAAATCTAGATCTAGAATTCTCCCACTACCAAATTCCCTCCATTCCCAATCCAATTCCCTACCAAATTCATTCCAAATTCTTTCCAATTCACCATTAGAGAAGGAGGAAGCAAGGATCTAGAAGAAGGAAGCAAGGATCTACAATTTGGAAGCAAGTTCATCTCAATTGGAGGTTTCATTGGGAATCTATCTCCCAATAGGTATAATTCAGATTTTCCCATTTAAATAGCTTCTAAATCTAAGATTTAATCATGTAAAATCAACCTATATGTATGTACTACCCATAGGACTTTGTTTTGTGTTCATAGGAGACCCATGGAGAAAGTTATGGTGCTTTTTGTGTCAATTTTGTTGAAATTCCGAATTTACATTTTTTTGTGTGGGTCAATTGATCCTATAGATCAATTGGACATGAGATTTATGTTTGAGGCTAGTGTCGTATCCATATTGGGATACTTGTGGTTCGTATCCCAACTATTTGGTGATACGTGTCATTTGGGGGTTTTTCTCCGACACGGGGCTTTGAACATGTCGTATTTTGACACGGACACATAGATCTACTTTTGACGCTTTAATTTGTTCGTAAATATTATTTGTGATTTGTTTGTGTCCTTCGGGGTGCATTTGGTTGTGTGTTGGACTCGTGTCGCATGCGTATCCTAGATCTAGTGGGATACGGTGAGATACTCTCCAATTATGTGTATTTTTGCATAGATCTAATTAATTGTGGTTCAATTCTTCATTTATAATTAGTATATATATATGGATATTAAATATTTATTTTGTGTATTTATTATAGTAATTATTGTAGCATAGATCTATATTTTGGGTGTGCTAATATAATGTACAATATAATATGTAGCTTTCTTGCATGCAAATATATATGTTACTACTTGTTAAATAATATAATTTATACATAAAATATTTTATAAAATATATTTGTATGTTTAATTGTGTAATTATATTATTTATAATTATTATGTAATTATTTGGATATTAATGTAAATATTTTAGGTGTGCTTCTAGCCATGTAAATTATATGTTCTTTGTTAAATATTTGAAGGTATAAGTTTATGTGTATATTAATATATATATGTACATTTTTGTATTAATGGTTTAAATATATATATATATACTGTTTTATATATTCTGTTTATATATATATATATATATATATATATATATATATATATATATATATATATATATATATATATATATATATTGTTTTATATATTCTGTTTTTATATATATAATTATATATATATATAACTTGTTTTAGTGACAGTGAATTCATGACAGTAAAAACTGTCATTAATTAGCCGACTAATAGCAGCCGCTGTAGCCTTCGGACAATTAATGACAAACCTGTCATTAATTGCAGCAGCGGGAAACAGCAGCTTTTCTGCGATGCTTTTCCGCGACAGTTTAACTGTCAGCGAAAACCAAAGCAGTGGCAGTTTATTATTTGGGTTTCGGTGACAGTCCTTCGGTGACAGTCCCGACTGTCACTATTTAAACTGTTTTGATTTAATCCTATTTTATTCACTGTTTTTCAATGACGCTTTGACAGATTTAATGTATATATTATATATTATAATTGTATATATATATATGTATATATATATGTGTTTTGTGAGGAATAATAATTGTAATAATATATTATGTTATTTATATAAATGTTGGGTTGTATATATATTATTTTAGGGTATATATTAATTATATTATTAGTATACTTTGTGTGAGTTCTTTTTGAATCTAATTTGATTCCTAAATTATTGTAGTTTATCTCTATATTATTTTATAGATGTCTTGTGAGGTTGACTTTGGGTTTGACCATGTTTGACTTTAGTGGACTTTAGAGTTGACCATAGTTGACTTTTGACTTAGAATTGACTTATTGACCTAGAAATTGCCTAGTTTGACTTGTTCTCTTTCTGGGACCTTGTATTAATGTAGTATTCCATATCTAGGTCTTCGAGGCACCGAGTCAGACATTTGTGAGACTGTTCATTGGACTTCAGGCGAGTACATTCTCTGATAGTTTCTCATTTATGATATCCTCTATGTTCGTTGTATCTAGTGTAGATATACATGTTCTCTTGACACTATGGTTACACGGATTGGTATATCCGGATCTCGTCATGAGATGTTATTCCTTGGTATATGGTGTATATGGTGCAAGTATTATTTCATTGGTTATCTTGTACATGTACAGACACCGATTCTCGGGGAGACTAGCTATCTTCTTGGGGAATCTAGTGCCATAACGTACCGTGGTTGGATCTATTATACCAGTCAGGGTGGGGAGTATTTTAGTGTAGATATGTGATCATACCCTCCTTGTGCATGTCTTGTTCCTTGTGAGTGTTGATCATACACCGCACGTATAATCAGCCAGGCCATCATACTCTTGTGCAAGTTCCCAAGCCGATCACATGTTAAAGCTAGTACTCACACACTTAGTCATTAGTATTCTTGTTCCATCAGCATATTGTTCATTATTGTATTTCTTTCCAGTATTTCCTTATTGTCTATACATTCTTGTATCTATTTATGCATCTTGTTTATCCACAACTATTTACTGTTACATAGTTTTTATCATTATTTGAGAACTGCTGTTAGGGTTGTACTCTGCTCCTTTCCTGACTGGATATATTTTTCCAGATGACACTGAGGAGTACCCTACCTATTATGGACCCCAGGATGTTGTGGGTTTAGATTCTGAGACCCTGGCTCAAGAGGGACTTATCCCAACTGAGACAGTTGACCCTGGAGTTGTAGCTTTATAGTTTTGTAGTATTCTTTTGTACTGGATTTGTCTCCAGCATATTTCTGTATTTTTCTTTAGACTCATTGATGTATTATTTTAGACTCATGAGTTGTATTGTGACTATTCTATTCTTATCTGATTCATGTTCATTCTATCTTAGTTCTGTGATTGAGTACACTATCTTTTGGTGGTTCATTATATTAGATAGACTTTCTAGACAGCGTTCTACCGCCGATTCTGCGGCGTAGGCTGGGCGTTGTTTCCGACTAGTACCCTTACCCCGGGTGTGGGTCGTGACACATTTTTGGTGGTGGCCCATGCAGGTCTAGCTTCACAAAGTATGTGATGTCGTGGTAGTGCGACAACTTAGTTGTACTACTGCGAGCCTGCAATAGGATATAGGATATAGGCTGAGATACTCAATCACATCTAGAAAAATTCTTTTGATTCAACTATTCTCCTTTGACGTTGATACTTGATCCCTTAAACTGTCCTTTCCTTGATGTCTTACATCTTGTGCCGTATTGATTCTCATTCCGTCTTTTTATGAGATATACTCGGAGATACTTGCGGAGGCACGCAAGGTTGAGCGGGATCTGGGTTTGAAGACCAAGAGAGACCGTAATTCTTTTCTGGGGGCCAACGGCAGTGCAGTATCTGCCAAACGTCCTCATTTCCAGTCCAGACCTTTCCAGCAGCCACAGCAGAACCAGACTCCAGCTAGAGCGCCTTTCACCAGGCACCTCAGCAGCAGAGGCAGTTACAGCAAGCTCTATGCAACTTCTGCAAGAAGCCCGGCCACATCTGGAAAGTTTGCAGAAAGAGGCTAGGAGTTTGTTTGTATTGTGGTACTGAAGGGCATCAATTGAGGGAGTGTCCTCGTCGTGCAGTTCAGGGAGCAGCTCCAGCTCCGAGGGCACAGATGAGACCACCTGCAGCACAACCGAGGGGACCGCTTCCGACACAGCAGCAGCGTTTTGTCCAGCATCAGCAGCAGGGAGGTGCTCGGCAGGGACGAGCGTTTGCTATGACAGTCGAAGAGGAGGAACCCACAGGAGATGTCATCGCAGGTTCTATTCTTCTTGATTCCATTCCAGCTTTAGCTTTGTTTGATAGTGGTGCTTCCCATAGTTTTGTATCTGTTTCTTTTGCTCTAAAGCATGGTTTGGTAGCTGAGTCTTTGCTTAGGACTTGCAAGATCATGACCGGGGGAGGCATTATCCTGGTTAATGATATTTGCAAGGATCGAAGAGTTACTCTGGGAGGCCGGGAGTTGAGTGCGTGTCTACTTGTAATGCCACTTTCGAGCTACGATATTGTACTCGGGATGGATTGGTTGAGTAGGCACCGTGCTAGCATAGATTGTAGAGGAGGTAGAGTTTTATTTGGTTCGTCAGGAGAGCCAGAGTTCGAGTTTGCTAGAGGAGCTGCAGAGCAGGGAGAAGGCATTATTTGTGGAGCTATGGTGGAAGACAAGGAGTTGCCGCATCCGTTGATAGCAGAATTTTTGGATGTATTTCCTGAAGAATTGCCAGGATTGCCGCCAGATCGAGATGTTGAATTTTCTATAGACTTGGTGCCAGGTGCAGAACCGATTTCGCAGCATGTCTATAGAGTAAACAACAGCGAGCTGGTCGAGTTGAAGAAGCAGGTGGACGAATTGCAGGATAAGGGGTTTATCAGATCGAGTTCTTCACCATGGGGAGCCCCGGTATTGTTTGTACCAAAGAAGGATGGATCGGTGCGCATGTGCATTGATTACAGGGCTTTGAATAATCTTACTATCAAGAATAAGTATCCTTTGCCACGGATTGATGATCTGTTTGATCAGTTGAGTGGTGCCAAGGTATTTTCTAAGATAGATTTGAGATCAGGCTACCATCAGGTGAAGGTGAAGCCGGGGGACATACCGAAGACTGCTTTTAGAACTCGGTATGGTCAGTACGAGTTTATAGTGATGCCGTTTGGTTTGACTAATGCACCGGCGGTATTTATGAACTTGATGAACAAGGTGTTCCACCAGTACCTTGACAAGTTTGTGGTGGTGTTCATCGACGACATACTCATATACTCGAGGACACCGGAGGAGCATGAGGAGCATTTGAGGATTGTGTTGGATGTGCTGAGGAAGGAGAAGCTGTATGAAAAGTTGCCCAAATATGAGTTTTTCTTGGACAAGGTGGAATTCTTGGGGCATGTTGTGACTGGTGATGGTATTTCAGTGGATCCGAAGAAGATTTCAGCAGTGGAATCTTAGAAGACTCCGAGTTCGGTAGCAGAGATCAGGAGTTTCTTGGGATTGGCAGGCTACTACAGAAAGTTTGTGCAAGATTTTTCGAGGGTTGCCGAGCCGATGACCAGACTCACAAGGAAGGATGTGGAGTTTGTTTGGACGGAAGATTGCCAGGCTGCTTTTGAGGAGTTGAAGAAGAGGTTGACGTCTGCTCCTATTTTGACATTGCCATCAGGGTCCGGAGGTTTCACTATTTATAGTGATCCATCGGGAAAGGGTTTAGGTTGTGTTCTTCAGCAGCATGGGAAAGTGATTGCCTATGCATCCAGGCAATTGCGTCCTCATGAAAAGAACTATCCTACCCATGATTTGGAGTTGGCAGCTGTCATATTCGCCCTGAAGTTGTGGAAACATTATTTGTACGGAGAGCGTGTGGAGATCTTCACAGACCACAAAAGCTTGAAGTACGTTTTCACGCAGAAGGAGTTGAACATGAGGCAGCGTCGGTGGTTGGAATTGATGAAGGATTTTGATATCTCTTTGCAATATCATCCTGGGAAAGCCAATATAGTTGCCGATGCTTTGAGCAAGTATCCGGTAGCTATGTTCTTGACGCAGGATCGATATCTGTTGGAGGACTTGGAGAGCTTGGGCATTGAGGTGATTGTTTCTGGGTGTGCTATGCAGATGTGGGGATTGCAGATACATTCAGATTTGATGGATAGGATCAAGGCAGCACAGTATGATGACGTATCTTTGAGGAGTATCAGAGCTCAGGTGAGGGCAGGATTGGAGGATGATTTCACTATTGCAGAGGATGGATCTTTGAGGCATGGAGTTAGATTGTGTGTGCCTAGTGGAGAGTTGCGAGAGGAGATATTGCAGGAAGCGCATCGCTCTCAGTATTCCATACATCCAGGTGCTAACAAGATGTATCGGGATATGCGAGAGAGTGTGTGGTGGTATGGCATGAAGAGGGAAGTGGCACAGTTTGTATCCAGATGCTTAGTGTGCCAGCAGGTGAAAGCCGAGAGGTAGAGGCCAGGAGGTTTACTTCAGCCATTACCCATTCCAGAGTGGAAGTGGAAACACATTACTATGGATTTTGTGTCCGGACTACCACGATCTCCAGGAGGGAAAGACGCGATTTGGGTCATTGTTGATAGCTTGACCAAGTCGGCCCACTTTTTGCCTTTCAAGGTGGGTTTGTCTACGGAGAAGCTGGCAGAGATGTATGTGAGGCAGATCGTTAGGATACATGAAGTTCCCGTCAGCATAGTCTTAGATCGAGATAGTCGTTTCACTTCTCATTTCTGGAGGAGTTTGCAGGAGAGTTTGGGCACTCAGCTCAAGTTCAGTACTGCATATCATCCCCAGACAGATGGGCAGTCAGAGAGGACTATTCAGACTCTCGAGGATATGTTGCGCACTTGTGTACTAGATTTTGGAGGTTCTTGGGAGGACCATCTCCATTTGGTAGAGTTTGCTTACAACAACAGTTACCAGGCCAGTATAGAGATGTCACCTTTTGAAGCTCTATATGGTCGGAGGTGTCGTACTCCTTTGTCATGGGACGATGTTGGAGAGAGAGTTTTGCTTGGGCCAGAGATGTTTGTGGATGCAGCAGAGAAGGTTCAGTTGATCAGAGACAGACTTCGAGTGGCGCAGAACAGACAACGGCATTGGGCCGATAGCCATCGGAGACCCTTGGAGTTTGAGGTATAGTTTAGATTTTATTTTGTGTGCTTGTTCTTGGTTGTTTGTTATAGATAAGTTCTTAAGGTGGTGTTTTGTTCTAGGTAGGTGGTTTGGTGTTTCTGAGGATTTCTCCGACACGAGGCACGATTCGTTTCGGTGGAGGCGGAAAGCTTAGTCCGCGATTCATTGGACCTTTCACTATTCTAGAGAGGGTCGGTGCAGTTGCTTATAGACTAGACTTGCCACCTGCATTGGAGGGAGTGCACAACGTGTTTCATGTGTCGCAGTTGAGAAGATACGTGGCAGATCCTAGTCATGTATTGGATCACTCAGAGATAGAGGTGGGCCCTACTCTTAGCTATCCAGAGCAGCCAGTTGGGATTCTGGATCGGAGAGAGAAGGTGCTGAGGAACCAGACTATTCCTTTGGTGCGCGTCGCATGGAGGCATCACTCTCCGGGGGAGTCTACCTGGGAGAGAGAGGATGACATGTGAGAGCGTTATCCATATTTGTTTGTACCTTGAGGTATGTTATTTCTAGTTATGTTCTGTTCATTGTTATGTTCTGTTCATTAGTTAGTTGTGATTCTTTAGTTCTGTTCTGTGATTTTCTGGGGGTAGTTTTCGTCTTTGAATTTCGAGGACGAAATTATTTTAAGGAGGGTAGACTTGTCACTACCATATTTTCTAGGAAAGGGTATTTTGGTAATTTCTTATTTAAATAAATATTGTGCATGGTAAATAATTTTTGTTGTATTATTTAATTATTGTTGGATGTTATTTAATTATTTTGGACTAATTTTAGTGGACCCAACTAGTTTAGTTTGGATCCATGGACCAACATGAATTAATTAGTTAGACTTGGCCCATTTAGAAAGCCCATAGTTAAGGAGATGGATTAAATTAATTAAATGATTAGACTAGAAGCTTCCTTCCTTAATTATTTCTTCATGAGAGGCCCCAAGGGGTACATTGGACATTTTACAATTTCTTGGGGGAGGGGCTATGGCCGGCCTATTAAAGAGGGGGGGAAATTTCTCTCTCCTCTCATCTCATTCCAAATCTAGATCTAGAATTCTCCCACTACCAAATTCCCTCCATTCCCAATCCAATTCCCTACCAAATTCATTCCAAATTTTTTCCAATTCACCATTAGAGAAGGAGGAAGCAAGGATCTAGAAGAAGGAAGCAAGGATCTACAAAGAGGAGCAAGGATCTACAATTTGGAAGCAAGTTCATCTCAATTGGAGGTTTCATTGGGAATCCATCTCCCAATAGGTATAATTCAGATTTTCCCATTTAAATAGCTTCTAAATCTGAGATTTAATCATGTAAAATCAACCTATATGTATGTACTACCCATAGGACTTTGTTTTGTGTTCATAGGAGACCCATGGAGAAAGTTATGGTGCTTTTTGTGTCAATTTTGTTGGAATTCCGAATTTACATTTTTGTGTGTGTGTCAATTGATCCTATAGATCAATTGGACATGAGATTTGTGTTTGAGGCTAGTGTCGTGTCCATATTGGGATACTTGTGGTTCGTATCCCAACTATTTGGTGATACGTGTCATTTGGGGGTTTTCCTCCGACACGGGGCTTTGAACATGTCGTATTTTGACACGGACACATAGATCTACTTTTGACGCTTTGATTTGTTCGTAAATATTATTTGTGATTTGTTTGTGTCCTTCGGGGTGCATTTGGTTGTGTGTTGGACTCGTGTCGCATGCGTATCCTAGATCTAGTGGGATACAGTGAGATACTCTCCAATTGTGTGTATTTTTGCATAGATCTAATTAATTGTGGTTCAATTCTTCATTTATAATTAGTATATATATATGGATATTAAATATTTATTTTGTGTATTTATTATAGTAATTATTGTAGCATAGATCTATATTTTGGGTGTGCTAATATAATGTACAATATAATATGTAGCTTTCTTGCATGCAAATATATATGTTACTACTTGTTAAATAATATAATTTATACATAAAATGTTTTATAAAATATATTTGTATGTTTAATTGTGTAATTATATTATTTATAATTATTATGTAATTATTTGGATATTAATGTAAATATTTTAGGTGTGCTTCTAGCCATGTAAATTATATGTTCTTTGTTAAATATTTGAAGGTATAAGTTTATGTGTATATTAATATATATATGTACATTTTTGTATTAATGGTTTAAATATATATATATATACTGTTTTATATATTCTTTTTATATATATATATATATATATATATATTGTTTTATATATTCTGTTTTTATATATATAATTATATATATATATAACTTATTTTAGTGACAGTGAATTAATGACAGTAAAAACTGTCATTAATTAGCCGACTAATAGCAGCCGCTGTAGCCTTCGGACAATTAATGACAAACCTGTCATTAATTGCAGCAGCGGGAAACAGCAGCTTTTCGGCGACGCTTTTCCGCGACAGTTTAACTGTCAGCGAAAACCAAAGCAGTGGCAGTTTATTATTTGGATTTCGGTGACAGTCCTTCGGTGACAGTCCCGACTGTCACTATTTAAACTGTTTTGATTTAATCCTATTTTATTCACTGTTTTTCAATGACGCTTTGACAGATTTAATGTATATATTATATATTATAATTGTATATATATATATGTATATATATATGTGTTTTGTGAGGAATAATAATTGTAATAATATATTATGTTATTTATATAAATGTTGGGTTGTATATATATTATTTTAGGGTATATATTAATTATATTATTAGTATACTTTGTGTGAGTTCTTTTTGAATCTAATTTGATTCCTAAATTATTGTAGTTTATCTCTATATTATTTTATAGATGTCTTGTGAGGTTGACTTTGGGTTTGACCATGTTTGACTTTGTGGACTTTAGAGTTGACCATAGTTGACTTTTGACTTAGAATTGACTTATTGACCTAGAAATTGCCTAGTTTGACTTGTTCTCTTTCCGGGACCTTGTATTAATGTGGTATTCCATATCTAGGTCTTCGAGGCACCGAGTCAGACATTTGTGGGACTGTTCATTGGACTTCAGGCGAGTACATTCTCTGATAGTTTCTCATTTATGATATCCTCTATGTTCGTTGTATCTAGTGTAGATATACATGTTCTCTTGACACTATGGTTACACGGATTGGTATATCCGGATCTCGTCATGAGATATTATTCCTTGGTATATGGTGTATATGGTGTAAGTATTGTTTCATTGGTTATCTTGTACATGTACAGACACCGATTCTCGGGGAGACTAGCTATCTTCTTGGGGAATCTAGTGCCATAACGTACCGTGGTTGGATCTATTATACCAGTCGGGGTGGGGAGTATTTTAGTGTAGATATGTGATCATACCCTCCTTGTGCATGTCTTGTTCCTTGTAAGTATTGATCATACACCGCACGTATAATCAGCCAGGCCATCATACTCTTGTGCAAGTTCCCAAGCCGATCACATGTTAAAGCTAGTACTCACACACTTAGTCATTAGTATTCTTGTTCCATCAGCATATTGTTCATTATTGTATTTCTTTCCAGTATTTCTTTATTGTCTATACATTCTTGTATCTATTTATGCATCTTGTTTATCCACAACTATTTACTGTTATATAGTTTTTATCATTATTTGAGAACTGCTGTTAGGGTTGTACTCTGCTCCTTTCCTGACTGGATATATTTTTCCAGATGACACTGAGGAGTACCCTACCTATTATGGACCCCAGGATGTTGTGGGTTTAGATTCTGAGACCCTGGCTCAAGAGGGACTTATCCCAACTGAGACAGTTGACCCTGGAGTTATAGCTTTATAGTTTTGTAGTATTCTTTTGTACTGGATTTGTCTCCAGCATATTTCTGTATTTTTCTTCAGACTCATTGATGTATTATTTTAGACTCATGAGTTGTATTGTGACTATTCTATTCTTATCTGATTCATGTTCATTCTATCTTAGTTCTGTGATTGAGTACACTATCTTTTGATGGTTTATTATATTAGATAGACTTTCTAGACAGCGTTCTACCACCGATTCTGCGGCGTAGGCTGGGCGTTGTTTCCGACTAGTACCCTTACCCCGGGTGCGGGTCGTGACACACATAGAGTGTACTGCACCCGTATCACACTAGATCTATAATACGCTTGCGATACGGCTCCACCAAACTACCAAACATACCCTAAAGGACACAAGTAAGTCTAAAATCATAATTATGAACAATACGAAGAGCTAGCTACTCATCTACGTGCCCGTGTCAAAAAGTGACATACTCAAACTCTCGTATCGGAGGAAAACTCCCAAAACAATCCGTATCTCCAAATTGTCAGGATACGGCCTACACGTATCCAATTGTGGATACGACACTAGTTATACACAACCAAATACATGTAAATTTATTCTAATTGACCTATTAACAAACATAAGATTTGCCCAAAATTGACACAAAATATACCAAAACTTTCTCCATAGGCCTCCTATGAACCTAATTCTAATTTCTATGGGTAGTCTTAGAATATGGAATGGTTCCTAATAATTAAATTATAGATTTAGAGTCTAATTAGAGAGAAAAAATTGAATTATATATATTGGGAGATAGATTTTTAATGAAATCCCAAATTGAGTGTCAAGAGCCTTCAACTTGTAGATCCTTGCTACTCCTTGTAGATCCTTACTTCCTCCTTATAGATCCTTACTTTCTCCTTGTTCTAATAGCCTCTAATGATGATTAGGAAAGGAATTGTAAAGAAATTTTGGTAGAATTTGATGTAGGAATGAAGAAATTTGGAAGAGGAAAATTCTAGATCTAGATTTAAAATAAAAAATGTAGAGAGAGAATTTCTCTCTATTCCTCCTAGGGCCGTCCATTAACCTCTCCTCCAAGTCACTAGAAAATATCCATAATATCCCTTGGGGCTTGTCATGAAGAAATTAATTAAGGAGGGAAGGTTCTAGTCTAATTGGTTTAACTAATTAATCATCCTCCTAATGATTGGGCTTATTATTGGCTCAATTCTAACTAGAAATAAATGTTGGTTCATGGATCTAATCTAAAATTGTTAGGTCTGCTAACATAAGTCCAAAATTAAAAACTAACATCTAGAAATAAATAATATTCAATATGTATAATATTAAATAAATTATGAAATGACCAAAGTACCCTTTCCTAGAAAATATGGTTGTGACAAGTCTACCCCCCTTAAAATAATTGTCTTCAAAATTCAAAGATGAAACCACCCCAAAAATTAAAATAGAACAGAATCAGGAAAGCACATACCTCAAGTCACAAACAAATATGGGTAACGGTCTCGCATTTCATCCTCCCTCTCCCAGGTAGACTCACCCGGAGAGTGATGCCTCCATGCGATGCGTACCAAGGGAATGGTCTGGTTCCTCATCACCTTCTCTCTCCGATCCATAATCCTAACTGGCTGCTCTAGATAGCTAAGAGTAGGACCCACCTCTATCTCCGAGTGATCCAACATGTGACTAGGATTCCCCATGTATCGTCTCAACTGCGATACGTAAAACACGTTATGCACTCCCTCCAATGCAGGTGGCAAGTCTAGTCTATAAGCAACTACATCGACCCTCTCGAGAATAGTAAAGGGTCCGATGAATCATGGACTAATCTTCCCGTCTCCACCAAAATAAATCATGCCTCATGTCGAAGAAATCCTCAGAAACACCAAACCACCAACTTAGAACAAAACACAACCTTAAGAACTTAATCTATAACAAACAACCAATATCAAGCACAAAACAAAATCTAAAACTATACCTCAAACTCCAAAGGTCTCTGGTGGCTATCAGCCCAATACCGTTGTCTGTCCTGCGCCACTCAAAGTCTATCTCTGATCAACTTAACCTTCTCCGCTGCATCTACAACTATATCTGGCCCTAGCAAAACTCTCTCTTCAACATCGTCCCATGATAAGGTAGTACGACATCTTCGACCGTACAGAGCCTCAAATGATAACATCTTTATACTAGCCTAGTAGATGTTGTTGTAAACCAACTCTACCAAATGGAGATGGTCTTCCCAAGATCCCCCGAAATCTAGTACACAGGTGCACAGCATATCCTCGAGAGTCTGAATAGTCCTCTCTAACTGCCCATCCGTCTGGGGGTGATATGCAGTACTGAACTTGAGTTGGATGCCCAAACTCGCATACAAACTCCTCCAGAAATGAGAAGTAAAATGACTATCCCGTTCTGAGACTATGTTGATGGGAACCCCATGTATCCTGATGATCTGCCTCACATACATCTCTGCCAGCTTTTTTGTAGACAAACCCACCTTGAAAGGCAAAAAGTAGGCCGACTTGGTCAACCTGTCAACGATGACCCAAATCACGTCTTTCTCTCCTAGAGATCGTGGAAGTCCGGATACAAATACATAGTAATGTGCTCCAACTTCCACTCTGGAATAGGTAATGGCCAAAGTAAACCACCTGACCTCTACCTTTGGCTTTCACCTACTGGCATACTAAGCATCTGGATACAAAGTGTGCCACTTTTCTCTTCATGACATACCACCACACACTCTATGGCATATCCTGATACATCTTGTTGGCACCTAGATGCATAAAATACTAAGAGTAATATGCTTCCTGCAATACCTCGTCATGCAGCTCCCCAGTAGGCACACATAATCTAACACCATGTCAGAAAGAACCATCCTCAGCAATGGTGAAATCATCCTCCAATCTTGCTCTCACCTGAGCTCTGATGCTCCTCAGAGATACATCCTCATATTGGGATGCCTTGATCTTGTCCATCAACTTTGAGTTTATATATAACCCCCATATCTGCATAGAAAAACCAGAAACTATCACCTCAATGCCTAAACTCTCCAAGTTCTCCAACAAATAACAATCATGCATCAAAAATATAGCTATCGGATACCTGCTCAAGGTATCGGCAACTACATTGGCTTTCCTAGGATGATACTGTAAAGATATGTCAAAATCTTTCATCAATTTTAGCCACTTAAGCTTTCTCATGTTCAACTCCTTATTAGTGAAAATGTACTTCAAGCTCTTGTGGTCTATGAAGACTCCACACGCTTTTCGTACAAATATTGTTTCCACAACTTTAAGACAAAGATGACTGCTACCAACTCCAAATCGTGGGTATGATAGTTCTTCTCATAAGGACGCAATTGTCTAGATGCATAGGCAATCACTTTCTCATTCTGCTAAAGAACACAATCCAGCCATTTTCCCAACGCATCGCTATAGATAGTGAAACCTCCAGACCCTGATGGCAACGTCAAAATAGGAGGAGACATCAACCTCATCTTAAATTCCTCAAAAGCAACCTGGCACTCCTCTGTCCAAACAAACTCTACAACCTTCCGGGTGAGTCTAGTCATCGGCTCGGCAATCCTCAAAAAATCTTGCAAAAAGTTTCTGTAGTAGCCTGCTAGACCCAAGAAACTTCTGATCTCTGCCACTGAACTTGGGGTCTTCCAAGACTCCACTGCTACGATCTTCTTCGAATCCACTAAAATTCCATCACTAGTCACAACATGTCCTAAGAACTCAACCTTGTCTTGGAAGAACTCACACTTGGACAGCTTTCCATACAGCTTCTCCTTCCTCAGTGTTATGCTCCAATCCAGCAGGAGTCCGTTCATCCTCGCTTGGGTCGTTGGGGAACCGATCGTTCTCGTATGGGCATGATGTCGTGCAAGCCTAAGCTATGCTTGCACAAGGCCAAAGATTTGAACAAGGGCAAGTAAGCTATTCAAGACGGGAGCAGCGGCACAATATTGCAGAAAAATAAAGAATACAATGGCATATAAAAATAAGCTCTTTATTGATAATCAAGATGTGTTACAAGCGGCGCTTGAACGAGGTTACAGTTCTCTCAAGCTCTCTTTCTCTCGATTACAATGACAGAATTCTATACATTATGTCCCCTCTATACAAAAGCAGCTCAAAGCAATCTCGATACGGCTCAAGGCATCGAATCTAAATTTTTGGGTCCTTGGGATGAGGCATGGCTATCGCTTCCTCGGACAATCCAGCATCTGAGAATAAGCAAACTGTTGGTAGGTCAGCACTTTGAAGAAAGTACTGGTGAGCCTAAAATAAACGAACAGAAGCAACATTTCCTGAAATCAACACTAAGTAAGCATGTGACAAAATATTTCATTACTCGTGATCTTTCTAGTCTTACTGTCACTACTACATTCTGAAATAGGGATATTTTTGTCATTTTATATATCATAAGTGTCGTGTGTATTTATTTTAAATAATTGCATGATATGTGTATATAGATATATATTATATATATAGTGTTCTTGAAAATGCATGAGTTAGTAGACTAAACCTAGATGCCCACTAGATGGAGCCTTGACCGAAATATAGTGTTTTGGATTTAATTTGTAATTTTGGGGATTAATTATTTAGGGTTATATTTATTACTGTGATTTCATTTAATTGTTGTATATTACCGTTGCTTCGATAATTGGAGTGCTATCCTAACTTTTGCCTTCCAACAAATTTTACAGCCTTGTCCTAGACGTGCCCACCTTCCATTCTGACCTTTGTGTAACTTATAATTATGCTCTGATGTGCTACATTTTAGTCGCATAATATTTGTCTCAAACGTCTATATTTAATTTGATATAAATTTGACTTTGTATCTTTGTACGTTCCAATCAAAATTGGAGACACAATCTTGACCCATTTTGTGCAACCCAAATTATTACAATATTCTATTCTGAGTTTTCTATGTCCATGACATTTTTGTCCCACCTAATTTTAATCCCATGTACTTCCAATTAATTTTAAAACATTATTTATATTAATTTTAATTAAATTGGTGTAAGGACCCAACTTGACCAAAAACTAGACCCAATACAAAACCAAATCTCCATTCACTCCCTCAAGACTCATACTAAACACCACATACCCTTTTCATCCACTACATCACACCAAATATGGTGTTTTTCCCCATCCAATCACAATTTCTACTTTTTGTGTAATTTTTTAATTGTTGGGGACTTATTTACAAAAATATAATGATGTGTCACCATCCTATTGTTCAAGACCAATGGAGAAAACAACCTCTCTCCCCTTGACCGGTCAACTCTCTCCCTCTCTCTCCTCTTTTGTTTGTGTGTTTTCCTCTATGTTGAATCTAGACCACTTATTCAAATGAAGACATCCTCACCACACACACCATTATATATAAATATTCCTCATCCTCAACCCTTTTCCCGAAGCAACCCAATCCCAAAGCATGGTCGGCCCTAATCCTTAGGAGGTCACCATCAACCCTCTTCTCCCCATGCAAACTCTCCTCCTCCATTATAATATTTTTTTACATCACCATCCCCACCAACACCAAAAACTACAAAACTTAACCGAGCCCTAAACCTAAACAGTCTCCTTCTCCTCACTTCCTCTGGCCTCCCATCTCCGGTGATCACCCTCGTCCCGATCGCCGGAGCAGACCCCTCGACCACCCCTGCCCCGCACAGCCGTCTCCTCCCCGACTACTCCACGGCCACTCGCCTGAACTCCACTTCCCGGTCGTTCCTGAGCACCATCTTCTCCCCCTCCTGACCCATAGTCCGCTGTAATCCCCCTGATTTTCATAAATTTAAAAATTGGATTTATCACAATTTTCTGGGATTTTCTGAAATTTTCCTGTAATTAAATACCAGTGTTTTAATTTTTCAATAATTTTTAAATGATAATAAATAATAATAAAATATTATGAAAATAATATTTTATGGTGTAAAATGAAAATCTAGACATAGGGTAATTTTCTGGAAAATTATTGGACCCCGAACACATTTTTAAAAAAGCCCAAAAACATATTTTAAATTAATTATAGTTGAACCGGGTTGAACCGGGTTCAAACCGGCCTGAACCGGCCGAACCCGGTCCAACCCAACCGACCGGTCCGACCGCCCTGCGGGTCGGGTCGGGTCCGCCTGACCGAACCCGCACCCGTTAACCCGCCAGACCCGTTAACCCCAAAATCCATCCCTCTTCCAACCCGACGCCGCTCCGGTAGCCCGCCGCCTCGCCTCCTCTACCCGCCGCCGTCACCGGCCGACCGCTGCCCGTTACTGCCGAACTCTTCCCCTTCCTCTTCCCTTGAACCGCCGCCGTACCATCTTCCTTCTCCGCCTATAAAAGCCAGCCGACGCCGGAAACCTAAACCTAATCCTTCCTCCCAGTTCTCCCCTCCGACGCCGGACTACCCTTCCGCCGCGCCTCGTTCAGCACCTCTCCGGTCGACCTCCGCCCTAACCCGAGCTCCGCCGTGCCGGCCGACACCGCCCAGACCCCGCCGCAAGCCGCCCTCGACCTCTCCTTCTTCCTCCCCGCGTCCCAGCGTTTCTTCCTCGCTCGGCCACGAACCCTGAGCACCGGCCACAGTCGACCGCCCGTCTCCGCCCCCGCCTCCGTCCGGCAAGTCGGCCAGCACTCCTCCGGCGAGCCTCAGACACCGCAGAGGACACGGACACAGAGGATTCGACACTGAAACCCTAAACCCTAATTTTGAACTTGTGTCGGACACGACTCGAGGACACGGAGATATCGGTTTGTGGAACCCAGTTCAGGTAACTGTAACTTTCTTTCCGTAGCTCGGAATTCGATTCCGTCTTTTGCGTTGCGAAGCCTGTATGACCCTCTCGGTGCCCGGACAAACCGCTCGGGGCATCGCGTCCTGTGGTGATCGCACACCGCGATCCAAAAACAGGAAAAACCAAAGCCCTGTTTTACCCCGGAATCGAGTACGCCCCGCCAAACGGGACGACTTGGTCACGTGCGGTCTTCACCGATACGTCAGCGTCGTTGATACGGACGTGCGGGATTTCGCAGAAGCTGATTTGGATGTGCGTGCACACCGGAATCAGAGCGTATCCGCGGACACCGTCCCGTATCCGTACTTTCTGATTCTCGCGGTAACTTAGTGTGTACACGTCGGATCGAGACGAAACTTGCGCCATCGGACTCGTAGCAATACGCTGGTCCTGTGGGTCAAGTTTGGTTCGATTCTGAGAACGTTGGAAAAATCGCGTGTCGTGGGCCCCACAGGCTCCACTCGACGGGCGATTTTGTGATCGGCTCATCGGAATCCAATTCTGGAAGTTCCGTTGGGTTCGTATCATCGTTCCTGACCTGTTGACACTAAGTTGGACTGATTTTGAGACCTTTGACCCTGACGCATTTTTCGGTGCAAAGCGGCCCACATCTGGACCCCGCCTTGACCCGAAAATGACGTTTTTGCCCTTGT